>PUQB01000706.1:0-26966 GCA_003024785.1 Selaginella tamariscina
ACACACACACACATATGTATAGAGCGCATGTGAAGACCAAAAACCGTTGTGTGTGTGTGTGCGTGTGTGTGTGAGATGAGAGGAGAAAAGAGAGAGAGAGAGTATAACAATGAAAAATGTCAAAGCTTTTCACAATGCAGCCCTCCCTTGATCATAGTTAATTGAGTTAATTATTTTAATGATTTTTATATGCAATTTAGAAGATATAAATTAATAAGACATGCATTTCATATCTCTCTCTCTTCTCTATCTATCTATGATTTAGTATAATATTTATTTCTTTAAATATATGTTTTCTCTTGCTTTTAGTACAAATTAATTAAATTTTATTTAATTATTACTAATACAAAAGGTTGTAAAAGCGTTCCTATATATCTGTGTGTGTGTGTGTGTGTGTTTAATAGAATTAAAACTCGGGTCACCTGCATGTCCTGCCCACGTGTATATTATCACAATATTCATCTTCACTATACGTAGGGCATGTGATATATATATATATATTAATACACATTAGAGATTAATTATGAATTTTAATTTAAAAAATATTATACACACACCTGGCTACATTAGGCGGAATTAGGACACTGCCATATTTGGGCGGCGCCTCCAAATTAGCAAATAATTAGGGGCATTCTAACCTTAAACTCACCTGATCATTGAGTCACCATAGATGAGTAAATCGAATATTTCCTGCTGCTAATGCTTGCTGCGTACACATTTCATAATTGTGTATATATATTTACTGGAAATCTTATAAATTGATATAAATATATAAATTAAAACATAATACCTGGAGCTCCGTTACGTTAAAGATCCTGATCCATCGGCATCCACTGATTTAAACCATATACGAAGCGATCTTTGTCTGCCATAGCTACTTAATTACCTAACGTTAACCCTTTTAGGGTTAGATAATTATATCTTAATAGAAGGCATGTAGTAGATTTCAAAGCTTTCAAATCATGTTATGGGTAAATATTTATTTAATACTAATGATATTTATTAGTCATTGTCATATTTACTCAATACGACAAGCTTTTGCATAAGTAAATATATACAATATATTTACAAATTATACTTAATATTATGAAAACATACTTATATGTTTATCTTATATATACATAGATTGGAGTTATAAATATAACATAATATGTGAAATGTGGAAGTTCAAATTTTAAATTATATTTAAACAGTTTATGAGCCTAACATAATAAATTTTAAATTTAATATAATGAGATTGTCAAGTCCATTAAAAATATATGTCTAGTAAAAGTATAAAGCTTTAATATAAACTATAGCTTGTTGAGCATTTCTTCGCGTTGGTACTATGCCATAATATTATAATTTATTTTTACAAACTAAGACTAATTAAAAGTTAAATATATTCTAATATGGATTAAAATATAGTCATTAAATGAACATTTATCTTTAATAAAATTAATTAAATAAATAAGAATAAAAATATTATTCAGTAAAACAAAGTTTATAAGTTATATATTATATAGCTGAACTTCAATATAGTTTTGATCATGAGAATATTAATATTAAATTAATCACTAAAACAAATTGTGAAGAACATACACACACACACACATGTGTGTGTGTGCGTGTGTGTGTGTGTTTGTGTTTGGATTTGGAACTCGGTTAAAGTGAAGAGAATGTTCTGAATTTTAAGTGACTCAAAATTCACTTGAACTATCTAATATTAGTTCATTACTATGGTTTATTATTTTGAAGCAAAAAACTATTTTAATCATTAAATATTACAAACGATATTATTATATATTGATACTTAACTATAATACATAAATTAATATTAATATATAATAAGCTGCACAAGTTTAAGAAATTTTACACTTAATAATCACTAATTATTTACTAAAAATACTTTTTAGTAAATAATTAATAAAATCATTAATATGTGAATTGATTATACGCATGCACACATCATACACCCACATTGTCGCAGCAGTGTCGAGACACAAAATGAGTTGGGCAATATGCAGTATATATATAAAAATTTTATGTTTAATTGACACATTGATAAGTTTTATAACTATGTTTTTTAAAATTAATTTAATAAAAATAATCAATTTTGTTATAGTTTATTGTTTATACACACAATAATAGTAATATAGAATCAAGCTCCTTAAACACTAGTTTATAACATACATACATACATGTTGTATATGTATGTATTTTATATGTTGTATATGTATATATGCATTATGTATGTATTGTATGCCACTGTATAATACGACGTGTGAACCGCTTAAACTTGCCTATAACCTGACCGTTGATTTCTGTAATACATCCATCGTCCGATTCAAGTTTGACGATGGAGGAGGGGCTCGAATTGTAAACTAGTACAATGGTGTGCATGTGGTTTGTGCATTATTTAGCTCCAAAGTATTAATTATTATGCTAATCTTACTAGAGTCTTGTAGCATTGATTTATTATTTTCATTTTTAATTTTGATAAACTTTATATTTATCCTTTATACAACGTTTGAAATCGAATGCCTTTCTTTTTACCGATACTCATTTAGTAATTAAAAGAATTTTGTTTCCCACCAAATTTTAAAACCTCATTTATGGTGTAAAATCAAATTGCTTAGTTTATAATTTTAAAATGTATTAAAACTTAAGTGATGAATCTGATAATAGTTTATAATTTTAAAATGTATAAAACTTAAGTGATGAATCGATAATAGTTTATAATTTTAAAATGTATTAAAACTTAAGTGATGAATCTGATAATGTCACCTTGAAGTGACATCATTTTTCTTAAGCTGCATATAAATTAATATAAATGATTAAAATGCTAAAATATGATTAGGGTGTGGATTTAAGAAATTGGGCATGAATTATAGATGAAATGAATTTAGTATGAAAGTAAACTTATTTAATAATAATATTTAAATTAAATGAAAAGTAAATTATGAAACAATAATCATTTTTATTAGAATTTAAATAAAAAAGTTTATGTTAAGTAATGCAAAGAAAAGGCCCATTTATACATAAACATCCATGAACATATTAATATTAAACATAACTAGAGAAATTCAAAGCCAAATATTACATAAAAAACTTGATATATCAGCATATTAATCACAAATAGATACTCAAATGGATAGAAATCTCCTCATGTATATAATTACCTAAGAAATTGATCCTGCCTGTATCAAGATTTCCGGTGTCTCTCCACACACAAAAAATGCAGCCACTATATTGAAGTATTTCCACTCACAAAAAATGGAAAATATGCATGTGTAAAAGCCATGATGTGAAACCTATGTGAAACTTAACAAGTTTGCAATACTGTTGGTAAACATGATGTGAAAACTAAAGAGTGACATAATGTGAAACCAAACAGTAAGAGAATGTGAAACTTGTTCAAATATTTCTATGTCATTAAGCAGGACAAATAATACGTGTGTATAATACTTGTGTATATTCTTGTAACAATGAATCATCTCTCTTTCACACACAAATACACACACACACTTGTATATACCTGGAGAGCGTTTTAAGGAGTTGGTTACATTCTTGGTTTAGTTAAACATAATAAAGGTTATTATTTTTCGGTGCTCAGGGTAGCTAAATCCTTTTTTGCGTAAATGTAAAGTAAAACTTTATTAGTTTTTAAAACATATTATCAATTTTCTTTATGTTATAAATTTAATTAAAAATGTAAACGACCGTGTACATCATCGATTTGGTTTTAATTAGCTTCAATTGAAAACATTGATTATAGGAAATTTATTATATTTTATTAAATTAAATCCAATGAATTTTGTTAGGCTCACTTGGTGGTTAATTGCCTTAACCAATTAAAATAAAAAAAATTATTATTTATCTACTGTGATAGTGATTTATAATTTATAAATATATATGGCACCATGTGCGCCTACATGAATTTTTTGGTGGTAACCTAATAACCAGATAATTTTGCCTAGTTGTATGGCTATCGGACATAATTGAATGACATGTGTATAAAGATTAATGAATTAGGTTTTATTTTTTTTAGCTTTAAAAAAATTAATGAAAAACAAATAAATTAGAACTTTAAAATAAAGAGCGAACATAAGATTCAATAAAATATCACTTATTTACATATTAGAACTTTAAAATAAAGAGCGAACATAAGATTTAGCAAAATATCACTCATTTATATGTAAGAATATTATTTATATATAGACACACACATATTTGAATATACTTATTTGCAAAAAGAACATAAGTTATTACAAATAATATACAAATAATATATAGATCTATGAAGAGTCTTTTTAATGACATAAACACATGTATGTGTTTTTCTTTCTATAATATTGTTTTTGTTTCGTTTATACTCAGCATGTATTAATATAAATGACGTAAGTATTGTAAGAATGCACAATAATATATAGATTTTTTTCACATATATAAACTAATGTTATACATGTATATATATTAAATAAATAAATATATATATATATATATATATATATATATTATGAGGATTTTTTATAAGTATAATCAGTAAATAATCAAATAAACAATTCTTATGTATAAATATAGTATATATATAATATATATATTATATATATGTACTTATATTATACATATAATATATCATATATGGAGTAATGTAATAACTGAAAGATTCTCTCTTTATCTCAACACACTCACATGTTTGTGTGTACAAATATATATATATATATAGATATAAAATAGTGTGTGTGTATACATTGTTATACACACATATATATAAAAATTATAATTAAATTATAATTAATGATTCTATATAAGAAATAACAATGAAAAGTTGGAGTTTTAATATAATTTTTTAATTAAAAATACTGAGTAGGTGCACATTTATTACATATGTATGTGTAATATATATATATATATATGTAAAAACCCTCTTTATAATAATCAATTAAATAAAAATTATACATTGCTAATTTATTTTTTAATTCAATTAACCACTTTAATGGAAAAGCATAGTGTAATAATAATTAATGACGTGGCATTATTTTAATTTACCACCAGCCAAATAACCACCCACTAGTGGAAAGTGGGTCCTAATTACACTTAATATTATTTATGTGTATTACTTGATTCAATATTCAGCTAATTAGAAAATTATTACGATTTTGAATTTGGTTAAACATATGTGTATTATGTATATGAATGGGTGCAGATATAGTTTATTACCATAACACACATATCCTGTGTTATGATAAGAAATTTCCTAGGACTATAGTGGTCCACCACTGTCAACCCATAATAAGGGTTGAGCAAATAAGAATACAAATTAGACTTCAAAAGGTCGGAATAAAGTAAGTGTATATAGTAGGTAATGGTACTGCGGATCTTGTCATAGTAGTAAAGAGAGAATAGTATACTAAAGAGCTAAAGAAAACTAAGTAAGAAAGACCCAATAAAAGTAAGATGAAACTTATATTATGTTATATATTGTCAAGCCACGATCCAAGAGCAAAAAGCTTGACTCAAGAGCAGAACAAGGATTAAAAATAAGACAAGAGTAGGACATGAATTAAGAACCAAGCCACAATTCGAGAGCAAGGAGGCTTGACTTAGGAGTAGGACAAGGACTGGGAACAAAACAAGAGCAAAACAAGAATTAATTAACAAGATGAGAACATGAAGCAAGGAGCAATACAAGAACAAGACAAGAATGATCGTAGAGATGACTGTGTTGATAGGTCGTGTCACGACCTAATATAGGATACAGATTCTGAATACAGGATATGGGTTGTAAAATATTCTACAGGGATTCCGATACAGGATACGATTGAAGGATATTCCTACAGGATATGCCACAGGATATGCCTAGAGAATAAGGGACATGTGGACTCACCTTAGCCTCTACATGCATGCAGCCACTTTTAGTTGCATGCAACCACTTTTAGCACTCATGCCTAGATTAGCTCTTGGAGTTGTGAGCATAAAAGCTCCAACCTAATTGTTGTACAATCAGTTATTATTAAACTGTCAAGTCACGATCTAGGAACCATGAAGAGAGTAGGATTCCAAGAACATGACAGCTTAACTCAGGAGCAGGACCGAGAGCAAGACAGGAACTAGGAAATAAGACAAAAACAGACGGGATCCAGGAGCAAGACAGGAAGGTGTAGGGTAGGATCCAGGAACAAGACGGAACAGGACGGGATCTGGGAGCAAGACAGGTACAGGACATGATCCTGTCCTGCTCCTGTCTCACTCCTAGATCCTGTCCTTATTCCTGTCTTGCTCCTGGATTCTTCCTATTCCTGTTTTGTTCTTAGATCCTGCCCTGCGCCTTCCTGTCTTGCTCCTGGATCTTGTCATGTTCTTGTCTTATTCCTAGTTCCTGTCCTGCTCTTGGTCCTGCTCCTGAGTCAAGCCGTCCTGTTCTTGGAATCCTACTCTCTTCTTGGTTCCTGGATCGTGGCTTGACAAGTCGAAGCTTTTATGTTCACAACTCCAAGAGCTAATTTGGTCATGAGGCCTAATCTAGTGACCCTTATCTTATAGGTATATCCTGTAGGTATATCCTATAAGCATATCCTGTAGGTATATCCTATAGGCATATCTTGTAGGCATATCCTATAGGCATATCTTATAGGCATATTCTATAAGTTATCACGGAGACTATGTTGTGGGTGCTCCCTCATTAAGAGAAGGTGCTTGTTCTTGTATTCCTTTAGCTTCTTCATGCTGGTTCAAGTTGATGTGTGTAGGTGTATAACATGTGCATGGTGTTTCCAACTTTATTGGGAAGCATATATCATGTATCATGTATCTTGTATCCTATATCGGGTCCTGTAGGCATATCTTGTATCCCGTATTTTGTAACATGTATCAGGTTGTGACAGCACCTCATCCCTAATGACGAGTTCCACAAGTCCTGGGACCTAGTTTAGTAAGATAATGTCGATGGAAGGTAACAACTTTAAAAGAAGCATGGAGTAAATTGGATGCAGGTTTTTAAGTGCGATTGGTAGGCAAATAACCTTTCCAATCCACTAAGTATTGAAGTTGGCAGTGATGAAGACGAGAATTAAGGATGGCTGCAACTTCGTACTCAGGTTCATCATCAATGACCATAGGAGGGGGAGAAGAAGAAGCACGATCAGGAAGAGAAGAAGGATGATACGGTTCCAATAAGGAGGTGTGAAACACAGGATAAAGTTTCACAGTAGAGGGTAGCTCTAATCAGAAAGCTACAGAATTGACCTCAGTTGCAATCCTATAAGGGCTCAATCATTGAAAATCCAACTTAGAAGAAGGCTTGTTGGTGCGAATATGCCAATGAAGAAGCCACACGAGATCACCAATCTTGTATGTAGGTGCCGACTGATGATGAGCATTAGCAATGACTTTGTACTATTCCTGTGCCTGCTGAAGATGAACTTCAAGATCATCTTGTACTTAACGAAGATGCTGTCAAGCCACGATCCAGAAACCAGGAAGAAAGTAGGATTCCAAGAATAGGACAGCTTGACTCAGGAGCAAGACCGAGAGCAAGATAGGAACTAGGAATAAGACAAGAACAGGACGGGATCCAGTAGCAAGATAGGAAGGCGCAGGGCAGGATCCAGGAACAAGACAGGAACAGGACGGGATCTAGAAGCAGGACGGGATCCGGGAGCAAGACAGGAACAGGACAGGATCCAGGAGCGAGATAGGAGCAGGACAGGATCCAGGAGCGAGACAAGGAGAGAACAAGAAACAAGGAGCAAGACAAGAACAAGACAAAACAAGAATGATCGTAGTAAGACTGGTGTGATAGTAATTGATTGTACAACAATTAGGTCGGAGCTTTTATGCTCACAACTCCAAGATAATCTAGGCATGAGTGCTAAAAGTGGTTGCATGCAACTAAAAGTGGCTGCATGCATGCAGAGGCTAAGTGAGTCCACATGTCCCTTATCCTTAGGCATATCCTGTAGGAATATCCTTGCAATCGTATCCTATATCGGAATCCCTGTAGGAATATCCTGCAACCTGTATTCCTGTATCCGGAATCCTGTATCCTGTATCGGGTCGTGACAGCACCTCCTCCCTAAAGACGAGTTCCACGAGTCTTGGGACCTGGTTTAGCAGGATAATGCCGATGGAAGGCAGCAACCTTGGAAGAAGCATGGAGTAAGTTGGATGCAGGTTCCCAAGTGCGATCAGTAGGCAAATAACCTTTCCAATCCACCAAGTATTGGAGTTGGCGGCGATGAAGACGAGAATCAAGGATGGCTGCAACTTCGTACTCAGGTTCAGTGTCAATGACCATAGGAGGGGGAGGAGAAGAAGCACGACCGGGAAGAGAAGAAGGATGATACGGCTCCAACAAGGAGGTGTGAAACACAGGATGAAGTTTCACCGTAGATGGTAACTCGAGTCGGAAAGCTACAGGATTACCTCCGCCACAATCCTGTAAGGGCCCAATCGTTGAAAATCCAACTTAGAAGAAGGCCTGTTGGTGCGAATGTGTCGACGAAGAAGCCACACGAGATCACCAATCTTGTATGCAGGTGCCGGCTGACGGTGAGCATCAGCATGATGCTTGTATCGTTCCTGTGCCTTGAAGATGAACCGGAGATCATCCTGTACCTGACGAAGATGCTGGAGACGATCCTGTACTGCAGGAGCGGAAGAAGGAGAAGCGGGAGGAGCAAAGTCAAAACGTGGATGGTGGCCTGTAAGAGCAAAGAAAGGTGTCTGTCCTGTAGATGCGTGAACGGAGTTGTTGTAGGCAAACTCCGCCATTGGAAGAAGGTCCAACCAGTTGTCCTGCTGGTAACTGATGAAGCAACGAAGATACTGTTCCAAGGTCTGAATTGTGCGTTCGGACTGCCCATCAGTTTGGATGATATCCTGAAGAAAGATCCGCTTTAACCTGTAGACTCCGAAGAAGCTCTCGCCAAAACTTGGACATGAATTGTGGACCTCGATCGGAAACAATGCTCTCAGGAAGACCATGATGTCGGAACACTCGGATCACCAACTCAGCAGTTGTCTGACCTGTAGCTGTCTTGTTGCAGGGTAGGAAATGAGCCTGCTTGGTGAAACGGTCAACCACCACAAGAACTGCATCGAATCCACGAGAAGGAGGAAGATCTGTGAGGAAATCCATAGAAATGGATCTCCAAGGAGCAGAAGGAACAGGAAGAGGACGAAGAAGACCAGAGGGTGCATGATGAGGCATCTTCGACCTGTTACAAGTGTCACAACTCCGTACAAACCTTTCCACAAAACCTCGCAACCCAGGCCACCAATAGTTGCGAGTCACCAACTCCACTGTCTTGGCCACACCAAAATGTCCTGTAGCCGGGGTATCATGACAATCCTGTACCACACGAGTCCTGGAAATACCAACAGGAACGTACAGGAGACCTTCCCGGTACAGGAGTCCATCCTGTATGGTGAACAGGTTGTAGTCTGAACGGGAACTGGAGGAAGAGGAACTTGCAACGTCAGGATGAATGTGTGAGAACACATTCTTTGCCAAGTCGTCTGTAGCCAACTGCGAACGGACGTCCTGTAGGAGTGTTGAATTTGCTGGAGCCTGATGAACCTGCAGTGCCGCAAGCCGGAATCGATCAGGACCCAACAACACTTGCCTTTGACAGTCAAATGCAGGATCGCCCGGGCTTGGTGCAAGGTAAGAGCGCCTAGACAATGCGTCCGCCTTGCCATTCCGAAAACCGGGCCTGTAGACGATGACGAAGTCAAAACGTGATAGGAACTCCGCCCACCTAGCCTGTCGCCGACTGAGAACTCGAGCCGTTTGAAATACTCCAGGTTCTTGTGATCCGTAAGAACTTGTACAGGATGTGCAGCACCTTCCAGGAAATGCCGCCACTCCTCAAACGAATCCACAATGGCCTTGAGTTCCTTGTCATGAATCTCGTAATTGATCTCCGCCGAAAGGAACTTACGAGAGTGAAAAGCTACAGGATGAAGCAACTTGTTCTCCAACTTGTGATAGGACGGATCCTACTGCAAAATCCGAGGCATCTGCTTCAATGAAGAAAGGACGAGAAGGGTCAGGATGTGCTAAAATCGGAGCTGTCGTGAAGGCGTCCTTGAGTGTTGTGAATGTGTTCCGCCTTGTCGGACCAAGAGAAAACCCTGTGCGCTTGGTGAGTTCGTGAGTGGAAGTACACGCTTGGAGAAGTCCTGTATGAACCGCCTGTAGAAGTTTGCAAAGCCAAGGAAACATTGTACATCTCGTACAGACTTGGGCCTCTCCCACTCCACGATGGTCTTCACCTTGTGCATGTCCATGGAAACGCCAGCAGGAGAGACGATGTAGCCCAAGAACTCCACGAATCCCTATCGAAAAAACACTTCTCCAACTTCGCAGTACAGGCCATGCTCGCGAAGCCGCTCTAGAACTAATCGTACATGCTTGTCATGTGCCGCCTGGTCCTTGGAGAAAATCAAAATGTCGTCGAGGTAGATCACCACAAACTGGTCCAAGAAGTCAAAAGATGTCGTTCACCATGTGTTGGAACACGGCTGGGGCATTGGTAAGGCCGAAAGGCATCACCGTGTACTCGAAGTGTCCATACCTTGTACGAAAGGCAGTCTTCCACTCATCGCCTGGACGAATCCGTACAAGTTGTAGGCCCCTCGTAAGTCGATCTTCGTGAACACCTTTTGCTCCTCGCAGCCGATCGAGAAGTTCCGGGATCAATGGCAACGGGTACCGATTCCGAATGGTGACTTGATTCAAACCCCTGTAGTCCACAACCAAACGTAAACTCCCATCCTTCTTCTTGACAAAGAAGATAGGCGCTCCTGCAGGGGACTTTGAGTGACGAATGAAGCCGGATGCCAAGTTGTCCTCGATGTACTGACGAAGAACCTCCAACTCTGTGGGTGACAATGCATAAATCGGTCCGAACGGTGGAGTCTTTCCTTCCGCAAGATCAATAGGACAGTCGTAGGACCTGTGAACAGGAAGAACTGCAGCCTTGTGCTTGTCAAAAACGTCCTTAGGATACTTGGATGGTAGGGAAGAAGGAGGAGAAGGAAGGAGAAGGAGAGGAGAGAGAAGAGATTGAAAACAGGAGAGTCGATACAGGAAAGGTAGAAGAGGACGTAGGAGTTACTTGAAAGGCAAAAAGGTGGAAAGGAGCAGGATCAGTGGCAGTTCATGCATGGTAGTGGTAAGAACTCGGAGAGGAGAGGAGGAGCTGTGACTGAAAAAGAGGAAGGATCTTGGGGGTGGAACAGAAGCAGGTAACAGAAAGAGGCAGGATTGGAAAAACCTGTGTGGATGTTGACGAGTGTACAGGATTGGAAGAATCCTGTACAGGAGTCCGTGGTTGCGCAGGAGTGGGGAAACCTGCGAATGTGCTGACGAACCAGGAGGTGGATCCTGTTGAGGAGGAACCTTCGACACTGATACAGGATTGGAAGAACCCTGTACAGGAAACCGCAAACTTACAGGAGTGGAGAGAGCCTGCGGATGTGCTGAGGAACTGACATGAGGTGAATCCTGTCGAGGAGGAGTCTTCAACACTGGTACAGGAACAGGCACGGTCAATCCTGTAGCTTGTACTGCCTCAGATACTAAGGATGTATCCTGCACAGGAAGGTACAGGATTGATCCTAGCTGCGGAGAGGAAAACGTGAGCGTCCTAGACCTCCAGTCGATCTGCGGATTTGCAACAACGAACCATGGCATGCCCAAAATGATGGGAGTCGACCGAGTCTTGATCAAGTTGAAGGAAATTGAACAGTTGAATGTGCCATGACTGCAGGAGAGAGGTTCGGTAGCATGGGTAACTGCGCCAGAAGCAATCAGACGCCCATCGGCCACCTCTACAGGAACTGCACGCTTCAACTTCACCACCGAAATGCCATGTTGAGTTGCAAAAGTGTCATCCATGAAGCATGCATTTGCACCAGTGTCTAACAGGCAAACTCCTGAGCTCTCGATTATTAAGATGAATGTGTACAGGAAACTTAAGTGATGGAATGGTATGAGCAGCACCAATGGAGCCTGCACCTACGTCCAACTTCGCGGCTCCTAGACGAAGTGGACATTGAAGTTTTCCGACTGAACTTCAGCTTCAACTTCACGCGTCTTGAACTTCCTGGCTTTAATAGGACATTCTGCCACCTTGTGTCCTGCTTCACCACAATACAAGCATAGGTTCTCACTGCGACGACGTTGCTTCTCAGCAGCGAAAGAGAGCCACGCTTGGATTTCTCAACCTCCATAGGAACTACTCCAGAAGGTGGTGCAGGAACATGTACCACAGCTGCAGGATTGGTTTGCAGGAACTGCTGACGGGATCTTTCCTGACGACGCTCGAACAAACGGTTGTCGCAACAACTTGTTGCATGATCTCCTAATGTTTGGGCATCCGGTAACGTAAGGAGAAGGTCCTTCACGTCATCCCTCAACCCAAAACGGAAGTGTTCGATCAATGCAGTCTCGTCCCATGGAATGTTCGTGCAAAGTTGCTGAAATTCGGATGCATAGACGGAAGCTGGTCGGGATCCTTGAGTGAGCTTCCGTAACTTCGTGCATGCGAACGGTACTTATCAGGATCTCCAAAGCAGGCTTCAAAGGCAGCCACGAAACCTTCAAAGTCTTTCAATGGGTCGTCACGCTCCAGCAAGGGGGCAACCCAAGCCCGTGGAGATCCACTTAGTAAGGATGCCAAAAGGCCAACCTTTTGTGCATCAGTCGAGTAGCGGCGTGGTTGCATGCGGATCAAGAGCCGGATCTGATTCAGGAAACCTTGGAAATCGGCACGATTGCCACTGAACTTTTGGCATGCTATCTTCGGCTCCAAGAAAAGTTCGATGAAGAGGGAACCACCGATGCCTGAGAGAGAGCCTGCGCAGCAGCCTTGGAGGATGCATCAGCAGCTGCATGTGCCGCATTGGTGGAACCTTGCAGATCGGTGACCACTTGGCGCAAAGTGGCCAGCTCATGAAGCAACATTTGGTGCTCGCGTTGAAAGTGCTCAAAATCAGCCATGATCTATGAAAGAAAAAGGAGGAAAACGAAGGAAAAGAATCAAGGAAAAAAAAGTAGCTGGAAAGGAAGCTATGAAAGAGTTACTATCAAACTGTCAAGCCACGATCCAGGAACCAGGAAGAGAGAGGATTCCAAGAACAGGAAGGCTTGACTCAGGAAAAGGACAGGAACTAGAAAGACAGAATAGGACGGATCCAGGAGCAAGACAGGAAGGAAGGCAGGATCCAGGAAAGACAGGAATAGGACGGATCCAGGAGCAAGACAGGAACAGGACAGGATCCAGGAGCAAACAGGAAACAGGATCAGGAGCAAGACAAGGAGAGAACAAGAAACAGGACAAGACAAGAACAAGACAAACAAGATTGATCGTAGTAAGACTGGTGTTGATAGTAACTGATTGTACAACAATTAGGTCGGAGCTTTTATGCTCACAACTCCAAGAGCTAATCTAGGCATGAGTGCTAAAAGTGGTTGCATGCACAAAAGTGGCTGCATGCATGCAGAGGCTAAGATGAGTCCACATGTCCCTTATCCTCTAGGCATATCCTGTGGCATATCCTATAGGAATATCCTGCAACCGTATCCTGTATCCGGAATCCCTGTAGGAATATAATCCGTATCCTGTATCCGGAATCCTATATCTTGTATCGGGTCGTGACAACTAATAAGTTCCATTGGTACACCAAACCATACGATGAAATTTTTGTATATAAATTTTGCAACCTGCATTGCTCGACAATCGTGTAGTGCAATAGCTTTTGCCCACTTAGTAACGTAATCTGTTAATACTAAAATGTATTGATTTCTTTTGTTACTTTTGCGGTTAATTGGACCCATGAAATCAATTTCCCACTTCATAAATGGTCCTAATGGTGCCGTGAAATGTAATGGTTAAACTTGATGATGTGGGGCGGGTTGATATTTGTTGCACTTTAAACACTTATTGCAATATTTTATAGCATCTTTGAATAATGTTGGCCACCATAATCTAGATTGTAATACTTTGCGTGTTGTCCACCGTGCTCTCTTGAGTGAGCTTCTTGTAATATTATATCCACTTCTTCTGTTGGTACGCATCTTCATAAGACCTCATCCATTATGCAATATGGTTTAGATTGTAAGACTAGTTGCTTCCGTTGTTGTGTTGATGTGTATTCCTTTGGTACTAGACCAGTAGTTAAAAATTATTCAATATCTCATAAATATCCTTGTTGGAAGTACCGTTTTATTGTTCTTTCTCCATTTGAAACAAACTTGCATCATGTAGGTCATCGTTGATGTCAACACCTTCCTTTCTATTCATAATCTGGCTCAGGTAATCTACTTGTTGGTGTAGCTTACCCAGTTTGTAAATGATTTAAAAATTGAATTCTTACAACAGTAAAAACCACTGCTAAGCTTCCTTCAAGTTTTGTCTTACTTAATGAATGTATAAGTGCCTGGTGATCCACAATGAATTTCACCTTATTAGCTAATAGATAATGTCAAAACTTCTTGGCAGCATACACCATTCTAAGAGCTTCTTTCTTTGTAATTGTATAGTTTTCCTTTGCAGGTGCTAATCTCCTACTAGCATAATATAACATATGATTCTTCCCTTCTTCTTGTGTCTGGATCAATATGTATCCAATGGCATAATATGATGTATCCACTTGCACATGAAACTCTTGTGTCAAATTTGGGCTAACTAAAATAGGTGGTTTTGTTTCAACATTTGAAAACTCCTCTCACATTCGGGATTCCATGCGAACAAGTTGTCCTTTCCTTAACAACATAGTTAATGGCTTTGCTATTGCTGCATATTTTTTGATAAATCATTAGTGATAACCCATTTTACCAAGTAATCACTATATTTTGCTACGTTTGTAGGTGCTTGCATATTCTGTATCACTCTTACTTATCTTGGTCTACCATTATTCCTTCTTTGCATATGATATGTTCGACTAATACTCTTGATTTTACGCAAAATACGCACTTTTCTGGATTGAGACCTAAATTATTCAATCGACATTTTTAGAACATTTTAAATGGTTGTTTTTCAATACATAAATGTTGAAATCATCCAAGAAAACTTTCATAAATATTGTCAAATAATCTCGAAATGTTTTGGTAACCAAATGTTGAAAGGTGAATGGTGCATTGCACAACCCAAACGGCATGATGCAGTATGCATACACTCCCCATGGACTAATGAAGCCTATTTTTGGTTGGTCAGCTTGCTTTACTTGAACCTAGTTGTATCCTGAAAATTTGTTCAAGAATGAATACATGTCGTGTCGGGCTACTGTGTAGAATAACTCCTCGGTGAAGGGTATTGGATATGTTTCCCATTTAGTTATGTCATTCAACTTCTTATAGTTAACAAAAATTCGTAGTTTCCCATTCTTCTTTTATACTACCACAATTGGTGATAACCATTGCACCTTTTCAATTGGGTATATAAATCTGGCATGTATTAACTTGTCCACTTCCTCTTTGACTTTCACTAGAAACGTGGATTCATACAATAGACTTGTTGTTTTCTGGGTATTGCATGTGGTAATCTTGTAAGTACAAATTATTTGTGGAACCCCCTTGAGGTCTTCATAACTCTAGGTGAACACATCTACATTCTATTGTAATACATCTATCAATTTTGTTCGGTATTCTGGTGCCAAATCCAGCATTATTCATGCATTATGTGGTCCATGATCACTTGCCTTGATCTCTACTTTCTCAGTCTTTTCATTAATCATAATCTCCAACTTTTGTTTGGTTCGTGACATTTATTCATGCTTTGTTTCAAAGTCCAATTGTTGTTGTGTTAGTTGTTTAAATTTGTTGGTCAATCCAAGTACTTCCATGTGTTGTTGTGGTGCGTCTTTGGTAGTTGTAATGTCCTCTTCATCATCCTTTGTATTGTCCTTCTCGTCTTCTAGCGTTATTTTATACAAATTAGCTTGTGCAATCTCCACCAGTTACTATTGAACAACAATTTCTTCTCTTTTGTATTTAGATCTTAATGCCAGTCATAATCCTCCATTCCTAAGGGTCAAGTCACTCAATTTGCTTTTTTTGTTGAGTTTTAATGACTACTTCTTAACCGTTCTTGTACAACACCATTTCGTTGTTTCTCAATCATGTCGTACTTTTGCATTCCGTAGCCATGGTCTTCCCAATAAGATTTGGTAAGGTTTGTTAGTTTGTCCAATCTGTAATACGACTAAGGACACCTTAAACTTAATCCCTGCAATTTTCATGCACACGAATCTAATTATACCAACAAGTTGTACTTTTTTTATATTAGCCATTCATACTAAAAATGGTGCATTTTCTAGTGGTCCCAAGCCTAGTTCCTTGCAAACTTGCTCCTCAATAATGTCGACTCATGAGCCACCATCAATGGGTATGTTTTGGATGTTATTTATGTCGATACATGCAATTATCATTGGTACTTCTTCATCCCAATCTTTCGCATCTCTAAGAACTTTGGCCGTATTCACTTCAACTCGGCTTGTATCCTATTGAATATTGCTTATATTCAATACGTTAACTATCTATATTTGTAAAAATGGAGCAAGTGTAAGTAATTCCCTTATATTCAGCTGTACTTGTTGTTGTATATAACAACTACAATACGATCTCCAAGTGACACTACTGATGTGGACTCTATAGATTGCTCAATTGCTTCATTGGGTATAGAACTTTTTGCTGTAATTTCTATATTTGATTCGCCACTCTTTGCACTTTAGCTTTCTCTTTCTTCCAGTTTTTATGTATTGGTTCTTCTCTGTTTGACTCCACTCAGACTTGTTTAGCACGTGTTATGGCCTATATTTCTATCAAGGGTAACTCCGTATCTTCTTCCCATTTGCATTCATTCTTTTGTTCCTCTTGGTCACCTTCTTGTTAAACTTCAATTCTCCGTGTCGCTGGTTTTGGTGGAGGTACTCTAGAGTTGTATTCACATTGTGGGCACTCAGGTGAATGATGTTCCATCTCACCACACATGTAGCATCGGACGTTATTGAGCCTATTACATTCGGTGGAATAATGTCCCTTTTCCCCACATTTGAAACATGTCACATTTGGATTTCCACCATGTGGCATTGGTGAAGGTGGTAATAGCGGTAATAAGGGTGGTCCAACTTGCACTAGTGTTGGTAATAAAGATTGTCCTTCTCGGGGTATCTCTTAATTGTTATTCATCATATGGGTTTGTACTCCGTGTTGCGTCACATCTAAGTGGTGAGTAGCCTCCAACACATCCGATCATTGGTTATGGTTTGTATCTTGTACTTCAACATTGCCTTGCTTCGTGTCCTACCCCTCCACACAATTGACACTTTAGTATCTTACATTACAGGGCACTATGTCCCTCATTCTTGCACGTTGTGCAAATATTGTTCTGGGTCGTGCTTGTATCTCAGTCTCTTTCTTATGCAAACTCTGTGGTTCACATTCTTTATCTTCTATGTATCTTGGTGGTATCAATACTTGATTTGTTTCGCCTCCTTTATCTCTCTCAAATTGTGTAGTTTTGTCAGCCGTACTTGGAGTTGCAAACTTTCTTATAATCCATTGACGTATCATTTCCTTGCCAATTTATCACTGACATTGCCCACTTCACAGCGATTGTATATTCTTTGAAACCTGCATGTGTAATCTTCCATTGGCTATGTAGGTCCTTGTTGTAACTCCTGCAACTGAATTATTGGATCTTGCTTGCGATACTTGCATACATAATATTTCTGATTAACATGAGTAGTGTGTCATACTTGTCAATTGTGATGGCATTCTCATAATACCAATCATTAGCATCTCCCTAAGTGTAAACAAGAATATTCAAAACTTCTAGAGCTCATTCATAATTTTATTAACTTCACACACCTTCTCAAATTATTGAATATGTCGATTTGTATCCTCATGCTCCAAGCCAGAGAAGGTAGAAGGTATTACTTTCCCTATAATTATTAGTGTCCTCATCATCTCGGGTGCCTTAGTTGTGAACAGATCCCAGTAATGTCGTGTCAGTATGCGTCTTTCTCTGTTTTGTATTCCTCGTTGTTCTCCTCTTCCTCAGTCGACTCGAACGTGCTCCGGTTGATGTTGTGCTACTTTTCATGCTTCTAATGTTCCTTACGGCTTTGTTCTTCTCGTTCCTCCAATCTTTTTCATATCTCAATTACGGCTTGTTTGTCGTAAGTATTGCTCCTTGCATTCTCATTGTTGTCACTGTCTTATCTCTTTGTATTGTTGACATTTTGCAAGAATTTGTTGATAATCATCCATTCATTTACTACTAAAAGTAACATATTCATTCTCATGCGGTCTTTGCTTAGCGTTTTTCACCTCTGCGATAATTGAGCTAACCATATTAAGTACTTGCTTCAAAGTTTGTGAAAAGCCTTAAATTTCTTCTTTCATCATAATTTCTCTTCAAACTCTAATATGTCCTTGGTATTGGTCTACCCATACTGGTACATCCTCTTAAGATTGAAACATAGCAGTGGTCGCCATCGTCAACCCGTAATAAGGTTGAGCGCAATAAGGAAAATTTAAGATAAAATACAAATTAGACTTCAGAAGGTCAAAATAGAGTAGGTATATAGTAGGTAGCAATACTGTGGATCCTATCACATTAGTGAAGAAAAATAATATACTAAAGAGCCAGAGAAAGTAAGCAAGAAAGACATAGTGAGAGTAAGATAAAACTTATATTATGTCTACATAAGGCAAATAGTACAATAAACAATATACTCAGATACTTTCTTAGTCCTATCCTGGTATATTTATACATGTACTTCCGCTCCCGTAATAACAGTTATAGTAACTTCTTCTCATTCTTATCCAAGGGATTATATAACTACCTCTTTGCCGTTGTGGATAAGCCGTATTCTACTTAGCTTGTTGATGCGTATTCCGTCTTAATCTTCGTATTATGGTAGTAACTTGTAATCATGTGTTTCCATATAACTCTCATTTTTCACAATATATATTATTTTTAGTGTTTTTCCCATTATTTGTCCAAAGAAAAAAACATAACTTAAAATCTCCTACATAACTAACTACAATCCTAACACCTGTTTACTATATATATCCTATGAAGGTTTAACAATAGGCATGAAAGTAAAACTATATATGTGTGTGTGTACAAACGCACATGCACACACACACACACACACACATCTTATATATTTTATTTCAGGTAAACCAAGATTCTCAATTGTATGTAAAACCAAAACATGCATACATGTATGTGTTTTTATGAGTGTAATGTGCATAAATTTTCCATTACTATTATCAATAAAGTTTTGAGATATTATTTCTCACTATTGCTTAATAAATTTAATTCTCTGAGAGTATATCGTATTTTCGACTTGAGTTTAAATATATATCAATGCAAATTTAGCTGGGAACTAGTATATTATAAAAATCTGTTAATAAAATATTTAAATCCAAAAGTTTAACAGTTATATTTAATAGTCAAATGCGGGAAAAGGACGTATTTTATTTTATTATCTTTCACTTTCATTTGATAAATTTAATATCCATAATCTACTGACACAAAGATATCACACTTTCAAACTTAATTTAAGCATACATCAATTATATATAACAAAAACTATATTTGTGGATATTATGTGTAATTTGTCTTGTGTGTGTGTGTGTCTATAGAGAGAGACACACATCCAGACAGACATAATATATATGTTTGCCGTTGGAAGTTAAGATGTCATGTGTTTTTATAAACTACTGTACGACATTACTGTTGAATCCCTCAACATAAGCAATGCACATTACTGTTGAATCCCTCAACATAAGCAATGCACATTACTGTTGAATCCCTCAACATAAGCAATGCACATTACTGTTGAATCCCTCAACATAAGCAATGCAGACACACTATACTCGAATATTCTCCATGTAGAAAATATAAAGCATAAAAACAATAATTGCATCTGAGAAGCCATGATGTGAAACCTGTGTGAAACTCAGTAATTATGTTTTACTGTTTTGGTATAACTTCAACCAAGAATATGATGTGTGAAACTAAACAATACGATGATGTGAAACTTGCTCTAATATATCTATGAGAATGCATGAAACTATGTCATATAAAACAGGACAATAAAGAGTGTGTATGATGCCTGTGTATATTCTACTCACAATCATATCCCCCTTCTCTCTCTCACACACACAAATCATTATATATTTTAGAGGCTATAAACAAGAAGCTTTCATAATTTTAAATCTTAATAACATAATTATGTTGTTAAAAAAACTCTACTAAATTATAACGTATGATGTATATTAGTATACATATAAACTTTCTACTTAATCAAAACTTTTCATAGAACACAGATCATCTGTGCCTAATTTATAAATAAGCATGCACTAAGTCCCAGAAAACATGTTTATTTTTCCATATTTAAATCATGTTTAGAAACTTCATTTTTAATTACACATGAATCATCATCAAGTGTCATATATTATGTTATATTAACATATATGAATAAAGCATACCATCGATGAAACTCCTTTAGAAAATTTAAAATATAGTATTAAGCTTAATATTTAGAAATATATTATTAAGCTTTATAATTAGAACTATACTATTTACAACTATATTATTTAGAAATATATTATTATTATTATGTTATAAAATTAATTAAGAAAAAACACAAGTCCTTTACAAATTAACCTTATGACTTATAAAAATTAACTCTATAAAAAACATAGTTATAAAACTTATGTTACGACCCGTATAACGAATCAAAGAATATTCCCCAGAAAGGTATAAGCTAGAATATTCCTAAAGATCTATACCTAAATCTAAGAGAATTAAGGGCACACTATATGGGAAGCCTTTTTGGAGAGCAGCATGTGGAGACTAAAGACAACTCGGGGAGGTCGGGTAGTTTTGTGAGGGTCTCTAGTTTGTATGTAGTGGTGCCTAACAATTGGTATCGGAGCAAGGTTCGAGATGAGTGCCTGGTGAGAAGGGATAATACCACTTGAGTGGAGACATTGGACACTAAAAGGCAAATTGTCCAAGGAGAAGCAAGCCCAAGGGCAAAAGTTTTAATGGCAGCAAGAACAAGTAGACACTTAAGAAGCTTTAGGAGATGGAGCGTGGAGAGAGACTTCTCTAAACCACAAGGTAAAATTTCTATTTGTTCTTGCTTAATAGGTAAACTATATGGCACGGGAGGAGCCACACACACGTGCTATTGTGGTGGAGGGACGACTTGGTGAGCGTCCAGTGTGAGTTCTTGTGGATAACATGAGTAGCGATAACTTTGTGTCAACAAAGTTAGTGGAGGAGTGCAGCTTGCCCATGAGTCTATGCCTCAATACGAATTTAAAAGCTCAACTATCACACAAGGCTATAGTGCTTGTGTGGAGGAGTTACAGCTGGAGGTTGGCAAAACCTAGCTGGTGGAGCTGCGCAAAGAGCCTCAATATGAGATTGAGGGCTCAACTATCACACAGAGCTACATTGCTTGTGTGGAGGAGTTACAGCTAGAGGTTGGCAAAACCCACAGTGGAGCTGCACGAAGAGCCTCAATACAAGATTGAGGGCTCATCTACCACACAGAGCTACAGTGCTTGTGTGGAGGAGTTACAGTTAGCTGGTGGAGTTGCACG
The DNA here is from genome assembly GCA_003024785.1 of Selaginella tamariscina. NCBI lineage: Eukaryota > Viridiplantae > Streptophyta > Lycopodiopsida > Selaginellales > Selaginellaceae > Selaginella > Selaginella tamariscina. The sequence goes on from PUQB01000706.1 coordinate 21,623, forward strand.
AAGACCTCAATACGAGATTGAGGCTCAGCTATCACACAGAGCTACAGTGTTTGTGTGGAGGAGTTACAGCTGTAGGGTTGCAAAACTCAGCTGGTGGAGCTGCACATAAAGACTGTGCCTAATACGAGATTGAGGGCTCAGCTATACACAAAGCTATAGTGCTTGTGTGAGGAGTTACAGCTGTAGGTTGGCAAAACCCAGCTGGTGGAGCTGAACGAAGACTATGCCTCAATACGAGATTGAGGGCTATTATCACACAGAGCTATAATGTGCTTGTGGAGGAGTTACAGCTGTAGGTTGGCAAAACCAGCTGGTGGAGACTTTCTTTCTTGCGAAGCTAGTGCATGCGGATCCTTAAGATCTAGTGGAGCACCAAGCACATGAAGCTTGAGTATAGTGAAGTGAAAGACACTTGGTTTGGAACAAAGCTTGAGTCTCTAAACAAGTTCTTTTACTGTCACCTTGAGCAAAGCTGTTGTGTGAGGAGTTTACTAACGTCTTCCCTCCTGAGCTACCTCATGGCTACCACATGCAAGAGGTGTGGAGTTGGAATAGGGTACAAAAGCCATTTTACCGTAAGCCATTTCGACTGAGCCATGCTAAGGAGCAAGAGGTTAAGAGACAAGTGATGGAGCTATTGGAATATGGCTTCATACAACTGAGCAAGTCTCCATTTGGTGCACCAGTATTGCTTGTTAGGAAGAAATGGCACCATGAGGATGTGCATAGACTACAGAGCTCTCAACAAGCAAACAGTGAAGGACAGGATGCCCATGCCATTGTGTGGATACTATCATGGATCATCTCGGTGGAGCCAGAGTGTTCACCAAGATAGTTGGGCATTTCAAGTTCACTGTTATGCCATTCGGCTTAACAAATGCCCCAGTCACATTCACTGGTTGACGACTGAGGTGCTTGGTGACTACTTACATGACTTTGTGGAGATCTTCCTCAACGATATTCTTATTTACAGTAAGAATATGAAGGAGCATGTGCAGCATTTGAAGAGTTCTTCAGTTGTTGAGGGAGAACAAGCTCTATGCAAAGAAGAGCAAATGTGCATTTGCTCAGTGCAAAGTGGAGTATTTGGGTCACATTGTGACGCCAAGTGGAGTGAAGACTGATCCACAAAGGTGGCAGTGTGGAGCAATGGCTAGTTCCTAACAATGCAAAGAGTTACGGAGTTTCTTGGGCATGGTTGGTTATTACCGGTGGTATGTCAAGGATTATGCCAAGAAAGCTTCTCCGTTAACTAGGTTGCTGAGGAAGGACGTTCCCTTTGCATGAAGTGCTTCAGAGAAGAGCAATTTCCAAGCTTTGAAACAAGCTTTGGTACGTGCACCAGTTTTATGTATTGCAGATCCCTCTAAGCCTTATGAGGTATCGTGTGATGCAAGTGGAGTGGCCATTGGAGTTGTACTTATGCAAAGGGAAGGCCTATTGCTTATAAGAGTCGTACTTAAATCCTGCAGAGCAACAATACTCAACGTATGAGCAAGAACTATTGGCTATTGTTAATGCATTATGAGTTTGGAGGCACTATCTTTATGGTGCAAGTTTCAAAGTGTTTACAGATCACAAGACTTTGGTGTATCTGTTCAAACAAAAGAGTTAAACTCTCAGCAAGCTCGCTGGATGGTTAAGCTCATGGAGTTTGGCAAATTTCCTATTGAGCATTGCGTGGGAAAGGCTAATGTGGTGGTAGATGCTTTGTCACGCGTTAGGAGAGCCATAGTGGTTAGAGAATTCCAAACACGCTTATGTAATGCATTAACAAGGACGGATCAGTGAGTTTAGCCAGGTATTCAACATGCTCAAGCAAGACATTAAGGTGTAGGAGCTCAGAGGACAGCTAGAGCCACCATTCTCTTTTAGGATGGAGTTTTGTACTACAATGGCCGTGTGTATCTTCCTGTGTGGACCATTTGATCAACCAGGTATTATATTTCCATCATGACCCTGGAGGCTAGTCATTTTGGGGGAGGAAACGTATGAGTTGATCAAGAGGAGGTTCTATTAGAGGAATATGAAAGCTGATATCAAAGTACTGCAAAACTTGTGACAAGTGTCATAAGTAAAGGTGCCCAGGGAAAACCAGGTGGGCTATTAGTACCATTGCCTATTCTAGACAGGATGGGCCAGTATCTCTATGGACTTTGTCACCCATTTGCCAAGGACATAGTGGCATTGGAATGAGTCCATATTATGCTATGTTTGGACGGCATTCCAAGACAGTTTTTGAGCGGGTTTAGCAAGTAAGAAAGCTCAAGGCAACATGGATGAGGAAGCTAAAGGCTGAGTGTTGAGCTTAGAAACATTCAGAGTTTGTGCAAGAAGAACTTACAAGTAGCTCAGAGCCGAGCTATCAAGTTTGTTAATGAGCACAGAAAGCTTCCAAGAGTTCCAGGTGGGATTATTATATCTCTCAGTGGTATTTGGCCACACATGTAAGGCGGAACATTATTGTTGCCTTATAGAAGGGACACAATGATAAGTTGTCTCCTAGGTACTCAGGTCTTTATGAGATTCTGAAGTGTATCGATAAGGTGACATATCGACTACAACTGCCAGAAGGAGTGAGGGTGCACCCAGTGTTTCATGTTAGCCAGTTAAAGAGAATACTCACAAGGAACGAGTCCCGGGTAGATTCTTTGGAATGTATAAGACTAATGATAAGGACCAGTTGAGTAAGTTATACTGCCCTTGAGGACAAGGACTTGCTAATGGGGGGAGGATTGTTACGACACCGTATAACGAATCAAGAATATTCCCCAGAAAGTATAAGCTAGAATATTCCTAAAGATCTATACCTAGATCTAAGAGAATTAAGGGCACACTAATATGAGAAGCCTTTTTGGAGGCAGCGTGTGGAGACTAGAGACAGCTCGGGGAGGTCGGGTGTTTGTGAGGGTCTCTAGTTTGTATGTAGTGGTGCCTAACAACTTATAAATTAATTCAATGTGTTAGCATATATGTCTCTTTAAATGAGAATAACTTTGTTGCGAAGTCTGAGATAGGTAATATGCACTATTATGTTTGATTGCTTTAAACTTGATTACAAAAATTAAGTCAATAAATTATCATACCTATAATTCAATAAATTATCATAACACTATATACTTGAATTAATAATCGTAACATGTATACCTATATATGGACAACAATTCTAAGCATGTTTATATAGATCTTAGAATATATAATATATATCTTGTTAATAATTTTAAAAAAAAACAAATGACAAATTAAATTTAGCTATTCCAAATGTCAATGTATCGTTACAATGCCACTTATTATTATAATGGAATTTAATAATCGCTGGATTAATTTTAATTTAGTCCTATATATAAGTTAAGGTTTTGGGTTACAACGCCATGTACTATTATTATTAATGTAATGAGATTTTGATAAATTCATTAAATTAATTATTAATGCAATGAGATTTTAATAGCCGTTATATTAGTTTCAATATGGACAGCTCACTCCCGTGTATAATATAAGGTTTTGAGCTAATATAATATGTTACATTTAACTCTAACACCATGTGTATAAATATACATATTTATATGTATGAATCTACATAAATATTAGAATGAATATACAAATACAATTAGCATACAAGTTTATGTAATATAATATATTGGTATATTCACGTGAAGCTTTTATACATGAGTACACATGTTTTTTTGGTTGTGTTTTGCCATATAATGCATGCACGATGCCCATGTATGGGTTTATTACATAATGACTTTGAAAAATGTTAATTATGTTATACATAGTTGTGTATTATAATATGTTTGTGTTTACATACCGTATATACATGGTACAAAATCTTAGTCTCTCTAGAATAAGTATAAATTAAATAAAATTTAGTTATATAAGTATTCTTATATGAAATTATGATAGGTCCTTATTGTAGTTTTGTTTGTTCGATGTTAAATTCTAAACATGGATTCGCATGTACAAATATATTGTATATATAGTGGTTGGTAGTTAAATAGATCAACACATACCTAGAAACTTTATATATATACAATTTAATAGTATACATTTCACCAAGATACATTTTATGAACACTATTATAATTGGATGCTAATGGTTCAAATATCTCATAACAGGGTTTGCTTAAGAAAACTAAAGACATTAAGAATAAATCTACTTCTATATATTGAAATATTTATTCTTGAAAGAAGTTGACTTGCAATATGACTCCCATTCCCTAACAAGTGTTCTATGTTAAAGAGAATATACATAATCTATAACACACATATCATATTATTGAGTTTTAGTTCATTATTGAAAAAAAACATAATCTTATTCAAAATTTAAATATGTTTGTTGATAAATTCATAGATACAACAACAAAAGATGCAAAGATGCACGTTGTAACTAAATGGGCATGATACGTGAAAATGGGAATATAAAATAAATTACTAATTAATACTTAAGTTTTAATTATTAATTAATATTTAATTAATATATAATTAAGCCTTAAATATTAATTAATTAAAATTAATCCTTCAACCTTACTTAGTAAGGAATATTCCTAAAATATCTTAGAATATTCATATTTTCTAAAAATAGTTTACAATAATTAAAAAATACTATCAAACATAATTACAAATGAAATCATTTCCTTATCAACATGTTAATTTATTTATAAATACTTTCTTCCTAACCATACAGAGAAATCTCCTCATTTTTTCTAAATCATCACTCTCCGGATTAATCAAATCATTTTGGTCAATATCTTGATGTTGTTGCCACCACTAACACTCTCACGAATGCAATTGGGAGTTGCCATCCTTGTTAATACATAAGATGTGATAAGACCAGGTCTGCATAAAGGCTCATCTAAAAATGACGTTCCTTAAGAATAATATTATAAAGCGCCCGGTTGCTATCCTTCATTTTATAAAATTCAAAATCACGAGAAAGAAAAGCTTCAGGAAATGTTTGATACGGTGGATTGCTCACAAAAGTTTTCGAGATTCTTCTTTCTGAGGCACGTATCCAAGTAGTTTAGCTCATCCATGATTGGTATCAGAATATGGATCGAAAGTGATTGGATGAATACAAGCAATGTTTTGGTTGAGCATAGCCTTCTGAGGAGAGTCGTCTACCACTAAGATATGTGCGTTCTTCATTATCCTTAACTGATTGATCTCCCCAAGCCCAATTATCTTTCATTCTTGAAGAAGTATGGCTTGCTTTCCTTTCTTATATTGTGAAATTCGAGAGGTTTATAACATATTCGCTGGTCAAAAATCCAATCTTTACGAATCACCTCTTCTGCAACACTACAATGTTTCTTAAGCAAATTCAACAGCGGTGTAAGTTGTGAATC
>PUQB01000706.1:28154-117997 GCA_003024785.1 Selaginella tamariscina
TTTCCACGAAGTCATAAGAGTGTGCGGACTACCGGAAACCATGATCTCAGATCGGGATCCTCGGTTTACAGGGAAGTTTTGGGGGACGTTGTTTAAGCAGTTTGGTACGATGCTGAAGTTCAGTACGGCTTACCATCCACAACAGATGGTCAAACGGAGAGGAGTGAACCGACAAGTCGAGGACTATCTCAGATGCTATGTTCAAGGTGATCAACTTGATTGGGCTGAACACTTAGATATGGCTGAGATATGTTAATAACTCGATACACACTGCAATCGGATGTAGCCCGATGGAAGTGTTAACTGGGAATAAGGGTGGTATTCCTCAGAGTATGGTGTTACCGAAAGACGATAGCAAATCGAGTTCCATCTGTACAGAGTTCACGGGACAATTGTATCGAACATGGGAAGCTGCTCGTCAAGTGATGGCTGCAGCACAGGAAAGGTATCGTCAGCAGTACGATAAACATCGGCGGGATGTAGAGTATCAGGTTGGGGACATGGTATTGTTGAGTACCAGAAACCTGAAGGTTCCAACAACTCTTTCGAAGAAGTTTCTATCGCACTACATAGGCCCATACAAGGTGGTGAAGCGAGTAGGGAAAGTGGCTTATGGGTTAGATCTTCCTCCAAGTTGGGAACAATACACAATGTGTTTCATGTCAACTTGCTTGAGCCATTCCACAAGATGAGAAACATCCACATAGATATCATAATTTATGTCCGCCTCCAGAGTTAGTTGGTGAGGAGAAAGAATTTGAAGTTGAGGCGATATTAAAGGGGCGAAACATTCATGGACGGCGAAAACGTAAACGTGAATATCTTGTTAAGTGGAAGGGTACCGGCATGCGAGTCGACATGGGAACCATTGGGAATCTGTAGAACGCGATGGAGTTGGTGAATGAGTTTGAACGAAGTCTCAAACTGATTAAGAAATAAAGTTATTTCTTCTTAACCTAGGGGCCGACAGACAACCTTAACTAGAGGCCTTCAATATAAATTCTAGTTAACTTAAAGAAATTAACTAACATGTTGTCTATGTCGGGTGACAGACTTTGCAGACGTGCAAAAGGTCTCCAAATGACTTCTTGTCGCAGGTGGTGCCTCCGACAACTGAGTTCTCGCTCAGTGAATGACGGTTCTGAAGTATTTGGCTTCGCATAATGCAAGGGGGGTAATAAAAACTTATGAACTTTTTGCTAACTTCGCATAGAGTGATTAGTGTTAGTTTTCAATTAATTTTTCTAACCTAGTCTAGTCTTGGAGTTAGACGTCAACGAGGACGTTGACATTCTCAAAGGCGGGGAGTGTGTCATAGTTTTTACTATGACTCGACCCTTTACTTTGGGGTTTGACTGTTGTCACTTACCGAGTTATGTGACAAACCCTAGATGTAATAGGAAACAAGCCTGTTTAGTGCACTTGGGTATCTAGTGATGGTCCGGCCGGGTGTCATTAGGTATTTGCAGGAAACGCTAGGCGAAGTTAGAACTTACCTTTTAGAAACTCTCCCCCGGTTTGACGTTCAAGGTTAGGGTTCTTTGCAAAGTATAGCTTGTCAAAATAAGGGTTAGGGACACTCCTAGGGTTGACCTAACCCTAGGGTTGCCCTAACCCCGCCCTAATACCCCCCTAGGGGTTAGGTTTAGGGTTAGTTTAGGACAACCAGTTTCTCTAAAGGCTGGCATTTCCGTGCCAGCCCACTTACTCATTTAGGTAAACAGGGGGGGGGGTCCGTCACATAAATAAGGTAGAGTATATGTAGTGAGGCTTCCTGGGTTCAAGAGAGAGCTCGTTAACCTCCTACTAGTGCAAGCTAAGCTTGTGTCGTCAAGGTGCAACCCTTCGTTGTGCCACCCAAACTTCCACACGACAAGGGTACAACCCACCCTAGGGTTAGACTATTCTTATCATTGGCAGGATCTTGCCTTTGAGATAGGGGCACGTCACTTCCAAGGAGTTAGTCAGATTCCTTAGTCCGAAAACCTGCCCGCAAGCTCAAAGACATTGCCCGAGTTCACATTTCGCAAAATTAGTGGTTGAGGCCTTGCTCCGGCCGCCTCAACCACGCCAAGCTAGGAACGACACCTAAAGCTAGGCTAGTCCATGTATCCTGATTCACAAGGTGAGTCTCGTTTGTGGACTTAGTTAGCTAGGGGTTTGACTTCCTAAGGCTTGGGTTCCTCATACGGGTTACTTTACCAGGTTCCGTGGGGTTTCCAAGAGAGGGGATTCCAGGGTTGGCACCTGGCAAGCCGCCTTTGTGGCACCAGGTAAAAACTCTGACATGGGAACCTGCATCCAACTTACTCCATGCTTCTTCCAAAGTTGCTGCTTTCCATTGGCATTATCCTATTAAACCAAGTCCCAAGACTCGTGAAATTCGTCCTTAGGGAGGAGGTGCTGTCATGACCGGATACAGGATACAAGTTACAGGATATGCCTATAGGATATACTTACAGGATATGCCTGCAGGATATTCCTACAGGATATGCCTATAGGATATACCTATAGGAATGCCTGCAGGATATTCCTACAGGATATGCCTATAGGATATACTACAGGATATGCCTAAAGGATAAGGGTCACTATTTTTAGCTCATGACCATATTAGACTCATGACCAGATTAGCTTGGAGTTGTGAGTATAAAAGCTTCGACTTAATTGTTGTACAATTAGTTACTATCAACACCAGTCATTCTATGATCATTCTTGTCTTGTTCCTTGTTCTTGCCTTGTTCTTGAGTCAAGCCTTCTTGTTGTTATCTTGCTCTTAGGTCGTGGCTTGACAGCAAATACACATGTATCCGAAGGTAACACTCCTTCAAGACGAACCCCCTAGTGCAGTAGTCAAAAGCCCACGCATCACTGTGAGGACCCCTAATCAAGTTGACGATGCTCCGTGCCGCTTGACTTGTAATGTTTGGATAATGTACATTGCTAAATACATCACTCTCAGCTATCGGTGTATCGGATGGAGGTTCAGGGCCGTTGGAGTGCAAACAAATGCCTGTCCAGTCATTTAGAAGTTTGAAATTGTTTGGCGCATTCCTAACAACCAAGTGAACAACCGAATCAATGCAATTCGGATCAGCATCATTCATATAAAATCCTGTCCAACGATGTTTATTCCTCTTGGCAAAGGCAAAGGCAAAGGTATCAGTGACATGAGTAAGAATCAAAAATAAATACCTGAAAACGTAGATATCAGTCAAGAGTGCAAGTATGAATTCAATAATAAATACCTTCTTTGTACATGCTTGCACAGCTAAGTTTCTCCACCAAATCCTCTAGTGTCCTATCTGTCGAAGGATTTTTTAACACCCGTCGATCCATCACGAACAATTGAAACGGTTTCCTATAAGCAGTGATGGTACCCCATAAAGTCTCCGAATCCAACAACAAACATCTGTAGGGCTTGTCGTGATTCATAACATTCTCCTTTATAAGGTTCAACTCGGTTCTCCGCTGCTGAAGGACTGCCATAAGAGAAGGCGTCATCGCAATGTTCTCCTTCTTGGCGTTGGCCTGCAATAGATTTTTGCCCAGATCTTCCAATTGATTCACCCATTCGACAAGCATATCATCGTTTGTCACATGCAAATATTTCCTGACCTCTTCGTATGTTGAAGCCGAGGTCCAACCCAGTTTGTGGTAGTGTATTCCCAACCACTTCTAAAAGTGCCTGACCGTCTTCAACTCCATTACCTTGAGATGAAAAGAAAAGGTGGGGCTGCTGTTGTTAATCTGTAATTTGCCATTAATCACCAAATCAACCAAGACTTCCATCTCCTCCATCGTTGTTCCATTTAAAGGCTTCAACCATGTGAGCTTGAAATCATTGTCTACATCCTTTATAGATTGAACAGACTTAGCCTTCGGCGTTTTACTGAGTTTCTTTGCAAACTTCTCTGAGGGCTCCTCTTCACTTGTCTGCTTCTTCTTCAGTGTTCTTTTTGCAAAGGATTTCATAATCCCTAACCATTTGGTAAAGATCCTATCCTCGGGACAAGAAATCAACATCATCAAAAAGGATGTTTCCTTCTTGCCCACCTAGGCAAAATCAACTGCTACAATTTCTTCAACTCTCTAGAAAAAAAAAGACAGATTAATATACCGGCGAGATAAATCCTGCCCAAACAATTTGCTTACCCGGTAGTCCGCAGATTGTGTATTTCTGCGGTAGCTCTTTGTGGTTACTGAAGAGATTCCCACATGGCTCACGTGTGTTTGAACTTCTCCCATATTTTGTTGTTGTAGTGATTGGTGTCTGCAGCATCCCATTCCGCCAATAACTTATGGTACTACTCAATTATGAGATTCGGCTTCGCTAAAAACGCTGATCTTTTCGTCAACTTCTCATGGGTATGCTCAAAAAGTTTTGTTGCCATCTTTCCTTTGTTGTGTTCATCGAGAAGTCATTGGGCTGCCATTATTGTGTGCTGGCCACTAAGATGTAGTACTTAACTGATTTTCTATTCTCCGTCTGAACCTTCCTCATTTGTTTCGGTGTTGTGATCCACACTTTGTTAGTGCCTTTGTTTCTCTCGTAGTATGCACACAAAACAGCATTATGTGGAACGGTGTAAGAATTGTCGTCCTTCACCTTCTCCATGTGCTCAACTACATGTTCCTGGTTGAGTGGCCTGTAATTGAAGTTTAGGCTGACGCTGCAATACTTAACCCTACACTCGTAAATCCTATCATCCAACATTATTTCCTTGTGGCTTATTGCAGCATGGGTGCTATAGGTGCAGCTGACAAAACGATCGAGGATTTTCTTCTATGATCTGAATCAACATGTGTGATCCCCAATTGATGCTGTTCTAATGTTCTCAGCACACTCTTCCAGCTCCCGAAATTTTCTAAGCAAATTGAAACGTGATCTATAAAGAACCTGAGACCAAGCCACCCTCTCAATCTCCCTTATAATGTTGTTGTGTTCTTCTTCCATGTGAAGAGGGACGATTACTTCTCTTGTGGATTTTCTGTATTGTGAAGCAATCTCTGCTGAGAATACACCTACTCGATGAGTCTGAAGATCTTCGAAGTAGACATCCAGTCATTATCCACAAGTCGACAAGACCACCCGAAATTAATGTTGTAACTGGCGACCTATGGATCCGAGAACGTGACATTGGATGGAACAAAGCATATGTGTCGAGCATCGTTCAATCTGGGTTCGCAACATGCTTTCGGATGCTTGACTAGCACACCCATTTTCCATTGTTTTGCTTGTCTATGCGATGTGACAGAGGTTAGTTTGACAGCAACCATGGTTATTCCAATGCGCTTTCCATTTAGTTTGAAATATGGCCAAGTTGATTTCAGAATCCCCCTGCCCATCTCTTATCCTGCTCTCGTCTTCAATGTCACCTCAATTCCACATCTGAATACAAAAATGATTAATTCTTCAAACACATATTCGAGTATAACAGATTTTATTTTAATTCTTACCCAGAATTTAACGACGACTCTATACTAATGACTCGATCTCCTTGTTTAATTAAATCATCCTTCTGCAAAATAATACACTATGAATACAAATCATATAAAAATGCACACACACTTGTATAAACCTGAATATACAAAAATAATACACAGAGAGAAGTGGACGGAATTAATTGTTCAAAGCTCACATTTGTGCTAGTGCAAAAAAAATAACATTTCGTTTTAGAACCACCACAAATGTGAGTTCTGGACAGTTTTACATAAATTCCTAGCTTTTACTTAAAATATTATGATAAGATGATAAAAGTAAATAAAATGAGATATGCAACTTATATATACTAATACACATATATATTCACATGGAAGGTGCGGCGGGATTAATCTCGTCACCTTTCTAGAGGCCTTGAATGGGTGTGCGGGATTAATCCTGTCACCCTTCTCGGTCTCAGAGAGAACTTGGCATGATTTATTTGGCACACCCCTTCATGGGCTCCAGATAATCTCGCCCACTATGTAAGGGATGGTGAAATGAATCTCGCCACTCTTCTCAATCCCCTCTATTGATATGTTGTAAACCTTCTACATCTCAGACAGAAACGTTTGATATTGGTCCAACTCACTAATGGAGGAAAAAGGGAAGGGTAGCGGAATTCATCCCTCCAACAGGCATTGAAGGCTCGGTGAGATTAATCCCGCTGCCCAGGCCCTTCACTCGGGCCCTAAGCGGCGGGATTAATCCTGCTGAGCCTTCAATGCGCTGTGCGAAATCCAGTGGGATTAATCCCACCGCCTAGGCCCTTCAGGCAGGCCTTTGGCGGCGGGATTAATCCCGCCCAATTCCGTGTAGGGCATGTGTACGCGGCGGGATTAATCCCGCCAGATGTCAATGCCCTATGCGGAATCCGGCAGGATTAATCCCGCCACCTAGGCCCTTTAGACAGGCCAATAGTGGCGGGATAAATCCAGTCAGATTCCGCACATGGCATCCGTAGGCGGCGGGATTAATCCGCCGCTCATGAGGCTAACCAAATAACCTGCCTGAAATGGCGGCGGGATTAATCCCGCCGCCGAGGGGCTAACCATATAGCGGCAGGATTAATCCCGCCACTACACACACCACACACACACACACACACACCACCACACACATATATATATATATATATATATATATATATATATATATATATATATATGTATATATGTGTGTAGGAGAGTGCGTGTGTGTGCTAGAGATAGACAAGTCAAATAAAATTATACTGATACACACACACATATGTATATCGTATGTGTGTACTAAATAATACAGATAAACAGGAGTGTGCGTGCGTGTGCAAGAGATAATATTAATAAATTAATAAAATTATACAGATACACAAACACAAACACACACAGATATATATATATATATATATATATGTGTGTGTGTGTGTGTGTGTGCAAGAGATAGAGATCTAAATTATATTATTAAGATACACATACATATAAATATATATGTGAATAAAAATAAATAAATAAACTCAGGAGTGTGCGTGTGAGAGAGAGAAAGAGAGATCTCACCTGTGTGTGAGAAAGAGAAGGAGATTTCACAGCCACCGCCTCTGCCGCCTTACTTCTTGAAACCCTAGGAATATACCTAAACCTTAAAAGGAATAGAATATATATTAACCCTAATATATATTAACCCTATTAACCCTATATGTATACACGTGTGTATGTATATGTGTGTACTAATATATGCAATGTGTATGAATTTAATTTGTTAACACTCTTTCTCTTCTCTTATACATACACACCATGCATAATCCATATTAATATGTACTGTCTCTCTTCTCTCAAACATACACACCATACATGATCCATAATATGTATTGTCACTCTTCTCTCATATATACACACCATGCATGATCATATACTCTGTCTCTCTAATATTAATATGTATTAATATGTATGTATGTCTATGTGTATAATATTATGTGTGTATATATGTATCGCTGCACGTGAAACTTTAACACTCTCATGGACACACACATGTTAAACCCCTGCATGATTTTTATTCTTGGGTGTATGTGATACACCCACGCACACGCACACACTGATAATATAATGAAAGAATATTCGTTTAGGGCGAATCTATAGTTTATTTTTTGTAGGGTTTAAGTATATTCTTAAAAGGAATATTTGATTAGGGTTAATATATATTCTATTCCTTTTAGGGTTTAGGTATATTCCTAGGGTTTCAAGAAGCAAGGCAGCGGAGGCGGCGGCTGTGAGATCTCTCTCTCACACACAAAATCTCTCTCTCTCTCACACGCACACTCCTGAGTTTATTTATTTATTTTATTCACATATATATTTATATGTGTATGTATCTTAATAATATAATTTAAATCTTTATCTCTCGCACACACACGCACACTCGTATACATATACACACACAGATATATATATATATATATATGTGTGTGTGTGTGTGTTTGTGTTTGTGTATTTGTATAATTTTATTAATTTATTAATTTTATCTCTTGCACACGCACGCACACTCCTGTTTATCTGTATGATTTTATTTGTTTTGCTCACACACGCATACTTACGATATACATACACACACACACACATATATATATACCTATATACATATAATATACATACATATATTATGTGTACCAGTATCTGTATAATTCTATTTATTTATCTATCTCTCGCACACACACACACACACTCCTGTATATATATGTGTGTATGTGTGTTTGATGATTTTATTTGTTTCACACACGCATACACACGATATACATATACACACATGTATATATATATACCTATGTACATATATACATACATATATTGTGTGTACCAGTATCTGTATAATTTTATTTATTTATCTATCTCTCACACACACATGCACACTCCTGTATATACATATACATATACATAAATATACATATACATATACACACATATGTGTGTGTGTGTATCTGTATAATTTAATTTATTTAGCACACACATACGATATACATATACATATGCATATGTGTGTGTGTATCAGTATAATTTTATCTGATTTGTTTATCTCTGGCACACACACGCACTCTCCTACACACACATATACATATAGATATATATATATATGTGTGTAGCGGCGGGATTAATCCCGCCGCTATATGGTTAGACCCTCGACGACGGGATTAATCCCGCCGCTCATTCATTACCCTCATGAGCAGCAGGATTAATCTCGCCGCCCTTCAGGCAGGCTATTCGGTTAGTGTCATGAGCGGCGGGATTAATCCCGCCGTCATTTTAGGCAAGTTATTTGGTTAGCCTCATGAGCGGTGGGATTAATCCCGTCGGCCATGGCTTGTGTGCTGGGCCTAGGCGGCAGGATTAATCTCGCCGCTTATGCATGCCCTGCACAGAATCCGGCGGGATTTATCCCGCCGCCAATGGCCTATTCGAAGGGTCTAGGCGGCGGGATTAATCCTGCCAGATTCCGCACAGGGCATGGGCGTTCAGCGGGATTAATCCCGCCGCCCATGGCTGCGTGCTGGGCCTAGATGGCGGGATTAATCCCGCCGCTTATGCATGCCCTGTGCGGAATCCGGCGAGATTTATCCCGCCGCCAAAGGCCTGCCTAAAGGGCCTAGGCGGCATTAATCCCCCGGATTTCGCATAGGGCATGTGCGTCCGACAGGATTAATTCCGCCAAATTCCGTGCAAGGCATGCGTGGCTGGCGGGATTAATCCCGCCAGGCCCAGCACGGAGGCCATGGGCAGTGGGATTAATCCCGCCGCACAAGTGGCGGATTAATCCGCCTTCAATGCCTGTGGAGGAATGAATCCCGCCACCCTTCTTTTTTTCTCCATTGGTGAGTCGGACCAATCCCAAACGTTTCTGTCTGAGACGTAGAAGGTTTACAACATACCAATGGAGGGGACTGGGAAGGGTGGCGAGATTCATTTACCATCCTTACATGGTGGGCGAGATTAATCCCGCCTTTCTGCCTGAAGGGGTGTGCCAAATAAATCCTGCCCAGTTCTCTCTGAGACCGAGAAGGGTGGCAAGATTAATTCCGCACTCCCGTTCAAGGCCTCCAGAAAGGTGGCGAGATTAATCCCGCCCACTCTTTCAGGAGGCATTGAAGGGGTGGCGAGATTAATCCCGCCGCACCTTCCATGTGAATATATATGTGTATTAGTATATATAAGTTGCATATCTCATTTTATTTACTTTTATCATCTTATCATAATATTTCGAGTAAAAGCTAGGAATCTATGTAAAACTGTCCAGAGCTCACATTTGTGGTGGTTCTAAAACGAAATGTTATCTTTCTTTTGCACTAGCACAAATGTGAGCTTTGGACAGTTAATTCCGTACTTCTCTCTGTGTATTATTTTTGTATATTCGGGTTTATACAAGTGTGTGTGCGTTTTTATATGATTTGTATTCATAGTGTATTATTTTGCAGAAGGACGATTTAATTAAACAAGGAGATCGAGTCATTAGTATGGAGTCGTCGTCAAATTCTGGGTAAGAATTAAAATAAAATCTGTTATACTCGGATATGTGCTTGAACTAATCATTTTTGTATTCAGATGTGGAATTGAGGTGACATTAAAGACGAGAGCAGGAGAAGAGATGGGCAGGGGGATTCTGGAATCAACTTGGCCATATTTCAAACTAAACGGGAAGCGCATTGGAACAACCATGGTTGCTGTCAAACTAACCTCTGTCACATCGCATGGACAAGCAAAACAATGGAAAGTGTGTGCTAGTCAAGCATCCGAAAGCATGCTGTGAACCCAGATTGAACGATGCTCGACACATATGCCTTGTTCCATCCAATGTCACGTTCTCGGATCCAGAGGTCGCCAGTTACAACATTAATTTCGGGTGGTTTTGTCGACTTGTGGATAATGACGTTCACGTGTTCACTAATGATGTTGACCTGGAGTTCTTCTTCAACTCAACGAAAGCCCATCTATGGAGGGGATCCAACTGGATGTCTACTTCGAAGATCTTCAGACTCATCGAGTAGGTGTATTCTCAGGAGATATTGCTTCACAATACAGAAAATCCAAAGTGGAGCAATCGTCCCTCTTCACATTGAAGAAGAACACAGCGACATCATAAGGAGATTGAGAGGGTGGCTTGGTCTCAGGTTCTTTACAGATCACGTTCAATTTGCTTAGAAATTTGGGAGCTGGAAGAGTGTGCCGAGAACATTAGAACAGCATCAATCGGGGATCACACATGTTGATTCGGATCGTAGAAGAAAATCATTCGTTTTGTCAGCTGCACCTGTGGCATCCCATGCTGCAATAAGCCACAAGGAAATGATGTTGGATGATAGGATTTACGAGTGTAGGGTTAAGTATTGCAGCGTCAACCCAAACTTCAATTACAGGCCACTCAACAGGAACGTGTAGCTGAGCTCATGGAGAAGATGAAGGACGACAATTCTTACACCGTTCCACATAATGCTGTTTTGTGCCATACTATGAGAGAACAAAGGCGCTGACAAAGTGTGGATCACAACACCGGAACAAATGAGGAAGATTCAGACGGAGAATAGAAAATCATCAAGTACTACATCATTAGTGGCCAGCACACAATAACGGCAGCCCAACGACTTCTACGAACACAACAAAGGAACGATGGCAACAAAACTTTCCGAGCATACCCGTGAGAAGCTGACGAAAAGATCGGCGTTTTTAGCGAAGCCGAATCTCACAATCGAGCAGTACCATAAGTTATCGGCGGAATGGGACGCTGCAGACACCAACCACTCAACAGCAAAATATGGGAGAAGTTCAAACACACGCGAGCCGTGTGGGAATCTCTTCAGCGACCACAAAGAGCTACCGCAGGGAATACACAATCTGCGGACTACCGGGTAAGCAAATTGTTTGGGCGGGATTTATCTCGCCGGTATATTAATCTGTCTTTTTTTCAGAGAGTTGAAGAAATTGTAGCAGTTGATTTTGCCCAGGTGGGCGGGAAGGAAACATCCTTTTTGATGATGTTGATTTCTTGTCCCGAGGATAGGATCTTTGCCAAATGGTTGGGGATTATGGAATCCTTTGCAAAAGGAACACTGAAGAAGAAGCAGACAAGTGAAGGGAGCCCTCAGAGAAGTCTGCAAAGAAACCCAGTAAGACGCCGAAGGCTAAGTCTGTTCAATCTATAAAGGATGTAGACAACGATTTCAAGCTCACATGGTTGAAGCCTTTAAATGGAACAACGATGGAGGAGATGGAAGTCTTGGCTGATTTGGTGATTGATGGCAAATTACAATTAACAACAGCAGCCCACCTCTCCTTTTCATCTCAAGGCAATGGAGTTGAAGACGGTCAGGCACTTCAAGGAGTGGTTGGGAATACACTGCCACAAACTGGGTTGGACCTCGGCTTCAACATACGAAGAGGTCAGCAAATATTTGCATGTGACAAACGATGATATGCTTGTCGAATGGGTGAATCAATCGGAAGATCTGGGCAAGAATCTATTGCACGCCAACGCCAAAAGGAGAACATTGCGATGACGCCTTCTCTTATGGCAGTCCTTCAGCAGCGGAGAACCGAGTTGAACCTTATAAAGGAGGATGCTACGAATCACGACAAGCCCTACAGATGTTTGTTGTTGGATTCGGAGACTTTATGGGGTACCATCACTGCTTGTAGGAAACCGTTTCAATTGTTCGTGATGGATCGGCGGGTGTCAAAAAATCCTTCGACAGATAGGACATAGAGGATTTGGTGGAGAAACTTAGCCGTGCAAGCATGTACAAGAAGGTATTTATTATTGAATTCATACTTGCACTCTTGACTGATATCTACGTTTTCAGGTATTTATTTCTTGATTCTTGCTCATGTCACCGATACTTTGCCTTCGCCTTTGCCAAGAGAATAAACATCGTTGGACAGGATTTTATATGAATGATGCTATCCGAAGTGCATTGATTCGGTTGTTCACTTGGTTGTTAGGAATGCGCCAAACAATTTCAAACTTCCAAATGACTGGCAGGCATCTGTTTGCACTCCAACGGCCCTGAACCTCCATCCGATACACCGATAGGTGAAGTGACGTATTCGGCAATGTACGTTATCCAAACATTACAAGTCAAGCGGCACGGAGCATCGTCAACTTGATCAGGGGTCCTCACAGTGATGCGTGGGTTTTTGACTACTGCACTAGGGGGTCCGTCTTGAAGGAGTGTTACCTTCGGCATACATGTGTGTTTGCCGTTGAAAAGGATAAGACCATGGTTGAGGACCTGAACAAGTGGATAGATAGGTTCTCAACTGACTACCCCAACGAACCATAAGGAGTATTTGAGAAAGTTCCCTCCAGATAAGTGCGATAGCTCTGAAGACGAATCTGGTTCAATGTCGGAGTCTGAGGACGAACTTCAATCAGATATTAGACCGGAAGTTATCTCGAGGAGTACAGAACATTCACACTCCATTACCCATGGAAACATCAATAGAAGATAGAAGATCTTGAACCATCTCACAAGCGGCTTAGACCTTCTTCGCCTCACTCAGAAGGTAATAGCGAAGAAGAATTGTTAATGAGTTCTTAGAGTGACGAATAGTTGTAAATGAGTGTAACATAAGGCATTTTTGTATATTTCGTTTATATTTGTACAGAAAATAAATTCTCAAGGATTAATGAAGCTTTTAGTTCAAACATGGGTCACACATTAACAAGGTAAATAATATACCTTGATAATTTTAAGGTCAGCTAATTATCATTTTGCAGATGTAATGAAATTGAGAACATGGATTTTCAGCATTGCCATGAGGTAAGAGAGGGGTTTGGCGACAATTTCTTGTGCCACATGTCAGAATGACAGAGTTCATGCAGGAAATGGATAATAATGCAGCTCAAAACATCGTTACCATGGGGCCACTTCAGTTTTTTATCATCATTTTATTGGCTTCAGTTCCGAAATCAATTTCTTCAGCGCATGCAATATCTGAATCTTGTAAGGATGATGTACAATTAAATGATGAAGGGATAGGCAACGAGATAGTGTCAACGGATAAATGTGAAAGGGAGCAAACAAGTGATTTGCAAAGTATTCAAGAGGCAACGCTATCCCATGTTACTCATGGCCATATTGTGTTGTTGGATGTCAATGGTGTTCTGCTTCATCGACAAAGGCCCGAGGATAGGAAAAAAGAAATCAAACAAGGAGATTTCATTCCTTGTCATGGTAAATTTCGATATGATATTATTTTTCGTCCAGGGTTGGATCGTCTCTTTCAAAAGCTTAAGGAGATGGGTGCGCTTGTGGGGATTTGGTCATGCATGCAGATTCAAACTTAACACCGCTGTTGAATTTGCTTAAGAAACATTGTAGTGTTGCAGAAGAGGTGATTCGTAAAGATTGGATTTTTGACCAGCGAATATGTTATAAACCTCTCGAATTTCACAATATAAGAAAGGAAAGCAAGCCATACTTCTTCAAGAATGAAAGAATAATTGGGACTCATGGGGAGATCAGTCGCTTAAGGATAATGAAGAATGCACAGATGTTAGTGTAGACGACTCTCCTCAGAAGGCTATGCTCAACCAAAACATTGCTTGTATTCATCCAATCACTTTCGATCCATATTCTGATACCATATCATGGATGAGCTAGTGAACTACTTGGATACGTGCCTCAGAAAGAAGAATCTCGAAAATTTTTGTGAGCAGTATCCACCGTATCAAACATTTCCTGAAGCTTTTCTTTCTCGTGATTTTGAATTTTATAAAATGAAGGATAGCAACCGGGCGCTTTATAATATTATTCTTAAGGAACGTCAGTTTTTAGATGAGCCTTTATGCAGACCTTCTCTTATCACATCTTATGTATTAACAAGGATGGCAACTCCCAATTGCATTCGTGAGAGTGTTAGTGGTGGCAACAACATCAAGATATTGACCAAAATGATTTAATTAATCCGGAGAGTGATGATTTAGACAAAATGAAGATTTCTTTATATGATAGGAAGAAAGTATTTATAAAAAAATTAACATGTTGATAAGAAAATGATTTCATTTGTAATTATGTTTGATAGTATTTCTTCATTATTGTAAACTATTTTTAGAATAATATGAATATTCTAAGATATTTTAGGAATATTCCTTACTAAGTAAGGTTATTGAAGGATTAATTAATTAATTAATTAATATTTAAGGCTTAATTACATATTAATTAAATGATTAATTAATAATTAAAACTTAAGTATTAATTAGTAATTTATTTTATATTCCCATTTTCACGTATCATGCCACTTTAGTTACAACGTGCATCTTCATTAGTTTTTGATGTAGCTATCATCCCAACACCCAAGTCCAACTCAAGAGTCTAGCTACCAGCTAAGTACAATGAGTTTACTAATGTCTTCAACAAGGTCAAAGCCAATAAACTTCCAGAACATCGATAATATGACTGTGCCATTGATTTGGTGGAAGGTGTTCAACCCCCGGGGACTGATTTATGGGCTTTCTTTAGTAGAGCTTGAGGTTTTGCAAGCATAAATTGAGGAAAACCTTTTGATTGGGTTCATTTAACACTCAAAGTCTTCAGCTGGTGCACTCATCTTCTTTGTAAAAAAAAAAGATGGCTCATTATGTCTGGTAGTGGATTATCGTGGCCTTAACAAGGTAACGGTGCAAAATTGGTATCTCTAATCACTGATATCAAGTTTGTTGGAGTGTCTTGTTGGGGCCAAGTACTTTACTAAGATTGACTTCCAAGGTGCATATAACTTAGTCAAGATCCGCCTAGGAGACAAGTGAAAGATTGCATTTCACACACGGTACAGACATTTTGAGTATATGATGATGTTGTTTGATGTCACCAATGCACTGGCTGTTTTCAACACATGGCCAACAAATCTTCTGTGAGTTCTTGGACATGTTTGTGATATTGTACCTTAATGACATCATCATATATCTAAGACATTGGAGAAGCACAAGGAGCATGTTCAGCAAGTATTGTAGAAATTGTGTGACCATGGTCCTTATGTCAAGCTTGAGAAGTGCAATTTTGAACAAGATCATGTCAAATTCTTGGGTACATCATTTCACCAAAGGGAGTTTCGATGGATTCTACCAAGGTAGATTAGCAAATTCCATGGTCCGTATGGGATGTTTAGTATTTCTT
Organism: Selaginella tamariscina; assembly: GCA_003024785.1. Lineage (NCBI taxonomy): Eukaryota > Viridiplantae > Streptophyta > Lycopodiopsida > Selaginellales > Selaginellaceae > Selaginella > Selaginella tamariscina. The sequence goes on from PUQB01000706.1 coordinate 43,763, forward strand.
TGATTTTACTAACTTCTACCGCAAATTCATTAAGGATTAATCTAAAATTGTGCTACCATTCACCAAACTCACACAGAAAAACAAGTCATTTGTGTGGACACTAGAAGCAAAATCTATCTTCAATGCCTTGAAGCAGGCCTTTAACGCCTTAAAGCAAGCCTTCAACTTTGCTTTAATATTGGCTCATCTAGATCTTGACAAACCTTTTATCGTTGAGACTTTTGCATTGGACTTTGCATTTGATAGCATCCTATCCTAGGTCAGTGAAGATGGTCAACTCACATTTCACTCTCACAAGTTTTTTCGCACTAGAGATTAATTACAAGGTATGTGATAAGGAACTTTTGGCTATTGTGGATTCATTTGAAGAATTGAAGCACTTCCTGAAGGGACCAGGTCATAATCTCCAATGACCATAAGAATCTTTTGTACTTACAGTGGGCACAAGTTTTGAGTTGTTGACAATTTTATTAGGCCCAGTTCTTAGCACAGTTCAACTTTGTCATTACATATCGACTAGGTTTGCAACAAGGTAAAGCAAATACTCTATCCCAATGGTTCTACTTGGCTCCTCATCTAAATGAGCCAGCATTTGACCAACAATAGTAGGTTCTTATGTTGGTTGAAGCTAATTATTATTGAGGTGTTGTAAGCTCTAGTGGATTTCACATTTTTAACATGGTTTGTGTGACATTATTAACAAATCCAGTTGCTTAGGATGTTATAATCATATTACTCCTCGATGGAGCCTCAAGTTCTAGTTCTTATTTCTTTTTAAGGGAGAGTTGATGTGGATCAAATGCACCCTTAACCCTTACTTAACTTACGCGAGCTACCATTAAACTTTAGTGTTGAAATCTAAATTACTTCAAGTATATACTTTCTTTAAACATAAATTATTATTAAACTAGTTTATCATTATCTTATTCTTTAATGAAGTTTGAGACTCAATAGAATCTTAAACATAGAATAATATTTAAAATATACACTACAACATCGGATTCTAAAATCCCCCTGAACAGATACATATGTAATATATACATTTGTAGACTGGTATATCCTGAAATTGGTGAATATATAAATTATACTTCTACAAGCACAAGTACACAGACACACACGTCTAGGTTTACACCCAGTGTAAACCTTTACAATATAGGTAAACACTATATTACCTACTGATTAGACTCCGTGTGACTAGCTGGGCGGAGACAAGACATTTTATAACATATTCGTCCGTGAGGTTTATATCGAAATTGAAATTGACAGAACATTTAATAGCATGTTTGTCAGTCAGGTTTATATCCAAATAGAAGCGTACATTCACGATCATATATTCGATTTAGTGACGTCTCTGTAGTCATCAACAGAGGAATTTTGATGTAGGTGATGATGATGTGACGGATCTAAACTTATAAGCTTGTCATCATTTGTCCTCGAGGATGGAAACGAAATAACTCCTTGAGAATTATATTCCCTTCATTTCCGGGTCTTCTTGCACAATCTTCATTACTTGTGTATCTGGAACTTCTGTTAGAGAGATTCCAAACCCAGTACTGTCGTGCTTTACTTCTGTGTGTTTAGATGTATATGCTTAAACATATGCAAATATTTATTCAAGATTATCAGTTTTTATTCACTTTCCCAGGGACAACCTTTGTACAATAGTAGTGACATTAAACACATACTTACACACTTATTTAACACATCCGCATTACTGGAGTAAGCTTGATAGGGTTAGCAAGGAGAGTAAAACCTTGCCCTTCGGTCGTATCAATATCTCCATGCCACTCAAACTTATAGAACAAGTTGGCCAACAAGAAGTGTACAACAGTGAGTCCCAAGTTCATCCCTGGACAAGACCTCCTTCCATATCCAAACGTGAGCGTGTCAAAGCACTGTCCCAAGTCCACATTGTGCTCGAGCATCCTTTGGGGCCTGAATTCTGAAGGATCCTCCCAAACAGATGCATCTCTACCAATTGCATATGCATTCACAAATACCGGAGTTTTATTAGGAATCACATATCCCTCCTCGACTTTGAACTCTGCATCAGATTCGCGATGAAGGAGTGTTATAGGTGGATGCAAACGGAACGACTCCTTTAGAGCGGCTTGCAAATACAACAGCTTCGAGACTTCATTTTCACTCACTATACTTGCTTCGCTTGAGACCGCCATATCCAATTCTTCTTGTATACTCTTCATTACTTGTGGTTTCTGAACAATCTCTGCTAAAGCCCATTCCGCAGCTTGTGCAGTCGTCTCAATTCCACCCGCGATCATGTCCTGCATGAGAGTATCCTTAATATATTACAAGAATACTCTTGTGAGGAAGTACTTACAAAAAGAAGTTTCACTGGCACATTTCCATGAGAAAGCATGACATCAATGAAATCCCTTATGTTGTCTCTGTCATGGGTGGCCTTATGCTCTTCAATTTGGTCTTCGAAATACTTGTTTACTTGTTTTGCGAGATCTTTCATATTGTTCATTCTGCGATCCATCCACTTCAACCAGGGGAAGCAATCTCCAATATCCACTTGATTACCCATATCCAAAACTTCTCTTATCAAACAAAGGAATGCATTGGCCTCCTTATCGTCTGTGGAGTAACTCTTTCCCATAGTCATCTTGCTGATGATGCTAAAAGTGAAATTTCTAATTGCGTCCGACATATTTACCACTTCGTTCTTCTTAGATGCCTCCAACAGCTTGTGCCTGAAAGATTGCATTTCTGTCTCTCTATCTCGCTGAAACAGCTTGATCCTTCTCATTGTAAGCAGCTCCATAGTGCAGATTCTCCTCAAACCCTTCCAGTACTCTCCATATGGAGCACCTCCCACACTGGTAAAGATTTCTAGAAATGAAGTTTGAGGCCGAGAAGACACCGCTAGCTCGTGTGTTTTAGGACTTGCCTTGCAGCATCTGCAGACGAAACCACGAGCGCGTTTCTCGAGCCGAGCTTCAGCATCATCAGAGGACCATGCTTCTTAGAAAGATCCCAAAAAGTCTGGTGAATTGGTTGGGGTTTTCTTAAAAGGTGAAGATGGCCTACAATCGGAAGTGCAAACGGACCCGGAGGTATACTCTTCTTGGATGCTTTCAGGACTTTGAGGAGGTAAACTATCACAAGGAGTGCTACTAAGCTACTGAATATTTCCATGAAGTGGAGTTATAAAGGTTTGAAGTTTAGGGGGCAGTTTATATAGTGGATTTATTGATGATATATTAATATATATCCAAACCTAAAAATATATTTATAAATTCAATAGAGTGACTTTCTGCAGCAGTGTTAGACAAGGTCTGAGATTCTGATTGTGATGAATTACATTATTGTGACAATTACATTCAATGGAGCCTACTATTAACTTCATATAATAAGGTTTCTTTAAAATGATTCTAATAATCGACTTGCGACCTGACAGACGCAAGATTACAATACCTACCCTCCTGTGAAGGTTGATTTCAGTCCATATATCTCAATCTGGATGAAAAATAATAAGATTCTTTATTTCGAGATCGAAACCTAAACTCATAATTAATACTTAGTATTATGTACTTAATTAATCGCATGTGTTTTTAATTACATTTTAAAACCTTAATAATAATTCTAATAATAATAATAATGAAATATTTATTGTTTATTACATATAAAGTTTATTATTGTTATATATAATAATATAGAAAAGTTTGTCTTTTTCACACATCAATGAAAAATGATAAGAAGTTTAAAAAATCACTAATTGACTAGTAGGCTTGTAATATATCCTTTTTTATGAAACTTTTTGAAATGGAGATTTGACACATTTTAATTTCTCCAAAGATATTAAGTCACGTGGATTTAAGATTATTCATTCACTTTTAAAGTAAAGTTTGAGGCATGTTTAGTTAACAGTGATAATTCTAATTTATATTTGAAAATAATTTTGTAAGAATATATGAAATGAGCTTGAAAATAAATGAAAAATTGTCATTTATTATTAATAATGTAACAATATTTATGACATTTAAATTTTAAAAGTGTAGTAGAAAAAATATTATTATAATACAAAGAAGTGTATGTTATTTTAACATGTTCAAATTACACGAACCAACGATGAAAATTTACATAAATCATTTAATTTTAAACTATTATTAAAAATAAAGTTACATAATATAATTTATAAACACTTAGTCAATTTTTATTTGGAATGTCGAACAAGTGAAAGAGAATTACATAAAAATAAATATATAGGCATAATTTAATTTTTAAATTACTATTAATATTAATCAATAATATCTATCAATAGTACCTATCCCTATCAAGCTTATTCCAGTAATGCGGATGTGTTAAATAAGTGCTCTTAAGTGTTTAATGTCGCTACTGTTACTACTATTGTAAAAGGTAAGTGAATAAAAACTGATAATAATCTTGAATAAATATTTGCAGAAAAGATGGATATGTTTAAACAAGCACGACAGTACTGGTTTCGAATCTCTCTAACAGAGGTTCCGGAGGTTCCAGATACACAAGTAATGAAGATTGTGCAGGAAGACCCCACGAAGGGAATATAGTTCTCAAGGAGTTATTTCGTTTCCATCCTCGAGGACAAGCTTATAATTTTAGATCTGTCACAATCAAAATATCATCACCTACATCAAAATCTCTCTGTTGATGACTGCAGAGACGTCACTAAATCAAATATATGACTGTGAATGTATGCTTCGATCTGGATATAAACCTGACGGACAAACATGCCCTGTCTGTTTCAATTTGGATATAAACCTAACTATGAACATGTTATAAATTGTCTGATCTGCCGCCCGGCAGGGCTGGCTTTTTTCTGAGTTTAGCAAATGTACAATTTACCAAATAAAAACTGTGATTATGTTTGCCCTAGATTTAATAGCTTTAATAACATTTTAAAATTGACACACGTGGCACATTGTGCAAGTGTTTAGAGGTAGTCCGATTAGTTGTCACTAGATACTTCAAAAAATTCTAGGCAAAGTTAGCATTTACCTTTAAAAACTTCTTTCCCTAGTTTGTATGTCCTAGTTAGGTCCTATAGTTTTTTAATTGACTTTGGCAAGTTCGGCATGTTGATATGGGTTAGGAACACCCCTAGGGTTGATCTAACCTTAGGGTTGCCCTAACCCCCAAGTAGGGTTTAAGGGTAGGAGATATAATTAAGTCCCAGAGTCTAAATATTAACATTAAAGGTTGGCATTCCCATGCCAACCCTTACTTAAATAGAAAAACAAGGGCCGGGGGGGGCTTTATCACATAAATAAGGTAGAGTATATAAAGTGAGAGTTCTTGGGTTCAAAAGAGAGTTTGTTATTCTCCTACCGATGCAAGCTAAGCTTGTGTTGTCAAGGCACAACCCTCTGTTGTGTTGCCATAACTTCCAACCGATAGGGTATGTCCTAGCCTACCCTTAACGATGGCATGATTACATCCTTATGACCAGGTACGTCAATACAAGGAGTTACTCAATTCCTCTAGTTTATTAACTCACTCGCAAGCCTGGAAAGGATTGCTCAAGTTCATGTTCTATAAGATTAGTGGTTGAGGCTCCGGCCGCCTCATCCACACCAAGTTAGAATGATACTTGCAACTCGGTTAGCTCACGCATCCAAACTCACGAGGTGAGCATTGTCTGTGGACTTGACCAATTAGGGGTGTGAATTCTTAAGAGATGAATTCCTAACATAGATTACTTTACTAGATTTTGTAGGGTTTTTAAATGGGGTTTCCAAGTTGGCATTTGGCTAGCCACATTTGTGGCACTAGGTAAAAACTTTGACAAAATTAACTCTTAATATTATATCGATATAATTAACTTATTATTTCTCATGAGTAAGTCATTTTCTCATCATTAACATTTTATAATTACATGTTAATAATTTATCATTAGTCTTATGCAACATGACTTTAGGTAATCTAATTTTTAATGCATAATTTAATATATGGAACAATATTAGACATTGGTCATTTAAATAACTTTATTTGTAACACATTCAAATTTATAACTACATTAGGTACCTATTAGATAAGGTTAAGGTCTTTTTAATAATTTGCAAAACCTTTTAATTTTTCACCATGTGTGAGTAACGCTAAGATAACCCCAAGAGTCTGCCTAATTAAGTAAAAGATTCAGAGTCCTATCCTAAGTCCCCTAGAATGATCATCCTTTGAACCTAAAGGATAACCTTAGTAAACTTTAAGAACTTGTCGCAATAAACCTAAACAAGCTCATGCCCTAACCCCACAAAGAAAATACCCTTGTGACAAAGCTAAGGCATCGTCACTACCCCTTGAGAAATCACCCTCATTCATAAGTACAACCTCTTTAGGGTGACAAAGGGTACCCTGAATTACACCTAACTTATAAGAGTTTGAGTGGCCAAGTTGTACCTTAGACTTAGGGCTAATATTTTATGAGGACACGAGTGTTCTGTATCTAAACTCCCTAAGGCTAAGTTTGGATAACCTTAAATACACAACTTTGCGAGTGCCTCACAAAGGGGCTCCTGCTAATGAGCTTAGGTTGTTCAACCTTATATCCTAAAGAGAACACCCTCTAACTAAGTGTACCAAAAGCACACCTAATCACGCTCTTGAGTTGATGCCCAAGGTTTAACACCATGGTGAGAGTATAAGCATGCATGTTTGTTAGAGTATCCAACCCTTTGGCGTTGAGCCCATGAAACAACCCCAAAGGGCATGCCTCGGGCATTGTACCATGTCTTGTAGCCTAATTTGACATTATTTCCCAAGATCTGGGCTATCATGCCATAGCCCTTTTATATTCAAGTGTTACACCAGGTGCCATGAACGTGGCTTTCAAATGCTAACTTTAAAACCCCTTTATGAACCTTAGTAAGAAAAACTTGTTAACTAAGATCTCATGCTCACAATTGGACAAAGACACAACTTAGTTGTGAGTGCTATTCTTATCTTGACATGAAGAAGAAGGCTGGAAACAAGCCTTAACCTCTGACCTTTAAAACGTGCATTCCGATAAGACCTCCCAGATATAAATTTGCCAATACTAAGGGTAGGCTACCTATCCTATTGTTTGAAAGTTAAAGCAACACAATAAAGGGTTGTTCTTTAACGACATAAGCTAGAGCTTGCACTGATAAAAGAGTAATGAACTCAGTCATGAACTCAAGAACTCTCTTACACATACTACTTAATATATGTGATAGAGCCCCCCTTTTTCCTGTTTTGTAAAGTGGTTAGCATGGGACCTCATTCCCAATGGGAACATACTTGGAGTTTAACTTAATGAACCATCGACCCCTAAAACCTAACCTGAGGATAAAAGATTTTTAAAAGGTAAGTGCTACCTTTACTTAGAGTTTCTTGCAATATCTAAGGATAGTCGATCGGACTACCCCTAAACACCTAAGTGCATTAAGTGGGGTGTTTCTCACTACATTTAGGGCTTGTTAACATAGTTCAGTAGGTAGCAATAATCAACATTAGTCATAATAAAAACTATGATAAGGTGGGTGTTGATAACAATACCCTAGTGACACATTTAACTCATAAAGATGGTGATCAAACTCAAATTTGATAGTGCACTCGTGAAAATGAGATGCACATTATTATTATTTATCTTTAGCATTAGCATCATTATCTTGTAAGTCACAACACTATAGTTTAGACATAATATATATAATTTTGAGATATTTTAAAATCAACAGAAGTTATCACCAAAGCATACTTGTTAGTAATAAAAACTTATTGTATTGTTTCAACCTGTAATTGGATAATGTAATAACTAATAATCTCAATTAGAAAACTCATTTTTGCATTATGTGAGTCTAACATCAACTTTACTAAATGAATTATTATAGCATATCATAAGAGAAATTAATTAAAAAGCTTTTGTTTTAATAGTAGAATAAAACATGTTCATTAGTTATAAATGATTAGAACTTTTATCATAAATAGTAAAACATATGAAAACAAGCGCATTATGGTGCAAAATAGAATTCTCTACTATAATAAAAAAGAGGCTTTATGTTTTAAAGGTTCATAATGATAATAATTATTTAAGAAGCATCACAATGTTCCCTTGACAAAGCATAATTATCAAATTAAATTAATGATTTAGTAAATAATTAAAATAAACATTCATGAGCATAATATTTAATACGTGAACTTTAAACATATAGATTAGAGTAAATATGTCAAGTGTTTTAAGTCTGATGTGATAGATTTTTAAATTTTAATTGGTTATCTCTTTATTCAAGGCATTATATGAGTATAATCTAGTGAGTTAAGATTGTATTTGAGTTTATCACATATTAAAAATGTTACATGTGAGCTCAACACTTAAATGTTGTTTAGCTTTTGCATGTAAAGCATATCAAATCATTAACAATCTTCTTATAATATAATATCAAACCACTATATATATATATATTATATATATATTATATATAACAAGCATGTGTATGTACACACACCACACACTATATATATATATATATCTATGCCTATGGTCCAAAGTTGTGTTGATAAAAATTTATATGGTATGTTTAATTTTTTATCTTTATAAAGTTATATGCAAACATGAAATATTTAAGGGACATAATAAATATAATTTCTATTTAATATAACTATATTATTAATAATAATATAAATTATAAAAGTATTAGTGCAAAAATCACATAAATTCACTTTTAACTTTTACGTTAAGGGTGAGTCAGAACCGGCATTAAGGATATGAATTAGCTGTAAAAATTATATTACAGACCTAGCGATCTTGAATACTTACCCATTTTACACAGTGAAGCCTATGCAAACACACGACACAAAATTTTATTTCTAATCAAATTCATATATGTTTGCTTGCATCTTCTAGTACTAAACATTAGATAGACAGACAGAAACACACACATGAATTTGATTAATAAATTTTTATTAAGTTGAAATTAACCTAACTCTCGTACATTCCAACATGTTCCCATACAAGAGCAACACGGCGGAGGTGGTGGTAGAGACATAGGTGGAATATTCTTGCAAGAAGGAAGCGGCGGAGAATATACCTTCATGCCTCAGCTAGGTGGAGGACACGGTGCTGGATTCTTACCACAAGATGGTGACGGAGGACACGGGAATATGCTGGGGGTGGAGGTGGTGGAGGAGAAATATATCACTGTAGGGTGGTGGAGGAGAATATACCACTATAGGAGACGGCGGTGGTGGTGGCGGAGACTTATCTTTGTTTTTTCTCATCTGTATCATCCTCGTCGTTGAGCTCACGTCCAAGACCAGCATAGTTGAATAATACAACAGAAATTATTAATAACCTTGATTACCTTCATAATCATAACTTATGACTTAATTATTTCTTTGAAACAATGTATGGAAACTATGTAGATGAGTTCACTGACGTTTTAGGTACTATTATATATAGTGGTTGCATGCGTACGCCATAGCTCCACTTTTAACCTAATTCACAACAAGGCAGTGAGGGTAGAGCAATGAAGAAGCAAATTATTAGAGTTAAAAGTGAACAAGATTAGTGTTGACCTATTATGATAATAACTTATAATTAAGAATAGTATTTAATAATTATATTAAGAAATTAATAAATTAAATAATATAATTATAAGCAAATCAGAGTATTCTAAAAGAATCAGACTCTTGAAGAGTTAAAGGTGAACAAGGATAGTGTTAGGCACCACTACGTACAAAACTAGAGACCCTCACAAACCACCCGAACTCCCCCGAGCTGTCTCTAGCCTCCACACGCTGCTCTCTAAAAGGCTTCCCCTATTCATGTGCCCTTAATTCTCTTAGATCTAGGTATAGCTCTTAGGAATATTCTAGCTTATACTTTTTGGGGAATATTCTTTAATTCGTTATACGGGTCGTAACAATCCTCCCCCCATTAACAAGTCCTTGTCCTCAAGGGCAATAGAACTTACTTAATTAATTAGCCTTGTACATCCACAAAGAATCTACCCGGGACTCGTTCCTTGTGAGTACTCTTTTAACTGGCTAACATCTCATAAGGACCTGAGTACCAAGAGACAACTATCATTGTGTCCCTTCCGTAAGACCACAATAGTGTTCCGCCTTATATGTGTGGCAAATTCCACTCAGAGATATACATAATCTCCCACTTGGAACTCTTGAAAGCTTATGTGCTCATTAACAAACTTGATAGCTCGGCTCTAAGCTATTTGTAAGTTCTTCTTGCACAAACTCTGATGTTTCTAAGCTCAACACTCAGATCTTTAGCTTCCTCATCCATGTTGCCTTGAGCTTTCTTACTTGCTAAAACCCAGTTCAAAAGCTGTCTTGAATGCCGTCCAAACATAGCATAATATGGACTCATTCAAATGCCACTGTGTCCTTGGCAAATGGGTGACAAAGTCCATAGAGATACTGCCCCATCGCCTGTCTTGAATAGGCAATGGTACAATAGCCCACTTGGTTTTTCCCTGGGCACCTTTACTTGCTGACACTTGTCACAAGTCCTGCAGTACTCTATGATATTAGCTTTCATTTCTTCTCTTGATCAACTCATACGCTTTCCTCCCCCCAAAATGACCAGCCTCCGGGTGATCATGATGGAAATATAGTACTTGGTTGATCAAATGGTCCAGACGAGGAAGATACACATGGCCATTGTAATACAAAACTCCATCCTGAAATGAGAATGGTTGCTCTAGCTGTCCTCTGAGCTCCTGCACTCGGCGTCTTATGCTTGAGCATGTTGAATTACCTGGTTAAACTCATTGACCATCCTTGTTAATGCATTACATAAGCATGTTTTGGAATTCTTCAACTACTGTGGCTCTCCTAACACGTGATAAAACATCTACCACCACGTTAAACCTTCCCGCACGATGCCAATAGGAAATTTGCCAAACTCCATGAGCTTAACCATCCAGTGAGCTTGTCGACAACTCTTTTTGTGTGAACAAATACACCAAAGGCTTGTGATTTGTAAACACCTTTAAACTTACACCATAAAGATAGTGCCTCCAAACTTGTAATGCATTAATAATAGCTAGTAATTCTTGCTCATATGTTGAGTACCGTTGCTCTGCAGGATTCAAAGTACGACTCTCATAAGCAATAGGCCTTCCTTCTTGCATAAGTACAACTCAAATGGCCACTCCACTTGCATCACACGATACCTCATAAGGCTTAGAAGGATCTGCAATACATAAAACTGGTGCACGTACCTTGTTTCAAAGCTTTGAAACTGCTCTTCTCTGAAGCACTTCATGCAAAGGGAACGTCCTTCCTCAACAACCTAGTTAACAGAGAAGCTTTCTTGGCATAATCCTTGACATACCGCCGGTAATAACTAGCCATGCCCAAGAAACTCTGTGACTCTTCTGCATTGCTAGGAACTGGCCATTGCTCCACCACTGCCACCTTCTATGGATCAATCTTCACTCCACTTGGCGTCACAATGTGACCCCAATACTCCACTTTACATTGAGCAATGCACATTTGCTTCTTTGCATAGAGCTTGTTCTCCCTCAACAACTAAAGAACTCTTCACAAATGCTTCACATGCTTCTTCATATTCTTACTGTAAATAAGAATATCGTTGAGAAAGATTTCCACAAAGTCATGCAAGTAGTCACCAAACACCTCAGTCGTCAACCGAGTGAATGTGACTGGGGCATTTGTTAAGCCGAATGGCATAACAGTGAACTCAAAATGCCCAACTATCTTGGTGAACACTCTGGCTCCACCGAGATGATCCATGATAGTATCCACACATGGCATGGGCATCTTGTCCTTCACTGTTTGCTTGTTAAGAGCTCTGTAGTCTATGCACATCCTCATGGTGCCATTTTTCTTCCTGACAAGTAATACTGGTGCACCAAAATGGAGACTTGCTCAGTTGTATGAAACCATATTCCAATAGCTCCATCACTTGTCTCTTAACCTCTTGCTTCTAACATGGCTCAGTGGAATGTCTTACGGTAAATGGCTTTTGTACCTTATTCCAGCTCCCACCTCTTGCATGTGGTAGCCATGAGGTAGCTCAGGAGGGAAGACGTCAGCAACTCCTCGCACAACAGCTTTGCTCAAGGTGACAGTAAAAGAACTTGTTGGAGACTCAAGCTTTGTTCCAAACCAAGTGTCTTTCACTTCACTAACTCAAGCTTTGTGCTTGGTGCTCCACTAGATCTTAGGATCCACATGCACTAGCTTTGCAAGAAGAAAGTCTCCACCAGCTGGTTTTGCCAACCTCTAGCTGTAACTCCTCCACACAAGCAATTTAGCTCTATGTGAAACTAAGCCCTCAATCTCGTATTGAGGCACAGTCTTCGTTCAGCTCCACCAGCTGGGTTTTGCCAACCTACAGCTGTAACTCCTCCACACAAGCACTGTAGCTGTGTGATAACTGAGCCCTCAATCTCGTATTGAGGCACAGTCTTCATGTAGCTCCACCCAACTGGGTTTTGCCAACCTACAGCTGTAACTCTCCACACAAGCACTGTAGCTCTGTGTGATAGCTGAGCCCTCAATCTCGTATTGAGGCTCTTCGTGCAGCTCCACCAGCTGGGTTTTGCCAACCTCCAGTTGTAACTCCTCCACATAAGCAATGTAGCTCTGTGTGATAGTTGAGCCCTCAATCTCGTATTGCGGCTCTTCGTGCAGCTCCACCAGCTGGGTTTTGCCAACCTCCAGTTGTAACTCCTCCACACAAGCACTATAGCTCTGTGTGATAGTTGAGCCTTCAAATTCATATTAAGGCACAGTCTTCGTGGGCAAGTTGCACTCCTCCACTAACTTTGTTAACACAAAGTTATCGCTACTCATGCTATCCACAAGGACTCGCACTGGATGCTCACCAAGTCGTCCCTCCACCACAATAGCACGTGTGTGTGGCTCCTCCCGTGCCATGTAGTGTACCTATTGAGCAAGAACAAATAAAAATTTACCTTGTGGTTTAGAGAAGTCTCCTTTGTGCTCCTCTCCACGCTCCATCTCCTAAAGCTTCTTAGGCATTACTTGTCCTTGCTGTTATTGAAACTTTTGCCCTTGAACTTGCTTCTCCTTGGAGAATTTTTTTAGTGTCCAACGTCTCCACACAGGTGGTATTATCCTCTCCTTCCCACCAGTCACTCATCTCGAACGTTGCCTCCGATACCAATTGTTAGGCACCACTACGTACAAACTAGAGACCCTCACAAAACCACCCGACCTCCCCCGAGCTGTCTCTAGTCTCCACACGCTGCTCTGTAAAAGGCTTCCCCTATTCGTGTGCCCTTAATTCTTTTAGATTTAGGTATAGCTCTTTAGGAATATTCTAGCTTATACCTTTTTGGGGAATATTCTTTGATTCGTTATACGGGTCGTAACAGATAGTGCCAAACTTTTTAGTATAAAGTACTAACGATGTGCAGCAGTATGAAATCCTCCGATGGATTTACCATAACAAGTTGCATATAAATTAGAATAAAACTATATTAGAATATACTGCAATTGGACTATTATATTTAAAAGCATAATAAAGTTAGCAATTTTAATCATTTTAAAAAGGTAGTGTTTATCTAGTCCAAAGAAGGACCTTTACAACACCCATTGGTTGCAATATATCAACAATTCTTCATGTTCAGCTTTATCATACTTAATACTAAAAATTAAATTTTCAAATAATAAATCTCAATTACATTAATTAACAATATTAGAGGATTTAATCCTGAATATAACAATGAATAAGATTCAAAACAACTTCATAGATTATATTTGAGTCAAACATATAAGACACATAAAATTATAAATTATATTTAAATTAAACACAATATACTAAAGTGATCTTCACGGTCAGATTTTCTATATTTTATATCTAGGAAATTATAAAATCATGTGCTATATGTTTCACATTAATAGTTAAGAATTAATTAAGTTTACATAATTAAATTGATTATAATCGTGATAAATTGAATGTTTAAAGTTATTTCAATTATTTTGGTAGGGGTTCAAATCTCATGAGTTTTTGAACTTATTTGAATTATTGAGGTAAGGGTCAGGTTCAATCTCAATATATTTCATTATTATATTCATCCATGGCAACCCCTCACACGAGGGTAGGTATTGTAAGCTTGCGTACGTTAGGTCGCAAGTCGCACATCGTTATTAGAATATATATTTTATAAATTTAATTCATATTAAAATATACTAATTGCATTATTAAACTTCATTATATTAAGTTAATAGTAGGTTTCATTGAATGTAAATGTAATTCATCACAATCAGAATCTCAGACAACACTGCAGTAAAGTCACTAAAATTGAATATATGAATATATTTTGAGGTTTGGATATATATTAATATATCATCAATAAATTATAATAGATCCACTATATAAACTGCCCCTAAACGTCAAACCTCTGTAATCCCACTTCATGGAAATATTCGGTAGCTTAGTAGCACTCCTTGTAATAGTTTACCTTCTCAGAGTCCTCAAAGCAACCAAGAAGAGTATACCTCCGGGTCCGATTGCACTTCCGATTGTAGGCCATCTTCACCTTTTAAGAAAACCAGAACCGCTCCACCAGACTCTTTGGGAGCTTTCTAAGAAGCATGGTCCCTTGATGATGCTGAAGCTCGGCTCCATACAAACGCTCGTGGTTTCGTCTGCAGATGCTGCAAGGCAAGTCCTCAAAACACACGAGCTAGCGGTTTGTTCTCGGCCTCAATCTCCATTTGCAGTTACCTTTACCAGTCTGATAGTTGCTCCATATGGAGAGTACTGGAAGGGTCTGAGGAGAATGTGCACTACGGAGCTGCTTACAGTGAGAAGGATCAAGCTCTTTCAGCAAGAAAGAGAGACACAAATGCAATCTTTCATGTACAAGCTGTTGGAGGCGTCCAAGAACAACGAAGTGGTAAATATGTCCGATGCAATTAGGGATTTCGCTTATAGCCTCATCAGCAAGATGACTATGGGAAAGAGTTACTCCACAGATGATAAGGAGGCCAGTACATTCTGTGCTTTGGTAAGAGAAGTTTTCGAGATCAGTAAGCAAGTGAATATTGGAGATTGCTTCCCCTGGTTGAAGTGGATGGATCGAGGAATGAAGACAATGAACGATCTCGCAAAACGAACAAACAAGTATTTGAAGGACCAAATTGAAGAGCATAAGGCCACCCATGACAGAGACAACATAAGGGACTTCATTGATGTGATGATTTCTCATGGAAATGACACAGTGACGCTTCTTTTTGTAAGTACTTCCTCACAATATAATATATTAAGAATACTCTCATGCAGGACATGATCGTGGGTGGATTTGAGACGACTGCACAAGCTGCGGAATGGGCTTTAGCAGAGATTGTTCAGAACCCACAAGTAATGAAGAATGTTCAAGAAGAACTAGATATGGTGGTCTCAAAAGGAGCAAGTATAGTGAGTGAAGCTGAAGTTTCAAAGCTTTTGTATTTGCAAGCCGCTGTAAAGGAGTCGTTCCGTTTGCATCCACCTGCAACAATCTTTCCTCGCGAATCCAGTGCAGAGTTTGAACTCGAGGAGGGATATGTAATTCCTAAGAAAACTCAGGTATTCGTGAATGCATTTGCAATGGGCAGAGATGCATCTGTGTGGGAAAATCCTTTAGAATTCAGGCCCGAAAGGATGCTCGAGCACAGTGTGGATTTGGGACAGTGCTTTGAAATGCTCACATTTGGATATGGAAGGAGGTCTTGTCCAGGGATGAATTTCGGACTCACTGTTGTACACTTCTCATTAGCCAACTTGTTGTATAAGTTTGAGTGGCATGGAGATATTGATATGACCGAAGCACAAGGCTTTACTCTCCTTGCTAACCCTATCAAGCTTACTCCAGTGATGCGGATGTGTTAATTAAATAAGTGCTCTTGCATGTAAGTAAGTGTTCAATGTGTACAAAGGAAGTGAATATAAACTGGTAATCTTGAATAGATCTTTGCAATAAAGATGCATATGTTTAAGTATATACAACAAAACACACAGAAGACACATATATAAGCACTACAGTACTGGGTTTGGAATAGCTCTAACAGAGGTTCCAGATACACAAGTAATGAAGATTGTGCCAGAAGACCCGGACATGAAGGGATTATAGGTTTCAAGGAGTTATTTCTTCATCCCCTCTCTCTCTCTCTCTATATATATATATATATATATAGCGAGAGAGAGGGAGGAGGGAGGGGGGGGCAAATAATGACATGCGTATAAGTTTAGATCCGTCACAATCACGTATCAAAATCTCTCCTGTTGATGACTGCAGAGACGTCACTAAATCGAATATATGAATACATGATCGTGAAGGTATGTCGATTTGGATATAACAAACATATTTAATATGTCATTAATATACATTTTAAATCAGTTCATTTTTACAGGTATATTAGTTTATGTCCGCTTGTTCTTGGAGATGACTAGGAACAGTTGTGTTTAGCATTGTTCAATCTTGTCTGCCGCCAGCTAGTGTATAAATAAGCAGTAGGTAATAAGTCATTACCTAGGTAATATAGCGTTTACCTATATTGTAGAAGTTTACTTGTAAACAAGTACTAATAGTTCTACAAATGTATATATCACATAAGTATATGTGTGTTTGAAGGTAGCTTTTGGAAGGGGATTTTACAATCCCATATAATAATATATATTTTAAACATTAGACTATTTATGTTTTAGATTCTATTTTCAGTCTCAAAATTCATTGATAATGATAAAATGTTAAAATACTCTAATAATAATTTGTGTATATAATGTATATATTTGAAGGATATACCAAATTCAACATTAAACTTTACATAAACTATAATACCTTAAATGAGCATTTCATTTCAACGTCAGACCATACCCAAATCTTAATTAAGTTCACTTTGCTGTGTTTTAATATCTCTATGATGGTAAAGATTAACCAGTTCATTTAATGTATGAATTACATAAGTTTATATATGATGAGAATTGAACTTAAATTTCATAAGATATATATAAATACGTAGTAAAGAATGCTGCTAAAAGTAAAATTATTAACTTTATCATCTTTCTATAGTTTAATATGCATTTTATAAAACTATGTTAAATATCAAATCCATTACATGTAAAGTATTTATCATAAAATTGAAATTAATGTTTTTAGATTAAATGCATTTCAATGAAGAAAAAATTTAAAAAAATTCACAAGTGGAAATTCGTGGCAAAGATTTTTCACAGTACAAGAGGTAGATTGTGTTAGAATTAAAAATTTATTCAGTTGAAGAAAAAAATTACATACAAATATTTTATTATTAAATTAATAATACTATGTATTCTAATAAATAAAATATAATAAACTATAAAAAATAATGAAAGAAAAAAAGGTTAATGACAAAAATTGTTTATTAAGTCAAGTTAGGGTTAGGCTTTAAACTTTAATTAAAGCTCTGTTTTAGGGTTATGTTTTGCAAAACCCCCGAGGGGATAAGGTATGAGCACAGGGGAATGGCAGATTGCGCATGGAACAAGAATGCTGTTCCTGTGTTCAAATGCAGAGCGCAGCAGCAGCTGCCTGCCGGAAGAGGCCGCATTATGCCGCTCAAGAAGAAGGATTTTACAATGAAGCTCGGATCTTCCCCTCCAAGAATGGCGTGGTTGGGGCAGAATTTCCTCAAGCCCCAGTCTGCAGACGAAGATAAACAAGTGCAGGAAAGAATATACGAGCTCTTCAAGGTACTGTACATATAGTAATTATGAAATTTGCTGGTTTTAAATGTTTATTTGGATAGAAGTATATATCTACACACTAAATACATAACGCATATATATATATATACACTAGTAACTATGTACATGCATTATACTACTATAAAACACACACACACCACACACACACATGTGTGTGTGTGTGTGTTATAGATAGATAGATGATAGATATAGATAGATAGAAAGAGATGGACGCATTTATCATTCAAGCACGTTGGACGAAATCTGTTGCTTTTAAACCTTCATATATCACTTAATACCCATTTAATGTGTAAACATCTATTTATTAATGTACATGCGAATACTGCTGTATAAAAGGAGACATGTAGAGGAATCTATATGTATATCTGCATCTTTATATATAGAAAGACTCAGGTACATCACATGAAATGTATTGTTTTTAAACTATCTACTTAAATTAAACCAGAAACAAGTATATTATGTGTGTGTTGTATGTACAAATCTACAATCACTAGTATGTGAATGTGCAATCGTAAACGATTACGTATGTGTAACACAGTAATTACCGAAAACACTTTCAAGTTTATAATGTAAGTTACGCATAGTACATGCATGCACACACACACACATTCTAGCTTTATATACATGCATATACATCTATTATACAAACACATTTATTTTTATTTCAGAAACTAAATGAGACAGAAAAAGAGAGGTTGGACAAGCTACTCGATCTTGACAGAAGAGTGACAATTCAAATGGATCGTGAGAGAGAGCAGTTGCAATCCTGGAGAATATTCCACAAGTATATACTCGGCGAACTTAGAGGAAGCCATTTGGACCCCGAGCCAGGTGAAAGCATAACATTTAGTAGATTCTGGAATCTTCTAGAAGCAGGCAAAATTGAGTACGTCGAGTATTCGAATTATGGACAAAATATAGCAGGTAATCTCCATATTATTATGTATATTCAAAGGAATTATAATTGGATATACTCACTACTTACATAACATATATCAGTCTAAAACATTCTCAGATAGTTCTATTTTATTTTTATATACAAGGAGTCTGCGTTGTTATGTCTTTAATTTATAGAAAGAGATATACATGTACATTAAAGAAATGTGTTTCATAGAGTGACTGGCAAAATGTTGCTTAATACACATTTAGCGTGTAAAAGACATACATACGTCTACAAATTTATGTATGTGTGTATGTATCTATATAAACACATGTATTTCGTATGCATGCATTGTCTCTAAAGATTATAGCGAGATCTATATGTATGTATAAAGATAATCAATATATGTACAATGAAGTGCTACATGTTTGTAAGCCAAACTACAAACTCCTATACATTTGTGTGTGTGTATTTGTTTGTATGTAGTACATATACACTGAAGGTGTCTTTTGCCAGTTTTGTTGCCACATTTCGTGGACGAGGAGGATGCAGGGGACTCCGAAGACAAAATCGTTGTAAAAGACGGGATGGTACAAGTTGAAGAGAGACCTGTGGTATACAAACGACACCATGTAGAACAAATGCCAGGGGATTCTATGGGTGAAGTCTGGAGACTAATGCATCCCCAGTTAAAGGAGATCAGCGTGGTTAAAACAGACACCATACCTCACCATCTGTATCGTCAGGTATATATGTATGTGAGTGTGTTTTATGCGTTTTGCTTAAACTTTTTTACCAGGGGAAGCTTATGACTGTATGGGGTCTACGTGTGGCATTAGCCTTTGCTGTATATTTATTTCTTGAGGAGAATCTGTCGTGGTTTTACAGATATCGAGATCCTGATGAACGTGGATGGAATGAAGATCGTGATCTAACGGCTGGGGATTATGTTCTGGGTGCACTTGGTGAAAGCAGGTAAGTTAGTAAATACCTCGTCTATATAAGTGTGTTATATTTAATATGTGTGCTTAGAGAGTGTGTGTGTGTGTGTGTGTGTGTGTGTGGGGTGGGGGCGTGGGGGGGAGAGATTACTTATGTGGTATGTATGTATATGTAGATATGGGTATGTTGGGTTTACTGAGCGTATGCAGCTTTTGATTATATAGAGCAAGGTTTCTTTCTGCTGAGGAGAAAACGGGTGTAACTTTTGATGATTTTGCTGGGCAGGATTATATAAAGCGTGAGTTACAAGAAGTGGTTAAGCTTCTTAAGGTAATATAATATGTATTATTGTAATACACAATAACACACACATATATTGTGTATATAAACACGTATGCTACAATAAATAATAATAATTACTAACACGAACGGTTTAATGCGTAGGAAAGCAAAGATGATCCAACGGTTATTATTCCCAAGGGTGTACTTCTGCATGGGCCTCCTGGTACAGGTAAAACACTCGAAAAAACCTGGTACCAATATACATATGTACATATATGTATCTGTATGGTGTGTATATGCGCGCGTGCGCGTGTGTTTTATGGTAGGAGAATGTCGGTGCAGGTAAAACACTTTTGGCCAGGGCAATTGCCGGGGAGGCTGGACTTCCTTTCTTCTCAGCCAGCGGATCTGAGTTTGTTGAGGTCTTTCTCTCCCTGTGAAATACATATATAGCTAGATATTTATAGTGTCATTGTTGGATATGTATGGGCGTGTTTATATATATTTCACACTTCATGCGTGTATATATGTGTGTGCACGCGTGTAACCAACATATATCACTGCATTTTGGACGTTAAACAGAATATCGTATATCGTATATCGCATATATATATATAGCTACATGTGGGACGTAAACAGGATTAAAATATTTTTAATATTTAATAAAAATATTAAGTTTTTATTATAGATGTTTGCCGGAGTTGCTGCGGCGCGTGTTAAGGATTTATTCACGAGAGCACGGAGTTTTGCACCTTCGATTATCTTCATTGACGAAATCGATGCTATTGGTGCTAAACGTGGAAACTATGATGTTGGAGGGGTATGTAAATACATCTATATATATGGATAAGTCGCTGTTGTATATTTCTGTGCGTATATATAAATATTGTAATGTTTATATGTAACAGAGACACATATGTGTGTGCGTGTTGAACTTTCTAAACTCCTATATTAGGGAGGCGTGGAGCGTGAACAAGGCTTGATACAAATGTTGACAGAGCTAGATGGGTTTCAGACTGGCATTACTTTTTCTAGAGTACACATCTCTCTCTCTCTCTCTCACACACACACACACACACACTCATAAGTATGTTCTGCTTCTGGATTGTTTATTTATTTGTTTATTGTATAAGGTGCTAGTTATAGGAGCTACAAACAGGCTCGATATGCTTGATCCAGCTTTATTAAGAAAAGGACGGTTTGACAAAATCATGGCCGTGGGACTCCCATCAGAATATGGAAGATTAGCCATTCTACAGGTAAACGAGTGTGTGTGTGTGTGTATGTTTGAGAGAGAGAGAGAGAGTTTTAACGTGTTTAAGGAAATTACCTTGTTTGAATAGGTACATGCAAAGAACAAGCCTTTCAGGTCCGAGGAAGAAAAGCAGAAGCTACTAAAAGATATTACCAAGTTAACAAACCGGTTTAGTGGAGCAGAATTAGCAAACATACTGTAAGTTACGTGTGTGCGTGTGTATATAGCGTCGGTGTTGTGCAGATATTTATTGACACACGTAAAAGATAGTGTGTTTTATATATATAGCTATAGGTGTATGTGTATGTGTGAAGAGAGAGAGAGATTTACTGGATATACACAGAAATGAGGCGGTCATTTTGGCAATTCGACATGACAAGGAGTTCATTGAGAAGGAAGAGCTCGAAGAAGCAATCACTAGAGTAAGTTTCGATAATCATATGCTAGAAAATATAAAATATATGTATGTTTATACTAAAAACACATATATACATAACAACACAAGCACACACACATACACACACTGACATATAGGTATGTGTACATTATGCGTGTGTATGTGTGCATGTTTACAACAGGAAGGAGGAACATATGCAACTGGGCAAGAAGACATATTAGATTCGACTGGAGAAGCACGAACAAGGCTTGCTTACAGGGAAGCTGCAGTTGCCGTTCTTGAGTGCTACTTTCCTAATCCACATTCTCCATTCACAAAGGTAACACACGCAAACGCACACGTAAACACATACGTCTGCATTACATATATGAATCTCTTAATACCTCTGTAACACTTGCTATATTACTGGTGTTGTTTATATATATATATAGAGAGAGAGAGAGAGAGAGAGATTTATGTGCATGTATGCAGACGAATATTCGAAAAATGGATACAACAGTCAACATGCAATATGCTGAGCCGCCAGAGTTTGTCTACTCAAAGAAACAGGATTATGTGGATGCCATAGTCCGCACTGTAGCTCGTAAGTGTGTGTGTATCCTATTCAATTTAGATTAATATTCACTATATATAAGTTTAGTGTATGTATCTGAATACAACACACATAGAATGTCAAGTATATGTGCAGCTACATGAAATACACTACAAAGCAGTATAGATACATGCGCACTGTAAAAGATTTATATCATACTTGTTTATACAAATATATTCATAAAACTGGTTACATAACATATTAACCATATAGGATACTGATAAGATAAATAAATTCATGTCGTATATATACATAGTACATGTTTAACACCAATGTGTATATGACAGCCACGGTTGCGGAAGAGTTAATATTTGGAAGAGATAACACTTCATGGTTATCGGGGTCTTTTCTTAAAGAGGCTGGAGTTATGGTGGATGCATTAATTTTCTCTACCGGATTTACTGCGTTAGGAAGAACTCTTACAAGGCTAAGAAGGATGTCCTCAACCATGTAAGTTGACATATATACATATACACGTACATACATACATAGTATATATATCGATATGGGATCTATATGCGTGTGTACATGTAGCTCTGTCTCTTATCACTCGAGATTTCAACAATATGCCTTACAAAATGGACATACTTTGTCTCATGTAGAGAGAGAGAGCTGGGTTACTGGTGAGAACACTACCAGTGGGCTCCCCTTAGACCCCACTGGACTTATCTATATAAGAGAGAGATGCACATATAGACATACATATATAGTTTTTCTTACCCTATCATGGCTATGGTTGATGTAGCTTCCTCCGAAGATCCAAGCACTAAGGGACGAGTATATGAGTATGCTGTTAAAAAATGTGAGGCAGTGTTGTTAGAGTATCGTTCTGCTTTAGAAACCATCGCAGGTACGCATCCATTTGTGTGCTTGTGTACATATGCTTACTCATTTATTACTGTTTTAGACCGGCTTATGGAAATATCAGAATTAGAAGCGGAGGAAATATGGCAAATCTACAGGAAATCCCCACGAATCCCACAGGTAAACTCCCTCTATCTCCCTCTGTGTGTGTGTGTATTATCCTTCACTTTTCTGCAGCCTGAAGTTAATCCTATAGACGAATACGGAGCTCTCATTTACCAGGGCCGATGGGGTATATACGGGGCATCTTTACCGGGAAGAGCCACATATTATCCCGGACAGATTGGATATGCCACGTTTGGAGCTCCAAAGCCACGTCAGGTTAGTTACATACGCATATACGAGTATAGGATTAATATTATCATCCATACTGTATAACGTATAATATGCCATAATACAGTATGCTTGCTATATAGTAGAGGATGATACATATTCCTGTATAGGTGCAATACTTCAGTGACGAAACATGGGAATATATGGATAAAAGGATAAACCAAAACAAGGAGCAGATTAATGAGTTGCAAAAGACGGAAAAGGGCAGGGAGCTGTGGGAAAGAGAGCTCCTCAGAAATTACTATCTAAGCGACCATGTTATTTACTAAGTATGTAAGAACTTTATTTATTTATTTTGATTTTCTATATAAATAGATAAATGTCATTTACTTGTATAGCATATACATAGTTAATATTAATCATGTCATACCGTATGAACCGTTGGCCCCTGTAAGAGACTTCACATCCCTGCCATGAATTTTTTTAGCTAAATAATTCACACGTACACACATAAATATAGATACACAGGCATGTACAGATGCACACAATATAATCACCAGATTCTCTCTCTCTATATATATGTGTGTGTGTGCGTGTGTGTATGTGTGTCACATACAATTGTATTTGCTATATTACCTGGCTCACGACGTGTACTGCACCTGAAACACTCAATTCTGTTAGCGAAATTGTGTTCTTTGCAGCCAGTTCTGTATAGGAAAAGTCAATTAGTAACTAATTAATAATAACTATCATCAAATATAAGATGGAGTTATTACTTAACAATGTAGTTTTCGGTACAGTAAACTACAGTACCAGTAGTTTGCTATAAAATGTGCATACGTGCATTTTGTGATATATACATAGTACACACACCCCATATATATATATATATATATATATATATATATGCATATGCGACCTTGGGCATATCCAGTCACCAGACTTCCATGAGATGCTGCTATATTTCCGCCCGGATTCGAAAAAGCGATCACCATTATCCATTTCTGGATCCCCGAAAGCGCCGCACTTGAAACATCCCGTCCGACTTGCAAAATTGTGTGCATTGCAATCAAGGCAGTACCAATCCCCGGGACGGCGATTCCGGCTATAGCTCATCTTGAGTTTTTGCAGATTTTAAAAGGATTTTGGGAAGAAAGCATGGAAAAATCAGATTTTTACAAAGGAAAATAAGATTTTGTGAATAAAAAACATGGATTTTGTGGAGAATTGGTGACTTACAGGTTTGGAAAATGCACGGCTGGGGAATGAGCTGCTTCCTGTGATGAAATCGGCATCTCGGATCCGAGGGCGCGGCTCCGTACAACGCTGACAGGAATCGCGGCGGCTGAAATTCAAGTGATCACAATTCGGGCAGTCCCAATCCCCTGGCTTCCTCGCGTGCATTTTCGAAACAAAGAAAATGAGGAACCCTAGTCTTGGCTCTAACCGCGACCTTTGGATTCTCCGCATATTCTTATGGCGGGAAGGTTGTGATTAAAAATAATAATAATTAATTAATAATATATCCTATTAAAGTATACGTTACAGATATAATAGTAAGCTAATCAAGAATTTGAAAGTTCCCGCCATAAGAACTTTACTTTGACTAGATTTGAAATTACCAAATTGTAAAGTAGATATTTTTACTTTTAACTTGAAATTAAATTTTACTCAGTAAAGTAGCCACATTTAAATTTAAATTTACATTTTAAGTTTGACACGCCTTTATATTAAAATATCTTTTTTTACATTTAGAATAGTGTTATATTCTAGTAAACCAGGCTTTGTTTTATAGGGCTAGGGTTTAAGGGAGTATTAGCTATGGCGAGGTTTCAGGAAATGGCGCAGGCATGGAAGATCTTCTGCAGTCACGCACATCCTTTGCTGGATGGACGGGCTCCGGCTACAGATTCTGAGTCTCCAATACAGCGCAAGAGTTCGGCATTCAGAGGCCAGGAGATCGCCATTAGCCTGCGTTCTCTGTGCGATCAGGGTCTCGGAGAGCTCGTCACCGAGTATTTCATGGATCAGCTCCAGGTTTGTGCTTCGTAAAATCCCTGATAAATCTGCATTTTATATTTGATCATAAGCCGTCCTTCTTTCATCTTGAAATTTCTATTTTTTAATAGATAAATGCCCATTTCCGTGAATGCTTTTATCAACAAATCTGTTCTTTTTTCAAAGATATACTATTAACCTCCCTCTTACTTAGAGATCGCTGAAGCAAGACCACATTCCGAAATTTTGGTCGCATTTTACCGATTTCTTGAGCTTCAAGGAGAAAACGAACACTAGAAAGGTACTGAAAACTGTAGTATGCGTGTGTGTGTGTGTGTGTGTGTGTGTGTGTTTATGTATACACACACACACACAAAACATTATTTTTATTTTGACGATGAGTGAATGCATACTTATCTTCGTAGATAATAGCTGAAATTTGTTCACCCACATACATGCATATACATGCTAATTGTAATGTATATTATCCATGCGTATATCGTGTCATGTATTCTTAGTGTGTTTTAGCAGTTGAACGAGTGGATACAATCTTCGCTTCCTGTGGCTTTGGAAAGTATATGTGCCGAGAAAAGTTCTCAGGAGGATTCTCTAAACGCGCTGATTAAAGCTCTGGAAATCAATGCTTCTCCTCGGCATAAATGCATCATGGGTTCTAACGTATTCTCTTCATATCAGACGAATGTAACTGCGTTGCTGCTCACAACTTCTCCAAAATATTTCTCAGGTACTGTACTGTATGATGTAGCACATACAAATACTATTGTAGATACATTAAAATATAGTATATAATGTATACTTCATTAGTTCATCAACATGTTCATACACACTCCATTTTAGTAACAACATTGTTTTCACAGAGCTGCTGAAACTGTACTTTTCGGCTCGTTTGGAGGAGTTTAGCAAGTTTGTCCGGAAACACCGAGCTACTGGAGATGCGAATGAGGAAAAGGAGAATTCTGACCATGAAGATGATTTAGAGAGTGGCAGCGAAATCTCTGAAGACGTGAAAGAAATGGGTACGGCAGACGAAATAGAGGATGTTCGCTATTCTGTCTCCGACTTTAAACTGGGCAGGTAATAATATACAAACACATATGTAGCTTTATCTCTGCGTGCGTGTGCGTGTGCGGGTGTGTGTTTGCGACTGATAGGTTCAATTGGTTTCAGCAAGAAAGTGCTGGAAGAAGTGATAGCGGTAGCTGGTCATGAATGGGTTTCTGAGTTGGGAAATGTTGTGAGGCATCTGAGAGAACTTGGCTTTGCTGCCCTTTGCGAAGAGGCTTATGCTTCGGCAATTCTCACGCTCTTGAAGGTGCTCTGTCTATGTGTGTATACGCGTTTGTTGCCTAGATTTCAGTTTTTATCATTTCTTTTTGTTGTCCTATTGTAGACGAAAATCTATCGAGTTGCCGATAAGCGTTATGAGAGGCCTGTTCTAGCACCTACACGTCATTGGATCGAGGTAAGTCAAACGCTCCCTTATAATTTATGTATGTATCTATGTGTGTGTATGTGATTCCTTAATATCTCCTTCCTTCAAACACTTTCTAGGGTATAACTAATAAGTGTAGAAGTTTTGCTACGTAACATGTTATATTCGCGCTGTCTATTCGTACTGTGAATTGTGAATGCAAGCAATGTTTAATTATGTACGTATATATGTATGGACTCTAACTGTCAATATATGGGTATAGGCGGTCCCAATGAGATTTTTATGTGTGATACTTGCGTCATCAGGCACAAGTACTAGCTTTTCACCGCTTCCAGCTGTTCCTTCGCCATTAGCATCCATCTCAACAAGCCTGTCGGAGACGTTTGTTCCTAAAGAAAGGATCGTAAGGTGGCGATTGAGGCTCCAATTTTTTACGTATGAAACACTCGGTGATTTGCGTACTAGTGAGCTGTTTGATATCATTGTGGACTATCCAGAAAGGTGATTTACACAGACACGCAACGCGTGTATGGTATATTATATACATCTAATTGTATTTCTGCAGCATTGCGGCTATAGAAGATTTGCGGCAGTGTCTTGCAAATACTGGTGAGCATTCCAAACTAGTGGAGTCATTCCGGTTTGCTTTAAGGCAGAGATTATTAACGGCGGGAGCAGCTACAACTGATATCTTAACACAGTATGTGTCTACTATTAAAGCACTCAGAACAATGGATCCTACCGGAGTCATCCTCGAAGCTGTCGGTGAACCAATCAGAGGTATCCTGTTCTTTCACAGAGCGAGAGGGGGGGGAGTGTGTATATGTGAATGCTAACGCACACCATCTATACTATGCTACATCCTATATTTACACAACTATGTGTGATACAGAGTACCTGCGAGGAAGGAAGGACACAATACGTTGCATTGTGACTATGCTTACGGACGATAGTATGGCAATTGGGGGCAATACGGCAGTCGGAGGGGGTGGTGAGAGCCTGCTTGAAGAACTAAGTAGATCTGGGACTGCTGTGGAAAATGCTGATAGTGACGATGAAGGAGAACTTGACGGAGAAGAGGCTTGGGCTGCTGCACAAAGGTGGGTGCTATATGTGTATGTAAACTTACATTAAGAGACCATTGTATATCAGTCTTGTTAGTATATACTATAGCAACAAACTCGTTAGTTCATACTCAACTGTATCCACACACACACACACATAAGCCAGTATAATATATATGACATGTTGATCGTCCTTTTTGCTAGTTTACTTGGCGGGTCACTTTACTGAATGAACTGTTATATCGGTCATACTAGCCAATTTCCTTAGATTTAACCCCATCTCTCCCTCTCCCTCTCTCACACACACACTCACTAGATATATTGTATATATAGCATAATATCAAAGATGTATCACTCATAGTTATGATTAATCTGTTGAATAATACATTTTTTTTGTTTTAGGTGGGAGCCTGATCCAGTCGAAGCAGATCCATCAAGAACAAGCAGAAGTCGGAGATCAATGGATATTATCAGCATGTTGGTGGGAATCTACGGTTCTAAGGAACTGTTCGTTAATGAGTACAGGATAATGCTAGCTGAGAAGCTTTTGAACAAGTCTGACTATGATACTGATAGAGAGATTCGAACACTCGAACTCCTGAAGGTAATATCGCATTTTATTTACATTACATATAGTGAATATATCTTCACATGTATATTGATCAGTACTACATGTTACACCTATATTTCTCTTCATTTATTTATTATTTCACAACATAGTAACTTATTCAGACTTTTTCATACAACTTTTATACAACAATAACACACGGACACACGCAATCCACATACAAATGTATTTGCTTTTGCAGTTAAGATTCGGGGAGCATAATATGCATAGCTGCGAAATAATGCTCAAGGATCTAGCGGACTCCAAGAGGATAAACTCCAACATAAAAGCCTCCATAGCTAAAGAGAAACTTCTTGAATCCTTGCAAGAACACGAGCTATCACTGCACAAAGTGGATGCTACGATTATCTCTTCGCTCTTCTGGCCTCCATTTCAGGTAGCTATATGTGTGTGTGCATAAGCATAATGTTTATGTTATGTTTACAAACATAAAAGCCTCGCTTACTTGGTTTTACAAATGACTGAAACAGAATGAAACGCTTCAAGTTCCAGAGGTCGTTGATAAACTGCTTACCGAGTATGCTCAACAATACCACGCAGTCAAAGCTCCGCGGAAACTGCAATGGAAACAGCACCTCGGAACTGTTAAGGTGTGCCTGTGTGTGATGTAAACGGAAGTGTACATGAAATGTTAAACATCTCTCTCTCTCTCTCTACACACACACGCACGCACGCACGCACACTTGTGCCGGTTGGTTGCAGCTGGAGTTGCAATTTGAGGACAGGTCCGCACAATTCGTGGTGTCACCCATGCAAGCATCAATTATCTTGCATTTTGAAAACCGTCCAAGGTAGTTCTTCTATTGTTGTGTGGGTATTATAAAAGAGCATGTTTATGTTTATTTATTTAATTTTGGATTGTAGGTGGTCAGCCTCGGAGCTTGCGACGGCTTGCGGAATCCCAAATGCAACTCTCCGACGTCGTATAATGCTTTGGATAAATCAGGTGTGTATATGTGTAGATATGTGTCTGTCTCTGCGTGTGTGTGACATTTGCGTTTCGCAGGGTGTGCTCGTGGAATCACACGGAGCGGAGAATGAAGTGTTTTACGAAGTACTGGAGAATATTGGGGATGGAGGACAAAGAGGTGTATCTGTTCCTGCTGAGTTAGCTGTTCCTTTGCTTGAGGAAGATGAGGGACAAAGTGCTGTTGCATCTATGGAAGATCAATGGCAGCAAGAAATGACCGTATACGAGGTATATATAAGTCACTTACTACTACTACTACTATACACACACACACACACACATACATAATACACGCTCCGATGTTATATGCATCAAAGGAATTGCAACATAGCGTGTATGTTTTCATATATTGGTATGAATATCATCACATGTGCACGTGAAACATCCCGTAAGGCTACAAATTTCACATTCGTACAGGAGGCAATAGAGTATATCACATGTATACGGAGAGATAGAGTGAGAGAGAGAGAGGGGGAGGGAGAGGGAGGGAGAGGGAGAGGGAGAGGGAGAGGGAGAGGGAGAGGAGAGAGAGGGAAGGGAAGCATTCACGAACTCACACAGACATGCAGACTGTAACTTTTTTATGCTGTCTTCTGATATGGCATTTTACAGTCCTATGTTATTGGGATGCTTACCAACTTTGATGCACTTCCACTGGACCGCATACACAATATGTTGAAGGTACGAGATAATTAATTTAACTACAGAGCTAAAGTACCACATCAAATGCATTTTATATTTATATTTCTATGGGACAGATGTTTGTCTCGGATCCACCCTATGATAAACACTCCAGCAGCTGCAAGGATTTCTAGGACGCTTAATGATCGAGGAGAAACTAGAATTTAGAGATGCGGTTTACCGCCGGAAGCAGTGAATTCGTAAGTATTCATTATATGATATATTCAACTATACAATATATTGTGTCTGTCTTTGTGTGTGTGTGTGTGTAATTTCCTATACTTTTGTGCTGTAAACGATGCTATAGCACCGCATGATATGCATAAGGTAATCTTTGATTTCTATTATTATTATGTTCTGAATTTTATAATCACTTCGCACTCTCCACCATATACAAATCCAAGGGAATATCAAATTTATCTTAGAACGGGTGTATCTCTATAGTTGCAAAGGTTTTGTTTCAGATAATATGCATGAATTTGTCAATTTAATTTTAATTTGAGAGTTGCTAGAGTTATAATTTAGATTAACAGTGGATTACCAATTCAAATATTAGGGCATGGAGAGGGGGAGGCGCTCTAAGGAGCAGGCTGCAGTCAGAGTCTACACTGTCTGCGACGAATCCAGGTTCGTATGTGTGTATGCGCTGTCGTGTGTTTCAGGTTTAGGGTACAGAGATATACAGAACATGACTGGTGTTCGATTCTAGTCGAGAATAATCTTTGTTAAAAAGAAAACTCCTGTGCAGGTACCTTGTTGTGAAGAATGTCCCGGCATTAGGTTGCATTAACGAGCTTATTCAGCTGTTTGGGACATATGGCCACATAGAAGAGTAAGTATGTGTATGTGATAACTCTGTTGATTTTTTTTGTGTTGTACCCGTGTCTAGATAATTGATTTGATTCAATCAGTCAATGACTACTCAGTTTATCTAATAAGAAGGAGATCTTGTATGTTATTATTTTCTATTAAATTCTACTGTCTATAGGTACTTACTACTTGATGACGAGGATGCTGAACCTTATACAGATGTATACTGGATTAAGTTTGCTGATATTGAGGATGCAAGGTCAGCTTTTCCCTCAAACACACACACACATAAAATCACACGCTTAGGCAAATTAACGGCTAATTAAACTATAAAGGTATTTTGAAACACTTTGATAAGCTACACTCTGCAGAACAGCAAAGAGGAGTTTGACGAGTTCCAGTTTTTTGGGAGTCTGTTGCAAGTAAATTATGCTCCAAAGTATGAGACGCTATGGGACACTAAGCAGAAACTCGAAGCACGTAGGCTGGACGTTTTGAACAGAAAAACTGGTACACGTGTGTGTGTGAGAGAGAGAGAGAGAAGCATAAGTGACATTTGCAACAATGTATATTGATGTCTTTAAGGAGCTTAACCATTTTAATCTGCTTACAGTGCTGAGGGACTGTAATTCTATAAGGAAGCAAACTTCTCTCGTCCAGCCACCCCAGGATCCTCTTCTTGATGTGTAAGTTATCAAGTTACATCTCTCTCTCTCTCTCTCTCTCTCTCTCTCTCATACTGTAGAAACTCACGCACGCACACACACATATATACTTAGAGGTTATTCTTGTATCTTATATTTAATCTCTCCAACTAGTTTCAAGTAAGTGTGTGTATATGATCCACGCACGCTCATGTTTGTTTGGACTTCTTTTACATTCTTAACTTAGTTTTGGTTTGCAGGGGTATGACACTGGAAAGCATACAAAAGGAACCACACTTACCTGAATCGGTTAATGTTGAGCTGCCTGCTCTTCACAATTCAAATCTTCAGGTTATAATAGCTAGTTATCAATATTTCTTCTTAATCAAGTTTTAAGGTTTTGATACAATAGCTAGTGATCTGTGGCGCGGGTATAAGAACACGCACGCATACATGCTTGTGCATACATATACATATACCTCATACATAATAGCCGAGTATTTCTTCCATTCATTGAAAGGCTTCTGTTTGCAGCACTTCACAGAGGAATCCTTGAATGCAACTGTGCAGCATATTCGTGAGAAAGTAAACAAGGTGAGACATTAAATTTGCTTACACATTCTTTTTTATTAAGCACATATATTTATCTATTTATCTCTCTTACGTACGTCTTCCAGTTAGCTGAACCGCAGCCCGTGCAGAAGAAGCCTAGAAGAAGAATATGATTTACGATATATAGAGCTTAAAGGTAAGTTTGTCATAATTACATTTAGTATGCTTATGTTTAAGCGCTCTTATTTGAGTGTATTTAAGTGTATTTGTAACTTCTAAATTTGCATATATATATATATATATATATATATGTGTGTGTGTGTGTGTGTGTGTGTGTGTGTGTGTGTATACATATATATGTATATATACATATATATGTGTATATATATATATGTGTGTGTGTGTGTATATGTATATGTATGTATATATATGTATGTATGTATGTAGTATGTATGGCGAACATTCAGTTGAGAGGATAAATGCCATGTAATTGTATACATTGTATGACTCTGTAAATTTGAAACAAATCAAGATTATATGTAAAGGAAACGGTTTTAATTATAAATTAGAACACACACACACACACACACACACATATTATATTGACACGAGAAATCTCAGTAAATTTCAGTATATTATATTAACAAATAGATTGTTTGCAACACTCGCATACTCGGATATATGTAGACGTGTATGTATATTATTGATATACAGACTAGCTGTATTGAAGTTTTAGATCAAAATACATCCCCACATACACATACGACTTATATATTTCTTAATAAATTAGATAAGTATGTATATATATATATATATATAATATATATATGTAAACTGATATGTACAGTTGGGACTGGCATTTTATAATCATGATAGAATTTCAAATGGTTACTACATATCAGTTTATTCTTTACATACTTTATGATATGGAAAAGTTTTGAATTTATAATAAATGGAGATCTACCACATTGAACTAACCAAAATATATATTAATGAAAATCTTGATATAATTAAAATAAATAAAACTGCATGTTTCACATATAATTTGAATCATTGGGAAATATAATCTCTTGAAAGTAAATTATTATTAGTATATTTAATTTTATATAATTATTATTTCTTAAATAAACATAAATATTAAAGCATTTATATTTAAACACATGTATATTCACATTAATGCAGTTTCATTTCAATACACATTATATATTATAATGATATTGAATTGAATTGTGTTGTAACGGGTTTTTTAAACCATGATTCAAATAACATAAAATCTCTTAGTAGATAATTAAATCATTAGTATTATTATGATTGGCTGTTAGTTTGCTTAATGATTTTGTTTACATTTATCGCTTATATAGATTCTCTTACAGCAATCTTCATTAATTTACCTCAGGAATTCTTTTAATTTAATTTTTTAAAATTTTTTATATTTATAATAGCTAAAAAAATTTATGTTTTGATATTTAATTTATTAAGTATATTTTGTGTTGAAGTTTATAAAGATATTTATGCAAATATAAAATTTCTTTAAAGGTGAAAATGTAATTTCTAAAACTTTTAAAGTTTATATATGTATGTAATTTTCCCTATTTTTAAACCATCCAAATAAGATATAAATATAGAATATTATTAAAAATATTATTATAGAATTAAAATAGACTATTTAATTGATGTAACTACATGTTAGCATTACAGGAGGCATGTTTACCATTTGGTTAGAGAAATTTTTGTATATAGGTAAGGTTTTAATATCATTTGTTTTTCTTAATTATTATTTATCTGTGTTTTCTTTAAGTTGAGTAATTGTTTGGTCCTTGTATTTAAAGCATTATTCGTATATCCAAGTTGAGGAATTACCGATTAAACCTATTTTATTATTTAACCAAACCTTCCACGTGGCGACATCTTGTCAACTTGTTTAAAAAGCAAGAAATATACAAAAAGAAAATATATGTCAATAATTTAGGGGAAAATATATGTTATTAAGTTTAATTATTTATTCAATGTACATTCGAATTAAGTTTGAATTTATATATTTTTATTTTAAAACTTATAACAACCCCGAGCCAACATATAATAACAATACAAAATAAAAAAGAAAATTGAGGATCATCAATTATATTCAAGTTAAGATTTATATATACAAATAAAAAATATATCCTAATTATATTTAAACTATTTTATAAACTCATAATAAATTATTTTAATTACAAAATTAACTTCCATATGTTAATATTCTTCATATTAAAGTAATCGTATTCTTTTTATCAAATTATTTCAGTTTATTCTTTATTTAATGTTTATTTCAATATTATAATTACTCCATTTAATAAAATCTTAACTGTTTCTATATAGTTTTAACAGCCTTGCGTTGGCCCCTCTTCCGCACATCCAAGTTACTCTTCAACCGCACTGCATCAACAACAAACTGCGGGACCGCACTTATCAGCCACCAAAGCATGTAGTGAGGCCAATAAGGAGTCGAAAGAGGCTCATATCCAATGGCTCTCAATGCGGACTTGACGTACAATTCCGGCGTCGGTACGGTAAGAGAAGCCTTTCTTATCTTCGCCATTTTTGTCT
This sequence comes from Selaginella tamariscina, assembly GCA_003024785.1. Taxonomy (NCBI): domain Eukaryota; kingdom Viridiplantae; phylum Streptophyta; class Lycopodiopsida; order Selaginellales; family Selaginellaceae; genus Selaginella; species Selaginella tamariscina. The sequence continues at coordinate 78,332 of PUQB01000706.1, forward strand.
TCACATATAGGGAACCTACAAATCCATACTAAAATCTTACATCTTATACATGTACATGTAGAAAAGACTCAAGACCCACTAGGAGTAAATATCCTAACTTCTTGTATAAATGTTTGGTACCATGTAGAATTAAACTGTATACCCACTGAACCACTACGTGTACATGTATACAAACACATAAATGAAAGAGAAAATATCTGTATGTGTTTATAGCATAGTTTATAACAATTATATGTATCTTTCCATGTACCTGGCACTGTATATCGATTCCCTTGTGCCTGTATTCCACGTACATGCATCTAGATAGAGACTCCACGTAACTGCAGCACTGACCACAATGAGTGGTGATATACATATCTATTGTATATGACTATAACATAAAGATATGAGTCTCTCTCTCTCTCTCTCTCTCTCTCACACACACACACACACACACACGCACACGCACATGCAGACGCAGAGTTCACCTCTTGGAAGCAGCATAAACACTGTAAAGAGGATCTGCTGGGAGGATCGAACCTGAACCAGATCCAATGTTAAGTATTGCTCCCTTAGATCTCTTCAACATTCCAGGGATCAAAATCTGACACATCCGTGTGGTAGCAACTATGTTCCTCGTCGTACAAGGTTGTCAAGTAAATCGTTTTCAACCTAGTAAACAGTCAGTACGTAATCACACACACACGTGTACTATACCTCGTGAAGGAACCTTGCATATGGGTAGCTCACTCCTACATTGTTGATCAGGATTCCGACATCTAGACCTTCAATGGCTTTGGATATTCGCTCCTTTGGTTTAACAAATAATTAGTAAAAGACCATACATATAGACAAAAGATCAAGAAAAGAGTCTAAAGCATCTAATAAAACATATAAAAAAAGCGTTCTTTTCTAATAAATAATAAAAATGCAGTACTAGCACATGAAATAGAAGCTATATCTAAAAAGAAAAACGTACCAATCCAGCATCGAATTTATCGTCAGCAAAGTCAACAACAACGTGCTTTGTAGAGATTTTATACGAATTTCGAATTTCCTGTGCGAGATCTTCAAGTTTGGATTCATTGCGCGCGACAAGAACGATGTTTATACCTCTCTCCGCAAGCTGCTCGCAAAAGGCCTTTCCAATTCCATCGCTCGCTCCTGTGACAATTGCCCAGCTTCCATACGCAGCTAGATCTTTGCCTGGGCGCAGAAAGACGATCCAGATTGCCTTTGCCAGTTGAACAAAGAACCTGCTCACTGTATACACTCCTGCACTGAAAACAGCCAGGAGAACAAGGCGTTCTTTGGGTACCTCTTGAATCATATCTAGCAACACGAAGAATTCAGGAAGATTTGAAATACAATTCAAGAGATTTGTCAAGAAAATTTGAAATATAAAGAGATGCAACACATGACAAGATCCTGCTTAGAGAGCCCTAATGAAGATTAATTAACTTGTAATTAAGTTTCTGAGCGTCCACGAGCGCAACTACTGTCTTTTTTGTCGGCGGATCTACCCACACGTGGCAGAAACATTCTTCTACTTAATAAATAGACTCATTTTTAATAATAAATATTACAAAAGAAGTGTCCCTGGAGATTTTAATTAATGACACCTGAAAATAGTTTATTAAGAAATTTTAATACATTTTAATCCGGTTTTTTCACATTAAAACATAAATGTTATAGTTGAATCAAATATATTTACTTGTGTGTGTGTGTGTAGATAGTAAACACACACACACACTAAACGTTGTGTATGTTTACAAATCTGACTTGTCAAGACAGAGAATACCTTCGTGGGCGAGGCTTTGATACTTCGCCAAGTACATAATTATTAGCTTGTGAAGACTCCCAAGGCCGTCCCTGTGAAACAAAGTAGAAGCCCGTCTAAGCTTCTTCCATCCTGTACTCCATGGACTAGTCTTCTCTTTAGACTCTCTACTAATCTCTTTCTGCTGCAGTTGCTCCCTAATCACCCCATAATCACTCTTAAGCTCCCTATACTTCTCCTTAATCTCCTCAATCTCTCTCTTCATCATCTTCAGTTCATTTGCCCATCCATCTCCCACCACTGGCTGAAAGCTTTCCCCCTATATAAAAACACAACTTTGCATGTGTGTGCGTGCGTGCGTGTGTATATAAGTGCACCACAAACAGTTGTAAACACGAGAGAGAGAGCTGTCACAGACACACACGTTATACAGACATGCATATTACCTGGAAGTTTTCCCATCCATCTAGGTCCTTGAAAATGGGACTAAGGGTGCCTCTGAGCTTCATGTGTTCACTAAACAGCACTTGAACAACCACTCTTAATGGAAGCCGTTCATTTTGTGAAGCATGGAGACATGCCTCAGGAGACAGCCTCTGGGAATCCATACTTCTACATAGTCTCTTCCTTTCCAGCTCTGTTAAGCCTGGATGCACCTGTTATAGATAAACTCTAATCAAATGATGTTAACATGTTTAGACGTGTATTAGTGTGTGTGTGTGTTTGTTAACTGGGATGGAAAGCTTGTTTTGACGACTCTAATCAAATGATTTAAGCTGTTTAGACGTGTATTAGTGTGTATGTGTGTTTGTTAACTAGCAAGATTTTATCATATACTTGAGAAATGGAAAGCTTGTTTGAAGGAAGGCACGTAAACACAATCTCAGGAACGTACACATGTATCCTAGATGCATTAATAATTAATAATACAGTACACATATTGTAATTAATTATATTCTGTTGTTGCATGCTGCATACATGCGTATGCATATTTTCGACTGTATTGTACAGGTAAATAAATTAGGGAGTGTATCTTACAGGCAAAGATGTTTTTTGCTGTATTACAGGATTCTAGACACTCACCGAAAGAGAGAGAGAGAGAGGGCACTCACATGCACACCTACCTTGAGATAGGTGTCGATAGCCTTGTAGAGGCCGTCATCACTTGTTCTTACAGAGTCAGGAAGTGATTCCACAAGTAGTGCAAAACTTTGGCCAGGGGTAGATTGGGATCCCGTGCAATCTCTGCCAGATAGCTGTCCAACAACTTTGCAACCTTTAACTTGCAGCTCTTCAATGCACTGTCATATCCAACTTGCTGCTCCAAAGTCACCGAAAGACTAGGTGCCTAACCAGTATGTTACAGAATTAGAACGTATGTATGTACACATATACAAACATACATTCACGTTAAGATAATATAGGTATGTATATATTATTGTGCGTTGTTAAATGTGTCTGCCTCTGTGTAAACATGAATAAAATTTATTCTTAATTTAATTATTATCCTTAACCTCTTACCTAAGTTTATATTACCACACAACGCGCACACACACACACCTGCTCCTGCATCAAAAGTACTGGAGAAGCCTTTGCATGAGATCGACGTCATAGAGAGTATCACACGTGGGCGAAAATGATGGGACCAGCAAATCAGCCAGCTCAGCGTAGTGCAGCTGAACACCAATCCTCTTCTCCAGCTCACCCAGACAAGCTGAGGCGGCACCATGCATGTTTGCAATTCTCAGAAGTCTGATTATAATATGATTAACGATATTGCCTCTTATAGATAAGTTTAACTATATAGATAGATAGAGAGAGAGAGAGAGATAGACAGACAGATAAATAGATAGATAAATTTGTGATATCAGTATATATACACCTACAACGCTATATATAATATAGACAGACAGTCTCTCTCATGTTGTATATATATATTGCATAGTTAACTAACCATATATTATAGGGACTTACCTTAATAGAAAACTGCATGATCCAGGATCCTGTTGGACGGGCAAAATTCCGACCATATTTTCAATCAGCTTCTGAGTTTTGCTCTGTAGAATTGTGAAGTCGTCTTGGCCTGTAGAAACTGTCATACGCTTACATGTACTCTCGTAGACATTACAATCTTTAGACAGTCCTGGTAACGACTTTGTCATGTACGTTGTTACAATGGATCCAAGTAAGTCCGCACGCATACCTTAAAGGAAGAAAACCATACAGAAAAGAACCATCACACACCACGTGCGCACACACACACACACACACACACCTTTGACTCTAATGGCAGTGATAACTTTGAGGAAATGGTCTACCGAAAGGGACAGCAAGTCTTCAAACCACCAGTCTGGAGGAACGCTGCTCTTTCAAGTGAAACATAACTCATAAATCACCTTAAAAAGTGGCATACACACACATGTACGTATGTACCTGGAATCGGTGCTTTTCCAAAAGGGATCGTTATTAATAGACTCCGATGTTTCCCCCTTTAAAGCGGACTCTTTTCCCGTGAATGACCAACTTAATCCTCTGGGATCCATACAGGCCTTCCAAGCTATAGACTCACTGCACCGCCGCACAAGCTGCAGATTTTCACTCCATGGAGACAGATTCTCACAGCTCTTTAAAACAGTGAGTGAATCCTTCCAGGATCCCAGCACCACAAAGCTGAAATATGCCTACACATAATTTATGCATATAATGTAATCAGCACATCAACATATCAATGTCACACAAGACATAAAGCAGAAGATTGTATAGCATTTAATGAGGCCTAAAAGAGCACATATTCCAAGCATATCTACGGAACTAAGGGTAATCTTTTTAATATAGATGTATGTATGTAAGTAGTACACACCTCGGTCTTCGAAATCAGATTACCCTCTTCGAGGTCCTCAGTCATCTCTAGATACTCTGCTGTGCAGCGAAGTGCTGCTACATTTGAAGGAGTGAGGTCAATAGACGTACCTACAATATCAAGTTAAAAACTTTGAAAAACAAATAGGATAACTAATAAAGAATGTACCATAACAGAATTTAGCAGCAAGCTCGAATGAATCTGGGCCTCCAGGTATGCCTGTGAGATCGATATGTCCTTTCTCAGCATCCCGTGACTCAAATACCAGGTGGTTTAGGCGTCCGCTCCTGGAGAGAAGAGGGAACTAAATGAAATAATAAACCAGATCAGAACGCTTCTATATATGCATTATTATTACCCTTATCAGCAAGCAACTACAATGAAAGCCTATACATTCAATATGCCCATGCATATGAGTGAGAGAGAGAGAGAGAGATTTCACCTTATGGAGATGGAACTTGATGCCGTCTACTTCCATAACCAGGTCACTCTGAAGCTCCGTAGCAACAAACCTGAAAGAAGAAATACTATAACAACTTAAAACCAAAACGATTTAAGCTTTATAGCAAAATCGCCCATTCCCAGACATACGCATAATGCAGAAATGAGAGAGAGAGAGAGAGAAACCATGCTTGTCCTTGTTTCTCAAAGCCGCTGCCCAGCTTCATCTGCTCCTTCTCGGTCTTCCTCTCTTCCGGCTTGTATAGTCTGTAGACGGGACTCTTCTGTGTCTCTGCAGCATCTTTAGAGCTCGAAGAGTGATCCTCCCTCATCCTTGTAACTGTCATCTATATGCCTTATATCCTGCTCGAGGTCGAGACAGAGACAGAGAGGCGGACAAACATGACCCACTCAAACATTCAAACATTCCTTACGGACACAGAGCCCCCAAAGTATAGCCGGACACCTTACATAAATAGAATTGCCCACCGTGGCACATCCGTATTGCCTAGAAGTATGTCATACTATACACAGCACATATACAGAGAGTGATGAAGAAACTAAACTGACTACTTAAATACATGAGCATGTAAATGCGTATAAATTATACGTAACAATTAGCGAGAAGGAACAAAAGCTAAGTTCACAACGTTATTATCCTTGTGGAGAGTGTCCATCTTTTTCCTGCTATTAGAGGCAGATTGCATTAAATTCATTTATATAATATACATTATATCATAATATTGATACACATATCACTTTTAAAACAGTGTTTGATGTATGTAATATATATATATATATATATTATTCTTACCGATGGTGCTGGATTCTCAGTTACCAAGGACAATCTGAAGATGGGAAAATTGGATGGCTGTAAATAACTTCGCTGAAAGATTCCCACGTCTTGGATATCGCATTGCTCTGTGCACCAGAAGCCAGAAGCAGCCCACACCTCTGAAAGAGAACGTCATGAACCTTGCTTTACTGACTAGTAATAATATTACATAAATATATACTAATATAAGATATATACAACATACGAATTTACATCCAAACATGCTCTAGAGGGGAAAAAGCATTTGAGATCCACACATAACTGTATATACAACGTATACACAAGAAAGCTGTGATATGAAGTAATACATATACACATAATATATACCTGTGTTTCAAAAGGGTCCACGCCGTGTGCATGCTCACATTTACAACAGTGTTCCGCGATCTTGGAGGGTGGGTGTGTCTGATTGTCAAAGAGCGCGACTGGGACTCCATTGGGGACAAAGGCATCAATGTGCGGCCCCCCCAAACGACAGCTGCATTGGCAAACTGTTAGTCCCCATCAAAATCGATCATCCGAATGACCCACCTCATATATCGTTCTGACATCCAAAAGCTGCTCTGAAAAGATATCTATAATAATATATACACAAAGTTATGTACAGATGCATAAATAAGGTTTATATAAAGACAAATACCTATCGCAATAAATATTAGTCCAAAAATGTCAAAATATGTTTAGATCATTAAACATAAATATCTGTACTGTACGACCCCTCTCTCTCCAAGTATATCCTTTTTATATAATGTATCTATATAGATGCCTTGTATTACATATGCATCTGACAGTAATGACGTGCATACATGAATAAGTACATGCCTACATACATAAGCACTGATCTTATAAAATGATACGTCATTCTGACGCTAGAATGGCTGTAAATAAACATTTATATAATAAGAATGCCCAAGAACACACACACACACACATATATATAGAGAGAGAGAAGCATATCCAAGAATATGTGAGCGCGCGCGCGCAATGGACAAACATATCACGACAATTCTAATCCAAAAACTTGTAACGAAAGAAAAACGAACAATGTCACTAACTACTACTGCTTAGCATACTGGTCATTGGTATAAATAATAAAAGGCATAGGACATGCCAATTTATTAATTACATAATAAATCACCTCGGAAACCATCATAAAAAAACAGTAAACAGATTCGAGAAATCAATTGGATTATTAAACGTATTATACAATCTTATCAGCTATGTATTAGTGTACCCATATCCAAACCGCAATCACAATGATAACAATAAGAACCATACCCGTATAAGAGATCCACTTGTCCATACGATGCCTCTTCTCAATAACCCGTAAAACAGAGTTTGATAGACCCACTGTTGTGAGAATGTCCAATGCCTTACGTTGTGCACTCTACAAAAGTAAAACAAAGACATAGTAACTATGTTTCTGTGTTTGTCACTACACACACACACCTTCAGACGATCACGCTGGATGCTGTATTTTTGGAGAATAGCGATCCCTGTATTCATTGCCTCTTCAAGCATGTTGGATGACTGCTGTACCGACCGCAACGCCTCTTGTTCGCTGTCATAAATCTGAAGAACGCGAGCAGAATCGCCATTCTGTTCAACACATACAGTGTTGTATTAAAAACTCTTTCTCTCACTTTTTAGAAGATATGCATTTATATGTGTAGCTTTAATCGATTTGTTATAGTTAATTTGTAATATAAAAGCTCTAAAAGATTCACTTATATCGTTTAAACACTATGTATATATATAGAAGTATGAATACCATTCTGCGAAACAGATCCGCTCTCTCCTGTGCTTCGAGTTGCTTTCGACGTTGTCGCCCTAAGTAATTATCCAAGGCGTACTTCAAAGAATCAGCTTCTTCCGCTACCTGTTCCACTTTCCTAAGAAAGATTCCAGGTAAGAAATGCAAATTATATATGTTTGCGTTGTGATATGCACGACATGTGTTGTGATAAAGCTTTCAGACTCATATACATACAAACAGACGTTACAATGGATATGTATGTGTATATATACATACATGAAGTAATAATTCAAAACAGAAACGCGTCTTACTTATGAATGCTTTGTGTCACAAACACATACATAACCTCTCTTTGCATGAAGTCTATGCACAGAAAATGCAAGCCTAACAACAATGGGTTAACAACCATGCTTTCATCATTATACATGCATAACAAGGATGCGGGTTGTCTAATAGCATCTATAGATTGTGTAGCTCATCATGTCGTTGCAATGTATATGGGCAAAGAAAAATCCTTGATAAAACAAAGAACCGCTCAAGAAAGCATTTTTTAAAATCGCTTAATTGCAAAAACAAGAAAAACAGGAAAAATAAAATCGCTTACAATCCACATTAAGCCCGAAGAAAGACTCTGCTTTTATGCATGAAATCCGTGAGAAATCGCAGGAAAGCAAAGAACTTAAAATCCGAGTAAAAACGCGTAGATTTATTAACGCGATTTTCTTCGGATTCTCTCATATGAAATCGCAAAAACATCGCTTACCGTTTCCACAGATCACGCTGCGATTTCGGAAGCTGAATGCGCCACAGTTTATCGAGTTCCGAGCAGTAACTATGTAGCTGTGCGAGATCGTTCTTCACGGATTGAGCAAGATCTAACCCCGAGGGAGATCCATCTCCAGGCGACGATACAGTGCTGCTGCTACCGTATTCTAGCCGCTCTAGCTCCTCCAATCCGCCTCGTACTGTGTGCAGCGAGAGCCGCGCTTGCTGGTAGACATCCGACAGCGTTCCTCCGCTCATACCCTAGAAAAATTAGGGTTCCTTAATCCTTTAATTCATATATACGTTTGAAAACGTAATTAAAAACATAGTATGCATTGTTATCTTCGAAAATTTAACTCCAAAAACCTTGTGAAGTGAACCATTCCAGTTTTCTTCTTTTTCTTTCTTAAACACCTTTATAATTATTATTACTATGGAAATAACATTACTTTATTAACAATAATTTCTATATAAACATGTAAAACATTCTTAACGTAATTATTAGTCACAAATTTTCATACTCAATAAGAAACATAATATATTTAGACACGATTTATTACAATTGTATATACCTCCAATACATGTGGAATGCATAAATACATACATACCGGGGGGTTACATATATGTGACAGTGTGTGTGCATGGGGAAGCTATGTATTTGGCATGTACAAGAAGATGCTAAAGATTAAGAGGCTATGTATATTTTAAGAAAGCATTGGTTTGGGACTCTTCCTCAATTCATAACTCAAATCTTGGATTGCATCTTTGTTTATGTCTCTATAAGTCTGGTGTGCATACCTCAACATATGTAAGCTGCATATATGCACCCCCGTGGTATAAAATAATGTTTAAATGGGAAACTTAGAAACAAATTGTATATGTTTCACATATAATGTTATATACGTGTGTGTATCTATATGAAATCAAATTATTATTTGTATACTCTCATCTCATATATTAATTTAAAATTAGTCTTAGCTGTTGTCGATGTCATCCTCTTGGCTCTTGCACTATAGCAAAAGCATGATTGTTTTGTACACATACTCTCTTAGCATGTTGGGTATATATGTCAATCTTCAATCTTCTACGTCTTCTCTTATCTTTACATAAAAACCCACTTCCTCCATTTAGCTAGTTAGCAAGCTGAGGTTTTGTTAGTTAACAGAATTAATAAGACAAATCAATCACCGACTAAGTAATGTTTTCTAATTTTGTTTTAACTTATTCATAAGTGTAGAATTTTAAACATTGATAACATCAATTCTCTTAGCATACTTTAAGACTACAAGTACATCCTTATCCATCTAATAGAATTATTTTGAGGTGTATGGTTACAATGTTAAATATTGGATAACTTGTTCTTCTAGGGTTTTAGACTAATATAATATACACATTTTTATATTTTGAGTTTTCACACTAGTGAAGACGAGGGGCAACTCTAATTGATGCTCGAATTTGTGTTTTGTTTATAAATCTTTCTTATCTTTTTAAATTTAGCTTTTTCATTGTTTAAATTTATTCCATTCTTATAGATTTTTCCTATTTTCATCCATGAATGCGCAATAGACACATTCTTCGTATGTAGAGTAACTACTCATGCAATTATTAATGCTATGCAAATACAACTAAATAATCAATCTCAGTTGATGGTAGTGTTCATAACTCATGGTGCTACTCCTCCTACCCTTGTTACAAATCCTTGTGTCTGGCTAGATTTTTTATGTGAAAGTAATAGGGATGATGTGTATCATTAATTTGATCACTTTATCGTGATCATCACATATCATTCATAAGACAATATTCAGTGTTTATATGAGTTTCTTACTTGTCTTTAAGGGACAACATTGTAGTGGTACAATGGTTTGGACACTATCATAGTTTTTACTATGACTCGACCCTTTACTTTGGGGTTTGACTGTTGTTACTTACTGAATTGTGTGACCCCTAGATGTAGTAGGAAACAGACCTGTTTAGTGCACTTGGTATTTAGTGGGTATCATTAGGTATTTGTAAGAAACTCTAGGCAAAGCTAGAATTTACCTTCTAGAAACTCTCCCCCGTTTTAACATTTTAGGTTAGGGTTCTTTACAAAATATAACTTGTCAAAATAAGGGTTAGGGACATCCTTAGGGTTGACCTAACCCCACACCCCCTAGGGGTTAGGTTTAGGGTTAGGTTAGGACAACTCATTTTCTCTAAGGGCTGGCATTTCTGTGCTAGTCCACTTACTCACTTAGGAAAACAAGGGGGGGGGGGGTCTGTCACATAAATAAGGTAGAGTTTATGTAGTGAGGCTTTCTAGGTTCAAAAGAGAGCTTGTTAACCTCCTACCGGTGCAAGCTAAGCTTGTGTCGTCAAGGTGCAACCCTCTTTTGTGCCGCCCTAACTTCCACACACAGGGGTACGTCCCACCTTTGGGTTAAACTATCCTTATTGTTGGTAGGATCACGCCTTTGAGACGAGAGTATGTTACTTCCAAGGAGTTAGTCAGATTCCTTGGCTCGAAAACTTACTCGCACGCTCAAAAGGCATTGCCCAAGTTCACGTTCCACAGAACTAGTGGTTAAGGCCTTACTCTAACTGCCTCAACCACGCCAAGCTAGGAACGATACCTGTAGCTCGGCTAGTCCACGTGTCCTGATTCACAAGGTGAGCCTGTGTGTGGACTTGGTCAGCTAGGGGCTTAAGTTCCTAAGGGTTGGGTTCCTAATACGGATTACTTTAACAGATTCCGTAGGGTTTCTAAGAGGGGATTCCATGGTTGGAGTAAAAACTCTGACAATTGGTAACGGAGCAAGTTCTTTGCAGTCAGTAGGACTACCTTAAGTCGTAGAGTGTTTCAGTGTTTAGATAACTCTAAATTCTTGATATACTTTATCACTTTCGTTAACATGTTTGTATTCTGCGTAGAGAGTTTGATTATGTAAGTTGTCAAACTTCGGAGAACACTTGCTCAGTGAATCGGCATGAGATTCTAGGTGTCTGAAAGTCTTATGCTGGTTTAAGTTAATGTGTGTGGGTGTATAACCTGTGCAGGGTGTTTCCAATTTCATATTGAAAATATTCCAAGCATATTCTCTGAGTGTTGAAACTAGAGTTCAATACGATGAGCAAAAGAAAGAAACCAGAGCCTGAGGCATAGAGGGTTGTCACAGAGGCTCAAAATGAGGAGATGGATGAGGCTGATTTAGGTCGACCCCTAGAGTTAAACAACGACTTGGTTGGCGAGAAATAATGATGGATGTCCTAAACGAATTTCGGGGGATGTTTTGGGATTGAATGACCGAATCGATAATGTTGCCATTTGGATTCTGACGAATACTGCAGTGCCAGATGTTCCGCAACCAGACACACAAAAAAGAAGGAGAAGCATGACTCAGAGTTGTCAAGCCACGATCTAGGAACAAGGAAGTGAGCAGGATTTCGAGAACAAGAAGCTTGACTCAGAAGCAGGATAAGGAGCAAGACATGGAGCAGGACAGGAACTAGAAACCAGGAACAAGAAGAGCAAGAGGCAAGGAGCAAGACAAGATAAGATTGATTATAGAAAGACTGGTGTTAAAAGAACTGATTGTACAACAATTAGGTCAGAGCTTTTATGCTCACAACTCTAAGCTAATCTGGTCATGAGCTAAAAATAGTGACCCTTCTCCTCTAGGCATATCCTGTAGTATATCCTATAGTCATATCCTGTAGGAATATCCTGTAGGTATATCCTGTAGGAATATCCTATAGGCATATCCTGTAGGTATCCTGTAACCCGTATCCTGTATCCTACATCCTGTATCGGGTCGTGATAGCACCTCCTCCCTAAGACGAGTTCCACGAGTCTTGGGACCTGGTTTAGCAGGATAACGCCGATGGAAAGCAACAACTTTGAAAAGAACATGGAGTAAGTTGGATGCAGGTTCCCAAGTGCGATCGGTAGGCAAATAACCTTTTAATCCACTAAGTATTGAAGTTGGCGGCGATGAAGACGAGAATCAAGGATGGCTACAACTTCGTACTCAGGTTCACCGTTAATGACCACATGAGGGAAGGAGAAGAAGCACGACTAGGAAGAGAAGAAGGATGATACGGCTCCAATAAAGAGGTGTGAAACACAGGATAAAGTTTCACCGTAGATGGTAACTCGAGTCGAAAGTACAGGATTGACCTTAACCGCAATCCTGTAAGGGCCCAATCATTGAAAATCCAACTTAGAAGAAGGCTTGTTGTGCGAATATGCCGACCAAGAAGCCACACGAGATCACCAATTTTAATGCAGGTGCCGGTTGACGATGAGCATCAGCATGACACTTGTACCATTCATGTGCCTGCTGAAATGAACCCGGAGATCTCATGTACCTGACGAAGATGCTAAAGACGATCCTGTACTGCAGGAGCGGAAGAAGGAGAAGCAGGAGGAGCAAAGTCAAAACGTGGATGGTAGCCTGTAAGAGCAAAGAAAGGTGTCTGGCCTATAGATGCGTGAACGGAGTTGTTGTAGGCAAACTCCGCCATTGGAAGAAGGTCCAACCAGTTGTCCTGTTGGTAACTGATGAAGCAGCGAAGATATTGCTCCAAGGTCTGAATCGTGCGTTCTGACTGCCCATCAGTTTGTGGATGGTATCCTGAAGAAAGGTCCGCTTTAACCTGTAGACTCCGGAGAAGTTCTCGCCAAAACTTGGACATGAATTGTGGGCCTCGATAAAACAATGCTCTCAGGAAGACCATGGTGTCGGAATACTTTGCATCACCAACTCAAGTTGTCTGGCCTGTAGCAGTCTTGTGACATGGTAGGAAATCCTGTTTGGTGAAACGGTCAACCACCACAAGAACTGCATCAAATCCACGAGAAGGAGGAAGATCTGTGAGGAAATCCATAGAAATGGATCTCCAAGGAGCAGAAGGAACAGGAAGAGGACGAAGAAGACCAGAGGGCATGACGAGGCATCTTCGACCTATTGCAGGTGTCACAACTCCGTACAAACTTTCCACAAAACCTCGCAACCCAGGCCACCAATAGTTGCGAGTCACCAACTCAACTGTCTTGGCCACACCAAAATGTCCTGTAGCCGGGTATCATGACAATCCTGTACCACACGAGTCCTGCAAACACCAACAGGAACGTACAGGAGACCTTCCCGTACAGGAGTCCATCCTGTATGGCAAACAACTTGTAGTCTGTACGGGAACTGGAGGAAGAGGAACTTGCATGTCAGGACTAATGTGTGAAAACACATTCCTTGCCAAGTCGTCTGTAGCCAACTGCAAACGGATGTCCTGTAGGAGTGTGGAATTGCTGGAGCCTGATGAACTTGTAGTGCTGCAAGCCGAAGTCGATCAGGACCCAACAACACTTGCTTTTGACAGTCATATGCAGGATCGCCCGGGGTCGGTGCAAGGTAAGAGCGCCTAGACAATGCATCCCCTTGCCATTTAAAACCGGCCTGTAGATGAAAATCAAAACGTGATAGGAACTCCGCCCACCTAGCCTGTCGCCGACTGAGAACTCGAGCCGTTTGAAAATACTCCAGGTTCTTGTGATCCGTAAGAACTTGTACAGGATGCAGCACCTTCCAGGAAATGCCGCCACTCCTCAACGAATCCACAATGGCCTTGAGTTCCTTGTCATGAATCTCGTAATTGATCTCCGCCGAAAGGAACTTACGAGAGTGAAAAGCTACAGGATGAAGCAACTTGTCTTCTCCAACTTGTGATAGACGATCCTACTGCAAAATCCGAGGCATCTGCTTCAACGAAGAAAGGGAGAAGGATCAGGATGTGCTAAAATCGGAGCTGTCGTGAAGGCGTCCTTGAGTGTTGTGAATGCATGTTCCGCCTTGTCGGACCAAGAGAAAACTCTGTGCGCTTGGTGAGTTCCGTGAGTGGAAGTACACGCTTGGAGAAGTCCTGTATGAACGCCTGTAGAAGTTTGCAAAGCCAAGGAAACATTGTACATCTCGTACAGACTTGGGCCTCTCCCACTCCGCGATAGTCTTCACCTTGTGCATGTCCATGGAAACACCAGCAGGAGAGACGATGTAGCCCAAGAACTCCACAGTATCCCTGTCGAAAAAAACACTTCTCCAACTTCGCATACAGGCCATGCTCGCGAAGCCCTGTAGACTAGTCGTACATGCTTGTCATGAGCCGCCTGGTCCTTGGAGAAAATCAAAATGTCATCGAGGTAGATTACCACAAACTGGTCCAAGAAGTCACGAAAGATGTCGTTCACCATGTGTTGGAACACGGCTGGGGCATTGGTAAGTCCGAAAGGCATCACCGTGTACTCGAAGTGTCCATACCTTGTACGAAAGGCAGTCTTCCACTCATCGCCTGGACGAATCCGTACAAGATTGTAAGCCCCTCGTAAGTCGATCTTCGTGAACACCTTTGCTCCTTGCAGCCGATCGAGAAGTTCCGGATCAATGGCAACGGGTACCGATTCCGAATGGTGACTTGATTCAAACCTTGTAGTCCACAACCAAACGTAAACTCCCATCTTTCTTCTTGACAAAGAAGATAGGTGCTCTCTGCAGGGGACTTTGAGTGACGAATGAAGCCGGATGCCAAGTTTTCCTCGATGTACTGACGAAGAACCTCCAATTCTGTAGGTGACAGTGCATAAATCGGTCCGAACGGTGAGTCTTTCCTTCCACAAGATCGATAGGACAGTCGTAGGACCTGTGAATAGGAAGAACTGCAGCCTTGTGCTTGTCAAAAACGTTCCTGAAAGGAGTGATACTTGGATGGAGGGAAGAAGGAGGAAGAAGAAGGAACAGAGAAGGAGATTGAAAAACAGGGGAGTCAATACAGGAAAGGTAGAAGAGGACGTAGGAGTTACTTGAAGGCAAAAAGATGAAAAGGAGCAGGATCAGTGGCAAGTTCATGCATGGTAGTGGTAAGAACTCGGAGGAGAAGGAAGGGAGCTGTGATTGAAAAAGAGGAAGGATCTTGGGGGTGGAACAGAAGAGTAATGAAAAGAGGCAGGATTGGGAGAAACATGTGTGGATGTTGACAAGTGTACAGATTGGAAGAATCCTGTACAGAAGTTGGATGCACAGGAGTGAGGAGAGCCTGTGAGTGTGCTGACGAACCAATAGGAGGTGGATCCTGTTGAGGAAGAACCTTCGACACTGATATAGGATTGGAAGAACCCTGTACAGGAATCCGCAAACTTACAGGAGTGGAGAGAGCCTACGGATGTGCTGAGGAACTGACATGAGGTGAATCCTGTCGAGGAGGAGTCTTCAACACTGATATAGGAATAGCACGGTCAATCTTAGCTTGTACTGCCTCAAACACTAAGGATGTATCCTGCACACAGGAAGGTACAGGATTGATCCTAGTTGTCGGAGAGGAAAACGTAAGCGTCCTAGACCTCCAGTCGATTGAGGATTTGCAACAACGAACCATGCATGGCATACCCAAAATGATGGGAGTCGACTGAGTCTTGATCAAGTTGAAGAAAATCAAACAGTTGAATGCGTCCATGACTGCAAGAGAGAGGTTTGGTAGCATGGGTAACTGCGCCAGAAGTAATCAGACGACCATCGCCACCTCTACAGGAACTGCACGCTTCAACTTCACCACTAGATGCCATATTGAGTTACAAAAGTGTCATCCATGAAGCATGCATTTGCACCAGTGTCTAACAGGCAAACTCCTTGAGCTCTCGATTATTGAGATGAATGTGTACAGGAAACTTGAGTGATGAATGGTATGAGCAGCACCAATGGAGCCTGCACCTACGTCCAACTTTGGCTCCTAGACGAAGTGAACATTGAAGTTTTCCGACTGAACTTCAGCTTCAACTTCACGCATCTTGAACTTGGCTTTAATAGGACATTCCACCGCCTTGTGTCCTGCTTCACCACAATACAAACATAGATTCTCACTCCGGCGACATTGCTTCTCAGCAGCGAAAAGTGAGCCACGCTTGTATTTCTCAACTTCTATAGGAACTACTCATAAGGTGTCGCAGGAGTATGTACCACATCTACAGAATTGGTTTGTAAGAACTGCTGACGGGATTTTTCCTGACGACGCTCAAACAAGCGGTTGTCACAGCGAACGGCCTGTTGCATGATCTTCACTAATGTTCGAGCATCTGGTAATGTAAGGAGAAGGTCCTTCACATCATCCCTCAACCCAAAATGGAAGTGTTCAATCAATGCAATCTCGTCCCATGGAATGTTCGTGCAAAGTTGCTAAAATTCAAATGCATAGATGGAAGCTGGTCGAGATCCTTGTGTGAGCTTTCGTAACTTCGTGCATGTGGAACGGTGCTTATTGGGATCTCAAAGCAAGTTTCAAAGGTAGCCACAAAACCTTCAAAGTCTTCCATCAATGGATCGTCACACTCTAGCGAAGGGGCAACCCAAGCCCGTGGAGATCCAACTAGTAGGGATGCCAAAAAGCCAACCTTTTGTGCATCAGTTGAGTAGCGGCGTGGTTGCATGCGGATCAAAAGCCTGATCTGATTCAGGAACTCTTGGAAATTGGCATGATTGCCATTGAACTTGTCAGAGTTTTAACCCAAAGGGCCAACACATGGCAACACGTGGCTGCCAGGTGGCCATTCGGCGTCATCACCCTGTGTGAGCAATGCTAAGTTTCCCAGAACAACCCCAACGACCCCTAGGTTAGACTCTAATGCCCAAGTGGACAGGAGACTTAGGGTTTAGCCTAAGTTTCCCTAGAGTGTCTACCCCCAAAACCTTGAGGGATAACCCTAGTTGACTTAGGGTCTTGCCCTAGAAGACCTAGACAGGCTCATGCCCTAACCCCCATCAAGGAGATGTGTGTTCCACACATACCCATGGACAGAGCTAAGGCATCGTCACTTACCCTTGAGGAATCACCCTCATCCGGGAGTACAACCCCTTTAGGGCGACAAGGGGTACCCTGAACCACGACTAACCCTAAGGGTTTGAGTGGCCAAGTTATACCCTAGACCTAGGGCTAGTTCTTAGTGAGGACACGAGTGTGCACCGTAGGCGGACACGAGTGTTCTACTAAGCAAATTCCCTAAGGCTAGGTTTGGGATACCCTAAGCACATGACCTTGAGAGTGCCTCACGAAAGGGCTCCTGCTAACATGTTTAGATTGTTCAACCCTTGAATTCCAAGGAGAACACTCCCCTAGCCAAGTGTGCCAAAGCACACCTAGTTATGAGACCTAACCTCCTTGAGTGGATGCCCAAGGCTTAGCACCCTAATGCAAGCACAAGCATGTCTGTTTGCTAAAGTATCCAACCCCTTAGCGATAAGCCCATGACATAACCCAAAGGGCGTGCCTCAGGCGTTGTACCATGTGACGTTTAGCCCAGTGTCACATCTCCATGTGACACTACCTTCCCGATGTGGGCTATCATGCCATAGCCTTAAATTCAAGAGTTGCACCAAGTGCCACAAACGTGGCTCCTAAATGCCAACTCTAGAACCCCTCAATTATCCCTCAAGGCTCGGTAAGGAAACTGTGTTAATCAAGAACCCACGCCCACAGTTGGACAAGGACACGAACATGCCCTGGTTAGCTGTGAGTGTTGCTCCTAGCTTGACGTGGAGGAGGAGGCTGGAGACAAGCCTCAACCTCTGCTTCTTGGAACGTGCATCTCGACAAGTTTCTTAGGCATGGATTCGCCAACGTTAAGGGTAAGCTACCTCGAAGGTGGGACGTACCCCTGTCGTCTGGAAGTTAGGGCGGTACAACAGAGGGTTGTACCTTAACGACACAAGCTGAAGCTTGCACTGGCAGAAGAGCAACGAACTTAGTCATGAACCCAGGAGCTCTCCTACATATACTCTACCTTATTTATGTGACGGACCCCCCCCCCTCTTTTCCTATATGTGTAAGTGGGCTGGCACTAAATGCCAGCCCTTAATTAATGAGATGAGTTTGCACACTAACCCCTACCCCTAAACCCTAACCAAGGGGGGTGGGGGTTTTAGGGCGTGGGTTAGGGCAACCCTAGGGTTAGGTCAACCCTAGGGGTGTTCCTAACCCTATTTAACATGCCAAACTCATCTTAACTAAGACGTCAAAATTGGGTGGGTTTTCTAAAAGGTAAGTGCTACCTTCGCTTAGAGTTTCTCGTGACATCTAAAGATAGTCGGCCGAACCACCCTTAAACACCTAAGTGCACTAAGCAGGGCTGTTTCTCACTACATCTAGGGTCTATCAACATAGTAGTAGGTACAACAATCAACGTCCAAGTAAAGGGTTGAGTCATAGTAAAAACTATGACAGAACTTTTCCGGCATGCTAATCTTCGGCTCTGAAGAAGTGTTCGATGGAGAGGAAACCATGGATGTTTGAGAGAGAGCCTGCACAGCAACCTTGGAGGATGCATCAGCAACTACATGTGCCACATTGGTGGAACTTGCAGATCTATGACCACTTGGCGCAAAGTGGCCAGCTCATGAAGCAATATTTGGTGCTCGTGTTGAAATTACTCAAAATCAGCCATGATTTATGAAAGATAAAAGGAGGAAAACGAAGGAGAAGAATCAAGGAAAAAAAAGTTGCTGAAAATTAGAAAGCTATGAAAGCAGTTACTATCAAACTGTCAAGTCACGATCCAGGAACAAGGAAGTGAGTAGGATTCTGAGAAAGGAAGCTTGACTTAAAAGCAGGATAAGGAGCAGGAACAGGGAACAAGACAGGAACTGGAGCAGGACAGGAACTAGGAACTAGGAACAAGACAAGAGCGGGAGGTAAGGAGCAAGACAAGACAAGACAAGACAAGAAAGATTGATCGTAGAAAGACTAGTGTTGATAGTAACTAATTGTACAATAATTAGGTCAGAGCTTTATGCTCACAACTCCAAGCTAATCTGGTCATGAGTCTAATCTGGTCATGAGCTAAAAATAGTGACCCTTATCCTAGCATATCCTGTAGTATATCCTATAGGCATATCATGTAGTATATCCTATAGGCATATCCTGTAGGAATATCCTATAGGTATATCCTGTAGGAATATCCTATAGGCATATCCTGTAACCGTATCTTGTATCCTGCATCCTGTCAGGTCGTCACAAGAGTCAAGTTCCTCTTAATCAGATTCTTCAATGGAAATAGGTGGTGGAAGTCCTAGTAAATTCAAACCAGTAAAGCCTTCGGATTCATGGGTTCAAAGGATTACAAGGTTTTGGATGACTGGTTGTATGATATGGAAAGCTATTTTGAGGCTGCTTCCATGAGAAGACAGAAAAGGTTGCATGTGCCAAGCAGTTTCTTAAAGGAGAAGCTAAGACTTGCTAGAGGATTGTTGAAAGTGAACATAGATACTGAAACAACTGGAAACACATGAAAAAGGAGATTAAAAAGTAGTATATGCCAGAGATCTCGGTTTGCGATTGCGTGCTGACCTGGCACTTTGTCAATAGGGAGTTCGGGGAAGTCCAATGGACCACGTTTATTGATTCGAACGTGTACGGTGATTGGTGCCAAATATGAGCGATGATGAGCTCGAAGTTGCTTCATGGCTAGCTTGAATGAGAAGACGCGAAGGGAAATCTTAAGGTACAAGCCAACAAGCTATCGGGAATGTCAAGAGGCAACTCAAAAGGTTGCTTATGGCATGTCGTTAGAAGACTTATACAAAGGGGAGGAAACAAAACCTAAATCGAGGAGGTTTCCTCCAAAGTCTGGGTTCAAAAGGTTTGATAACCGATCGGATCAATCACCATCGAATCGAAATGCAAGTTCCTTTATCGGTAGTTTTAGTTTTTGGATACATCAAGACCCATCAGATCTCGAAAACCGTTAGTGTTACCAACCATCAGCATGCCAAGGGCTCGGCTCCAAAGTCTACTCCTTGCAATTCGCAGGCGGGGTTCGTACATGTCACAATTGTAACAAGCCTAGTCATTTTGCTAGAGAATGTCAGGCACCTTCACAACAATCGAGTCATTTCAAGGTGATGGTAGAAGAGGAAGTTGCTGAACCAGAAACGCTTGAAAATCCAGAAGATGAGTCAGAAGAGGTAATGTTGTGCTAGACACAACCTACCTTATTCGCTATTCAAGACAAAACTGACCCTTTGTTATATTTGACAAGAAGATACGAGGGGACCAAGTCCGAATGATGATCGATACTGGAGCAACATACAGCTTCAACTAGTCTAGCTCGTTGATTGAATTTAGATGTAATAAAGATGTGTGAAATAAAAATCAATTTTGGCAAAGATTCTCAAAATATTAATAATATAGCAAGAGCAGCTCCTGTCCAAATGAAAGATTGGAAGGCTAAGCTAGAGTTAGTTATCTTGAATATGACGGGGTTTGACTTTGTTTTGGGTATGGAATGGTTTATAAACATTAGTCGAAATGAGAGGTTCTAGAGATAATCGATCACGCTTGCATCTGATAAAGAGGACATTAGAAC
This sequence comes from Selaginella tamariscina, assembly GCA_003024785.1. Classification (NCBI taxonomy): domain Eukaryota; kingdom Viridiplantae; phylum Streptophyta; class Lycopodiopsida; order Selaginellales; family Selaginellaceae; genus Selaginella; species Selaginella tamariscina. Next base: position 99,124 of record PUQB01000706.1, read on the forward strand.
AACAACGCCTCAAAATAGAAACTCTAACTAATAAGGATTGGAATCCTATGTTTCTTACCTTAACTCAGTTGCGTAAGGCTGTTAGACATCGGAAATGTGTATTCTTGTAATGGTTTTGGATACTGTTGGAGTCAAAATAGAGATGGTCAAGAATCTGTTCCTGAACCTATTTTGGAAGTCTTGAACATGTTTAAGGACGTGTTGCTAGAAGACTTGCCGCCCGAGTTACCTCCACGTCAAGCTATCGACACATGATAGAGATTTTGCCAGATTCGTCTCCACCGGCAAGAGCCCAAGAGTTAGTAGAATTGAAGAGACAACTGACAGAACTGATTGGTTAAGAACACATTTGACCTAGTCATCGCCGTATGGTGCACCTATCTTGTTTGTAAATGAAAAGAATGGTACGATGTGAATGTGTGTGGACTATCAAAGTGCTGAACAATAACTATCAAAAATAAGTATCCTTTTCCACGAGTGGATGACTTTATTTGATAGGCTATCAAAAGCAAAGTATTTTTTAAGAATAGACTTAAGGTCTAGGTACCATCATATTCGAGTAGCAGAGAATGATATTGAGAAGACTACTTTTCGAACGCATTATGGATCATTTGATTTTCTAATCTTGCCATTCGGATTGTGCAATGCTCTAGCAACTTTTTGCACAATGATGGATGATGTGCTTTGAGACTATCTAGACAAGTTCGTAGTAGTGTATATTGATGACATTTTGGTTTTCAGTTCAACAATTGAGGAACATGTGGAACACTTAGAAATAGTGTTTCAGAGGTTGAGGGAGAACCAGTTGTATGCTAAAGAAAGCAGTGCGCATTTGGTCAAACCAAGGTAGATTTCTTGGGACAACTCGATCTCATGTGGGAAGGTTGCCTATGGATCCAAAGAAAAATTCAAGCTATTACTGAGTGGACGACTTTGAAAGACGTGCATAAAGTTAGATCATTTTTTATTCTACGGACGGTATTACCGAAGATTCATAAAAGGTTACTCGGAAAATAGCGGCTCCATTGACAGATCTCACGAAGAATATTCTATGGCATTGGACTCCATAGTGCTAATGTGCATTTGTCAAACTCAAAGAAGCTATTTCTTCTGAGCCAGTTTTGCAGTTGCCCATCTTTGAAGATTCCTTTAAAGTAGAATGTGACACTTTCGATTTGCAATTGGTGGGTAATGCAACAAAAGGACATCCAGTGTCCTTTTTCTCGAAAAAGTTAGATGCCGCACAAACTCGATGGCCTACTCACGAAAAGGAGATGTATGCTATTGTTGCTTCCTTGGAGTTTGGCATAATTATTTTTCAAGTCATGGCACTATGGTTTAGATAGATAGTGTAACTCCAAGGTATTTTGAAAACGCTATTGCCAAAGTATGCTAGATGGCAACAGAAGTTGGCACGATTTTCAGCCTGAAATTAGACATAAAGCAGGAAAGGACAATGTGTAGCTGATGCACTCAGTAGGAAGGGTCATCTGCGTGTTATGTCAACACCCGTGTCAACATTGGTGGATGAATTTGTGATGGCATATCCTCAGGACGAGTTTGCTAAGGAGGCTTTGAGCCTGGTGGCAAAGAGGAAACAAGTTCATAGAAATGCTAATATTCTAGCAGAAATAGAAAGTCGAATGGATGCACTCAAACAGGCGCATTTTGTGGTATGAGATGGAGTTCTTTATTATAAAGAAAAGAGACTCTATGTTCCAGAAGGGACATGAAGGGAGAGGTTGTTAAGAGAGCATCACGATGTTCCTTTGGCAAGACATGGTGGAAGGCATAAGACGTTGGCTTTGTTGAAACAGGGATTCTATTGGCCGGGTATGATAGACGATGTTGCCAAGTATGTTAAGACATGCCCCACATGTCAACAAGTGAAGAATCAATCACAAAAACGAGCTGGGAAGTTGCAGTGTCTACCGATTCCAGAGTGGCCATTTCAAAGTGTTACTTTGGATTTTTATCATGGGATTGCCAAAATCTTGTGGTTTTAACGTGCTCATGGTGGTAATTGATCGATTTTCAAAGGTTGCTCATTTCATTCCAACTGTAGAGACAGTGAATGCAATTCAAGCAGCGAAGTTTTCTTCCATGAAGTCATAAGAGTGCGCGGGCTACCAAAAATGATGATCTCAGATTGGGATTCTCGATTTACGGGCAAGTTTTGGGGAACGTTGTTTAAGCAATTTGGTACGATGTTTGAAGTTTAGTACAACCTACCATCCGCAAACTGATGGTCAAAACTAGAGGGTGAACCAACAAGTTGAGAACTATCTCAAATGCTATGTTCAAGATGATCAACTTTATTGGGCTGAACACTTGGATATGCTGAGATATGTTACAATAATTTGACACACATTGCGATCGGATGTAGCCTGATGGAAGTGTTAACTGAGAATAAGGGTGGTATTCCTTAGAGTATGGTGTTACCAAAAGATGAATGTCAATCGAGTTCCCTCTGTAGCAGAATTCACTGGGACAATTGTATCGGACATGGGAAGCTGCTCGTCAAGTGATGGCTGCAGCACAGGAAAGGTATTGTCAGCAGTACAATAAACATCGGCGGGATGTAGAGTATCAGTTGGGGATATGGTATTTGCTGAGTATCAAAAACCTGAAGGTTCCAACGACTTTCGAGGAAGTTTCTATCACACTACATAGGTCCATACAAGGTGGGTGAAAGCAAGTAGGGAAAGTGGCTTATGGGTTAGATCTTCCTCCAAGTTTGGGAACATACACAATGTGTTTCATGTCAACTTACTCGAGCCATTTTCACAAGGATGAGAAACATCCACATAGATATCATAGTTTATGTCTGCCTGCAGAGTTAGTTGGTGAGGAGAAAGAATTTAAAGTTGAGGCGATATTAAAGGGGCAAACATTCATGAATGGCGAAAACGTAAACGTGAATTCATGTTAAGTGGAAAGGGTACCCAGCATGTTGGGAACCATTGGAGAATCTGCAGAATGCGTGAATGGTGTGTTGAGGCGAGGTCTCAAACTGATTAAGAAATAAAGTATTTCTTCTTAACCTAGGGGTCGACAGACAACATTAACTAGAGGCCTCCGATATAAATTCTAGTTAACAAAAAAAATAACTAACTTGTTGTCTTTGTCGGGTGACAACTGCAGACGTACAAAAGGTCTCCAAATGACTTCTTGTCACATGTGGTACCTCCGACAGCTGAGTTCGTGCTCAGTGAACGACGGTTCTGAAGTATTTGGCTTTGCATAATGCAAGGGGGATAATAAAACTTGTGAACTTTTTGCTACTTCGCATAGAGTGATTAGCGTTAGTTTTCAGTTAATTTTTCCTAACTTAGTCTAGTCTTGGAGTTAGACGTCAACGAGGACATTAACATTTTCAAAGGCGGGGAGTGCGTCATAATTTTTATTATAACTCAACTCTTTACTTTGGATGTTGACTGTTGTTACCTACTGTACTATGTTGATGGACCCTAGATGTAGTGAAAAACAGCCCCGCTTAGTGCACTTAGGTGCTTAGGGGTAGTCCGGCTGGCTGTCCTTAGATATCGCAAGAAACTCTAAGCGAAGGTAGCACTTACCTTCTAGAAAACTCTTACCCTCGTTTTTCGTGTTCAGTTGGGTTAATGGTTAGTTTTGGTGAGTTCGACATGCCGGATATGTTTAGAAATACCCTAGGTTTGACAGGTTAGGGTTTAGGGGTCAATGCCAAGTATATTCCCTCTGGGAATGAGATTCTGTGCCAACCCACTTATGTAAACAGGAAAACAGGGGGCCTTTGTCACATAAATAAGGTAGAGTATGTAGGAGTGAGGGTTCATGGGTTCATGACTGAGCTCGTTACTCTTTTCCCGGTGCAAGCTCTAACTTGTGTCGTCAAGGCACAACCCTCTGTTGTGCCGCCCTAACTTCCAGATGACATGGGTACGTCTCCATCTTCGGGGTAGCTTACCCTTAACGTTGGCGAATCCATGCCTAAGAGGTCTTGTCAAAATGCACGTTCCAAGAGGCAGAGGTTGAGGCTTGTCTCCAGCCTCCTCCTCCACTTCAAGCTAGGTGTAGCACTCATGGCCAAGCAAGGCACAACACTCATGGCCAAGCAAGGCACATTTGTGTCCTTGTCCAACCATGGGCGTGAGATCTTGTTTGACAGGTTCAGATTACCCAGTTCCTGAGGGTTCACTAAGGGATTCTAGAGTTGGCATTAGGAGCCACGTTTGTGGCACTTGGTGCAACTCTTGAATCTAAGGGCTATGGCAAGATAGCCCACATCATGAAAGGCAGTATCACATGAAGATGTGACACTAGGCTAGACGTCACACGATACAATGCCCGAGGCATGCCCTTTGGGGTTGTGTCATGGGTTTGTTGCCAAGGGGTTGGATACTCTAGCCAACATGCATGCTTGTGCTTGCACTAGGGTGCTAAGCCTTGGGCATCCGCTTAAGGGAGGTTAGGTCTCGTAACTAAGTGTGCTTTGGCACACTTAGCTAGGGGAGTGTTCTTCTTGGAATCCAGGGGTTGAACAACCTAAGCTTGTTAGCATGAGCCCTTTCGTGAGGCACTCGCAAGATCATGTACTAGGGTTATCCAAACCTAGCCTTAAGGAGTTTGCTTAGCAGAACACTCGTGTCTGCCTACGGCACACACTCGTGTCCTCACTAAGTACTAGCCCTAGGTCTAGGGTATGACTTGGCCACTCAAACCCTTATGGGTTAGCCATGGTTTAGGGTACCCCTTGTTGCCCTAAAGAGGTTGTACTCCTAGATGAGGGTGATTCCTCAAGGGGTAAGTAACGATGCCTTGGCTCTGTCACGGGGGTATGTGTAAGACACATCTCCTTTGTGGGGTTAGGGCATGAGCATGTCTAGGTCTACTGGGACAAGATCCTAAAGTCTACTCGGGTTATCCTCTAGGGTTCAAGGGATGGTCATTCTAGGGGGCTTAGGGTAGGACTCTAAGTCTTCTACCTAATTGAGCCTCTAAGTCAGACTCTTAGGGTTATCTTGAAAGACTTAGCGTTGCTCACACAGGGTTGACCTAACCCTAGGGTTGCCCTAACCCCACGCCCTAACCCCCCGTAGGGGTTAGGTTTAGGGTTAGGTTAGGACAACTCATTTTCTCTAACGGCTGGCATTTGTGTGCTAGCCCACTTACTCAGTTAGGAAAATGGGGGGGGGGGTCCGTCACATAAATAAGGTAGAGTATATGTAGTGAGGCTTTCTGGGTTCAAAAGAGAGCTCGTTAACCTTCTATCGGTGCAAACTAAGCTTGTGTCGTCAAGGTGCAACCCTCTGTTGTGCCGCCCTAACTTCCACACGATAGGGGTACGTCCCACCTTTGGGTTAAACTATCCTTATCGTTGGCAAGATCACACCTTTGAGACGGGAGTATGTTACTTCCAAGGAATTAGTCAGATTCCTTGGCTCAAAAACCTACTCGCACGCTCAAAAGGCATTGCCCGAGTTCACATTCCGCAGAACTAGTGGTTGAGGCCTTGCTCCGGCCACCTCAACCACGCCAAGCTAGGAACGATACCTGTAGCTTGGCTAGTCCACATGTCCTGACTCACAAGGTGAGCCTCGTTCATGGACTTGGTCAGCTAGGGGCTTAAGTTCCTAAGGGTTGGGTTCCTAATATGGGTTACTTTACCAGATTCCGTGGGGTTTTCAGAGAGGGATTCCAAGGTTGGCACCTAGCAAGCCACCTTTGTGGCACTAGGTAAAAACTCTGACAGACACAGCAACTCATGGGGATTGAAATATTTTTTTAACAATCTTCAAATGTGCATTTGGGCATGCTAATGAATATCATAATGCTTTTCATTAATTACATTGTATTTATCAAAAGCCATATGAGTCAATGATCCAGTTTGGTGTTCACTTTCAGAACCTTTTGCTTTGTGCAAAGCCTAACATATATGAGTGCATCAAGTTAGTATGTTGTGGTTAACACTTCATCAAGACCTTGTGAGGCTTGTGCATGCACTAGTTCTAGTGACTCTTGACAATGTTTTGCAGCTAACACAATGATATGAGAGATCGCCTCTTCCACTTGCCGCTTCACATTCTCTAGTTCCACTTCATTGTTCCGATGGAGGTTGATACTATTGTTGCATGTGTACTAGCACAAGGTTGGGGTCATGGACATGGACATGGATGTGTAGCTCGTTGAGTATGTAATAAGGTTGGACACACGTATATGTGGTATCGATGTTTTTCCGATTGGCATCCTCCATTTTTGGGGTGGAGGCCTTAGTGTCAACAACATCCAATTAGCATCACTATAGTGGAAGGTCTTGATGTAGTAGATCTTTTGGAAAATGAAGAATTGCACGAGTAGAGATGGGTCTTTGCATGAACAAGTTAGTGACCCTTTCATCTTTTCTCGGAAGTATCATCAAGAGGTTCACTCAGCACTAGTTAATCCGGTCTTTACTTTTAAAGCTTAATTTAATAACATGATATGTTCTTTTTTCCTTTCAGTGTTGGTTGATACAAACTCGAGTTTGTCTTTATTCCTCAATTTATTACTACACATTACTATCTTCATTTATGCCATATGGTAGAACCAGTCTTCATTCTTTATGTCAAAGAACACACTCATGCTTATTCAAGAGATGAAATTGACATCATTGTTCATATGAACAATTGTGAGCTTGAGCTTCAATATTTGCAAGTGATGTCAAGTTAAGCTTTTGACCTTATTCTTAGTATGGATTGTTGACTCACAATCATGCCAAGTGTGACTTTAAAAAGTTCTCTCTTATTTGACTTTCCCTCTGCATTTATATTACCTCTCTAGATCCCTCAGATGATCATTATGATGCAGTAGTTGATCAACTCAATAAGGAATATTCTAATTAACTTCACTTGTCGTTTAGAGCCAAAATTATAACACATCACCCTATTCCAATTGGGAGGCTAGGTTGATCAAAGTACCTATTTGACATTAATCACCAAAGGAGCTCAAGATCTTATAGGTAAATGTTAAGAAGATGTTAGAGAAGGGTGTTATTTAGAAGTCTCAAAGTTCTTAGGTGTGCGAATTTCATTTTGTGACGAAGCTGGATAAGAGCATTTGGTTATGCATCAACTATCGCCCATTAAATGAAGTAACTATTTTGGATGCTTACTCACTTCCTAATGCTACAGATCTTCTAAATCAACTAGGGTGAAGGGTTGATTCTAAATCGACTTTATCAATAATGTTTTAATCCACTTGGAAGGAACGTGGGAGGAGCATATTTGTGAGCAAATGCCTATTCATAATCCTTAGACTATATAAGAGATAATGTTAACGACTTTAGCAATGCCCACAACGGTGCAATACAATCCGAAAAGTGATTCATAAAACGGTCAAGATATTATACCTTGCCAAGAAAGTGTTGTACATTGTTCACATTTGTCGATGTAGGAAACTTCAGAACTGTAATAAGTTTGTCAGGATTAACTTGCAAACCTTCATAGGAAACCGAGATAAGTGGTATTTTTGGATTCAAACACACTTAGATCGCTTTAGCTTCAAACCAACTTCTCACAACTGATCCAAAACCTTGCAGATCTTAAGGAGTTGTTGACGACTCTTTTGATTTTGGCGTACCCTGATTATACTCGTCCCTTCATCTTGTGCATGGATCCTTCTGACATCAATCTCGGGGCGTGTTGATGTAAGAGAGTACGGGTGTGCTTGATCAACATCATCCTATCACATACATCATCCGTACATTGCAGGCAACATAGGTAAATTATTCCACAACAGAGGAGTGTCTAGCAGTTAGGGTTTTGAGAAGCTCCATGCCTACTTGCATGGTTCTCAGACAATGTTAGAAGGTGATCATGCTACAATCACTTCATTATTGAAGTGGAAGAACATAGTTAGTCATATTGCTTGGTGGGCCTTAAAGCTTCAGATTTATGACTTTGAGGTTGTTCATTGCACAAGGAGTTTCATGGCTGATGTTAATGCTCTTTCTCAAGCTTCTCTTCCACATTATCTCTCTTCATTTGTTCATGAGGAGCTAATTGTTCCAGTATCAATAAATTTTTGGGACGAAGATTTGATGCCATTAGTAGTTGCTATGCTTGACATTCAGTGTCTACAAGGTGTTTGCCTTCTTTGGATGATGTTCGTGAAGTTCAAAAGGTAGAGCTATGAATCTGAAGGCTTCATGATGGGTTTGAGAATTCTACATTGCTTACTTATGACTTGCCATTCAGGCACTTACATTCTCAATACCACCTTTAGGACAACCTTATTTATTTTGTAAGGACTAATTCAGATGATCATTTGCAGTTGGTGGTGCATTCGGCCTTCATTTCACGCTTTCTCCATGCTTACCATGACTCTTCTATTCTCGGTGGGCACATGGGACATTGTTATGTGATTAAGAAGCTGCACATATCTTTTTATTGACCAGTTGCAAGGAAATGTGTGTGGTGCCAAGCTCACAATACTCTCCCTTGTACTTGGTTGAAGTCCATTGCAGTTTCTCGTTCGTTTGAGTTTGTAACATTTAATTTAATGGGACCTTTTCCACGATCAACTACTGCAATGAGTGTCATAATTTTTACTATGACTTGATCCTTTACTTTGGATGTTGATTATTGTTACCTACTACTATGTTGATGAACCCTAGATGTAGTAGGAAATAAGCCCACTTAGTGCACTTGAGTATTTAGTGATGGTCCGACCGGTTGTCATTAGGTATTTGCAGGAAATTCTAAACAAAGCTAGAACTTACTTTTTAGAAAATCCACCCCCGATTTTGATGTCCCAGTTAGGTTGATTGGTTAATGCAGATGAGTTTGGCATGTTAAGTAGGGTTCCTAGGGTTGACCTAACCCTAGGGTTGCCCTAACCCACACCCTAAAACCCCCACCCCCTTAGGGAGGGTTTAGGAGTAGGAGTAAGGGTGCTCATATTGTTAATTTATCTAAGGGGTTGAAATTCCATGCCAGCCCACTTACACATATGCAAGTTGTAACTAAAATGGGCATGGCTATAGTCCCATTTCCTAATAATTAGCAATTTTAGCTATTTAATTAGCATTTTCTAATATTAAAGGAATATTCTTTAGAATATATGTTTGAAAAGAGAATATTCTTTAGAATATTCTATTTTGTATTCTACCCTTTAATAAATTATAGCATTCATTGAACAAAAATTAATAACATTATAAAAGTAGAATGTATTAAATTATATAATATATTGCCTAATATAACAATTAAGGAAGAGCATAAGAGGTACATTATATAAATATTGATGTTGTTATTAAAATATTAATATTTAAATATAACATTATTAATTAAAAATTTGTAGTAGTAATAATATATATATAAAATCCTATAATAATATAGTCAATCTTCCATATCATTTTTTAAATTTATATAGTTAAGTATACAATTTGGTACTATTATTAAAGAGTTTATAATAATTATGAATATTAAATATATGATATTTTATAATTTTGTAATTGCTTTAAGCTTCAGAAAACATACATTCCCTTGCAGTTTTGTTAATCGTGACTTTATCAACGCTTCTTGACATCCACCCATATCGAATGGATTTAACATTTATAAAACATGCTGGGTCTTTTTGATTGGGAGACCATGTTTTCTCTAGGCATCCATTATATCTTTCGCTCTCCTTCTCGTGTCGCCTTTTTTGTGGTTTGAACCATGCAACCTTAACAATACTATTTTTTGTGATTACTTCAGGTGTGTCGATAATTTGACCCATCCAAATAGGCTGATTATATGACGCATCTGGAGTAATGAGAACCATCATTAGTTTTTGAAGATCCTTGCAGCAATCAAAGTATGCTTTAGGTTTTTGGTTCCTTTGTCCAACAAAGTGTGGGGTTTGCACTTCCACATCACTACTGGCTTCTATGTCGTCTATGCTCAGTGATGTCATTTCAATCTCCTCTCGCCACCTTGTTTTAGGCCAAAAGGGTGTTGCAATTCTGTACTTGTGACAGTAGGCCCTTCCAACTCTCGAACAACAGTCTCCCAATAGTTGACCACATGCTTATATAGTTCTGAGTAACCAGTTGCCTTATCAGAATTCTTTGGCATCGATTTTTGAACCCATGCCACATATTTTTTGATGCCATCAATAATAACCTCTTGTTCCTTGAGCTGGGCACTCAATGGAATAGGGTCTGGTTGTCCTTCTGGGAGAAGTGGCTTTCCATCCTCTCCACTTTTGAAGAGCATTAAGCCCTCTTTCGGTAACCACTCCTGCTCTGATGGCCGTAACTTGTACTGCATAATAGGTATACCATCTCGTATGGAGAAAAAGAATTGTAGCGGCACAAGGTGACCAACTAAAGAATCACTCCCTTCTTTTATATACTCCTTGAGAAATTTTTTGAAGTCTGGCACCTCAGTCACAAGCAAAGCACAACTTTTTTTGGAGATGCAATTTTCAAAAAGATTCATCATATGCGGTAAGGTAAGTGCACTTGTCCTTTTTGTAGAGTTGGAGACCTTGCTGAAGAACGCATCAATATCTTCATGAGTGTGACCAACCATAAGGAAACTGAGCGTGATTGTTTCAAACACACCTTTGGCAACAAGCATTGACAAGTATGCTAGCACATATCTAGAAAATAAAAGTAAGTATGAGCTTGAGAAACCCTTAAGTAAAATGATTTACCTATTTTTGTTCTCGCCTGCACAATTATCCATCTGTAAAAGCAAATGACGAGGAAGCTTATTTGATGTTGAGGACACATGTACACTATTTGAGCTAGATCCCTCCACTGAACCTGAACTCTCAACAGGGCCATCTGTTTTTTGTGCAGGTTGCTGACAATGCCTCTCATATTCCCAAGTAGCCTCAAGTGCAGATGTGTTCATGAGAGCATTATGTAAAGGTTGAAGGTGTTGTTTCTTCACTTTGAGATCACTGATAGGACTTGTCTGTGAGTGGGCTTCAAGGTTTCTGAAACACATGGCTAACGACCCAATAGTGAAATTGGAGTCGCTAGACCAATGTGGAAGTGAAAAGTGTCCATATGACTCACAACCGTGTCCATGTGTTAGCACACCTGTCAATGAAATCGGAAGTTTCATGACATTTCCAAGGCACTTTGGTGTTGCAAAGAGCTTTGGAATGCTGGTCTTTGAATGATCCATCTTGTCATGGATCAAGCACAGGTACTCTGATGGGCGTGACACAGAAAGCATGCGGTGTGCATAGTACTGAGACCGGCAAGTTTGTTGTGCAATCATGTGGGCCTCCATCTTCCTTTGAATGGTAGTGATCTCCACCAAGGTTTTTGCACAAGCCTCTGCAGCCTTCAATGATGTACAAGTGTCACACTTAGAAAAGCTAGAGTGTTTTGCAATCTCCACATCCTTAAAATGAGTATTCCATATGTTGTTGAAGGTACCAGTGCAGATTGCTTGGAGCCCCATCAAACTGAGGCACTTGTTCACATGTTCACACAGTTTCAATTGAGTGTAGATTGAAGGTAAAACCTTGAGATTTTCCCTGACCCCTGCATTTGTGGTTCGGCATTTGTGAGGCATCCTGTCTGCATTTGCTTCCACAAAAGCCTTGAGTATCTCTATGGCTGCCATGATGTGAGAGCGGGTTTTGACCAAGCGAGTGTTCCCATGAACTGAGGTTCGCGCTCCATCTAGCCACTCATCCCTCCGACGGTAGAACGTGGTCTTTGGGATCCCGTATATACTGTACCAAGCTTTGAAGCAGATGGCCACCTTATTAAATACCATGGATGTACTCTGATAACCTGTGTCCGAGGCCATTCCATCAATACACCCAGTTAGTGCAGCATATACAAACTCATGCCTTTGCTTTTGGGTGAGCATACGAAAGACATGTCTACATTGGGTAATTTCATTCCGGTCTGCCATCTGACAACACTTCTTCTTGCAACAGTCAATCGTGGAAATGCTCGTAACACTTTCGGAAGATGTAGGATCCATCTTTACCCTCTTGCTGAAACTTGCAGGGGAAGATCTACAACCCATGAATCGCCTTTTTCTTACAATAGGACCAATGCAAGGAACCTCTTCAAATATGAGTTGTTCTTCCGGGTTGTTATTATTGAAATCCAACCCAGAATATGTTGAACCATCTTGCCGTCTTAATTCAGATGTTCGCCACCTCACGAGGGATCCAGGATACAATGTGCCATTAGGTGAAACCTCTGTCACAACTACACCCACGAAGTCGGACCCTAGTTTCTCTTCTGACACTGCTTCCATTGGATTTATAGCTGTGATGATGCCTCTTCCGACTTCAATCTCACGAAGAAAGAGAATCACCTCATCCATCACAGCAGGCAAGCCATCATCTGGTAAACTCGTGCTACTATTTGTTTGTGACTCTGCATATTCTGTGTCAGCCTTGACTTCATCCAAATTCCACAATACAGGAGAACCCTCCTCAAATTCCATTCCCAGAACCTCAACATGCTTGTAAATGGTGTTCACCCATACGTACACACAAGATCCTTGGGCAATATTGTGACATGATGCATTATTATCTCGAACTTCCACAGTTCCAGTGCCAACTATCTCGTTGTTCCGAAGAAGACATACTTTATCTCCAGTATTAAACATATTGTCCTGCACATAAATAATTGTATTATTTATGATATCTGTTTATGCAATATTTCTAAGAAATCTGAATTACGGTTACTTAATAATATGCATATGCAATAATACATAATTATGTTTAGAGATAATATCTCATGTTTGATTAATACAACTGATGGGCGGGATTAATCCCGCCCACGAATCCCTCCGACGAGGAACGGTCGGCGGGATTAATCCCGCCGCCGACTCAACCCCTTCGGAGAGAGTCGGCGGGATTAATCCCGCCTTGGACTCCCTCCGACAAGGAAGAGCCGGCGGGATTAATCCCGCCGCCTCTTCCTCCTCGGGGGGAGTCCGGCGGGATTAATCCCGCCGACTCTCTCCGACGAGGAAGGTCGGCGGGATTAATCCCGCCGACTCAACCCTTCGGAGAGAGTCGGCGGGATTAATCCCGCCGGACTCCCAAGGAAGAGGCGGCGGGATTAATCCCGCCGGCTCTTCCTCGGAGGGAGTCCAAGGCGGGATTAATCCCGCCCACAATTCTTACGACGGGGAATGGGTGGCGGGATTAAACCCGCACATAACTCTCTCCAAAACTATGATTTCAAAGAGATCTCGGGATAAATCCTGTCCCCAAATCCTTAAAACAGGGATGTGGTGGCGAGATTAATCCCGCCACCCCTTCCCTGCCTCCTAAAATGGTTGGCGGGATTAATCCCGCCGACAACTCTTTCTAATAAATTCTGGTAACTCTTCATCAGTTGAGAAGGTTATCGGCGGGATTAATCCCGCCACTCTTTTTCAGTGGCGGAGAAGCATTGCCCGAGAGATGGTGGCGGGATTAATCCCGCCACCTCTTCGAAGAGGCGAAAAAGAAATGGCCGGATTAATCCCGCCGCCCGGTTAACCTAGAATATTAAGTTAAAAGGATATTTAAACGGGATAAATCCCTAACGGAATATATTATAATCCTAATGCATTCCTAAACCCCTAAATTGTAATTTTAAGAGAGAATGTAAGAGAGTGAATCTTTATAAGTATTTTTAAATTTGTTTATAATACTTACTTGTAAACAGCACTGAAGGCGCCGTGCTTTCCTATAAAGAATAGCACCCAATTTAATCTCGCTCCTGAGATGATCACTATGAAGAAAAAAGAAGATCTAAAGAGTGAAAAATACAGAAATGAAGAAACCCTTGCCGGAGAAAGAACCAGATCTGAATTTGAGTGGGAAATTAAATGCATTTTCAAATTTACATGTCAGACCGACAATACATATGTCAGAAATTCAAATTTTTTAAAAAGAACAGAAAATAAAATTTAAGATGAGTTGACACAAATATCCGACACTCTGACATATATACTCTCCAGTTCCAATGAGTATTTTAAAATTGCATTTAATGTTATTCAAGTGATTCAAGCTGTTTAATATTACGAAATTTTAGACTATATTCTACATTCTTAGTATTCAAGTATATTTATATTATATATATATATATAATATATACTTATACAATAAATAAATTGATATATTATTATGTATCATTTAAAATATATTCATAGTCTGTTTATTATTATTATTTTTTAATTACTCGAGTATTTAGTTTTCATTTCCTAGTATCAATGGGATATTCTTTAATATTTTATTAATATTTGAAGAATATTCTAATATTAAACCTGATTATCATAATTAAATTAGTCTTGTTCTTAATTATTGCAGTAATTATTCTACATTTGTATATATTAATGGGATTTTCTCAATTAATTTGTTATTATTTCAAGAATATTCATGTGTTAAACCTTATTATCAATATTAAATTAATACACACTATGAACATATTTTAAATTATACATAATAATACATCATTTTATCTAATATATAGTCATATATAGTTTTAATAATAATATATTAATATCATTTCCTTAATTACTTGAGTAATTAATCTTCTTTATATTAATGGGATATTCTTTATTATTTTCTTATTATTCCAAGAATATTCCAATATTAAACATGATTATGATAATTAATTTAGTTAATTATTTGAGTACTTAATTTACATTTGTATATATTAATGGGATTTTCTCAATTAATTTCTTATTATTTCAAGAATATTTCAATGTTAAACCTTTTTATCAATATTAAATTAATATATATTATTAAAACTATATATGGCTATATATTAGATAAAATCATATATTATTATGTATAATTTAAAATATGTTCATAGTGTGTTTATTAATATTATTTTCTTAATTATTCGATGTTTGTTTTGCACACATATATAAACACAATCATAAATTTACACACGCATTACAAGAACTTACAAAAACACATATGCACACACATGCACAACCCTAAACCAAACTGAAGAAATATGTTGCTTCTTTATTGAAAACATCATGTTCAACGCATGTATGATATATGTACTCAATCTGTGTGTATGTAACACATTGAATTTACATGTGTAATATTTATATTAAGCTTGTTGGGAGCAAACCCTAAACCCTAAACCCTAAACCCTGTGTATACATGTGTGTACAAAAATAATTTTTCAACACTCTCTCTTCACACCATGCATGATCCATCCTAAACCCTAAACCCTAAACCCTAATATGTAACACAATGAATTTACTCATGTAATATGTATGTATGTCTGTGTGTATACACGTGTGCATGTATATATGTGTACTCTGTATGTATATATGTGTACTTTCTGTCTTCTCTCATACATACACACCATGCATGATCCATGTTAATATGTACTGTCTCTCTTCTCTCAAACATACACACCATGCATGATCTATAATATGTACTCGGTCTCTCTAATATTATGTACTAATATGTATGTATGTCTGTGTGTATAATACACACCATGCATGATCCATAATATGTACTGTCTCTCTTCTCTCATATACTATGTATGTATATCTGTGTATAATATGTGTAAGTATATATGTGTACTAATATATGCAATGTGTACAAGCATGACAAAAATAATTTTTCAACACTCTCTCTTCTCTCATACATACACACCATGCATGATCCATCCTAAATCCAAAACCCTAAACCCATGTAATATGTATGTATGTCTGTGTGTATACACGTGTGTATGTATATATTATGTGTATTAATATATGCAATGTGTATGTATGTATTGATACACATGAAACTTTAACACTCTCATGGACACACACATGTTAAATCCCTGCATGATTTATATTTTTGGGGTGTATGTGATACACCCACGCACACGCACGCGCTAATAATATAATGAAAGAATATTCGTTTAGGGCGAATCTATATTTTATTCTTTTTAGGGTTTAAGTATATTCTCAGAAGGAATATTCTATTAGGGTTAATATATATATTTAATTCCTTTAGGGTTTAGGTATATTCTTAGGGTTTCAAGAGGCGGCGCTGTGAAATCGGCGGCGGCGGCTGTGCACACAGGTGAGATCTGTGTGTGTGTGTGTGTGTGTATGTATGTATATATGTATAGGAGTGTGCGTATAAATTTATTTATTAGTTTTATCTCTCGCACACACACGCACACTCCTGTGTATGTATATGTGTGTGTGGGTGTGTGTTTGTTTATCTGTATGATTTTATTTGTTTCGCTCACACACGCATACACACGATATACATATACACATATATATATACCTATATACATATATACATACATATATTATGTGTACCAGTATCTGTAAATTTTTTTTTATTGATCTATCTCTCCCACACACACGCACACTGCTTTACACACACACACACACACACACACACACACACACACATATATATATATATATATATATAATCAATGCATATTAACAAATAGTATACAACACTAGTTTATATATATGCTTATATATTCATATGGGTTATATATCTATATACACACATATATATATGTGTGTGTTTATCTGTATAATTTTATTTATTTATTAGTTTTATCTCTCGCACACACACGCACACTCCTGTGTATGTATATGTGTGTGTGTGTGTGTTTGTTTCTGTATGATTTTATTTGTTTCGCTCACACACGCATACACACAATATACATATACACATATATATATACCTATATACATATATACATACATACAACACTAGTTTATATATGCTTATATATTCACAGACTCTCTCTCTTTCTATGGATTATATATCTATATACACACATATATATGTGTGTTTATCTGTATAATTTTTTATTTATTTATTAGTTTTATCTTTCGCACACACACGCACACTCCTGTGTATATATATGTGTGTGTGTGTGTGTTTGTTTATCTGTATGATTTTATTTGTTTCGCTCACACGCATACACACGATATACATATACACACATATATATACCTATGTACACACATATATTATGTGTACCAGTACTGTATAATTTTATTTATTTATCTATCTCTTGCACACACACGTACACTCCTATACATACATACATACATATATATATATATATATATATACACAACACATATATATATGTGTGTGTTTTTATCTGTATAATTTTTTTATTTATTAATTTTATCTCGCACACACGCTAAGCCCCTCAAGAGCGCGGGATTAATCCCGCCGCTATAGGTTTATGGCCTCGGCGGCGGGATTAATCCCGCCGCTATATGGTGGGGCCATGGCGGCGGGATTTATCTCGCCGGCAATGGCCTGTGTGAAGGCCCTAATGGGCGGGATTAATCCCGCCGGATTCCGGCAGGGCATTTACAGGGGATGGGCGGCGGGATTAATCCCGCCGCTCATGAGGCTAACCGAAGAGCCTGCATGAAAGATCCTGCACGGAAGGCTAACCGAAGAGCCTGCATGACATGTCCTGCGCGTAAGGCGGCGGGATTAATCCCGCCGCCCAGGGAATTCACACAGGACATGAACGGCGGGATTAATCCGGCCCCACGCTCATGCCCTTCGCGGAGGGCGGCGGGATTAATCCCGCCGCTCAGGCACTTCCGCAGGATATAAGCGGCGGGATTAATCCCGCCCACCCATCCCTGTTCAAAATGCCGCAGCCAATATATATGTGTGAGCGCATGATTTACGAGAGGGGGCGGGATTAGTCTCTCCGAACCTTCATTACCCGGTGGCGGGATTAATCCCGCCACCCTTCTTTTTTTCCTCCATTGGTATGTTGAATCAATCCCGACTAACTCTGTCTGAGACGGAGAAGGTTTACAAAATACCAATGGAGGGAACTGAGAAGGGTGGTGGGATTAATTTCACCATCCCTTACATGGTGGGCGGGATTAATCCCGCCGCGTACGCATGCCCTGCGCGGAATCGGGCGGGATTTATCCCGCCGCCATTGGCCTTCCTGAAGGGCCTAGGCGGCGGGATTAATCCCGCAAGATTTCGCACAGGGCATTGGCGTTCGGCGGGATTAATCCCCCGACTAAGGCCTGAGTGAAGGGCCTGGGACGCGGGATTAATCTCGCCGCGTACGCATGCCCTGCGGAATCGGGCGGGATTTATCCCGCCGCCATTGGCCTGCCTGAAGTGCCTAGGCGGCGGGATTAATCCCGCCCGATTCCGCGCAGGGAATTGGCGTCCGGCGGGATTAATCCCGCCGCATAGGGACCGAGTGAAGGCCCTGGGCGGCGGATTAATCCCGCCGAGTCTTCAATGCCTGTTGGAGGAATGAATCCCGCCACCCTTCCTTTGTTTTCTCCATTGGTGAGTCGGACCAATCCCAAACGTTTCTGTCTGAGACGTAGAAGGTTTTCAACATACCAATGGAGAGAATTGGGAAGGGTGGGGAAATTCATTTAACCATCACTTACATGGTGGGCGAGATTAATCCCGCCCCCTTTCTGGAGTCACTGAAGGGGTGTGAGAAATAAATCCTGCCCAGTTCTCTCTGAGACCGAGAAGGGTGGCAAGATTAATTCCGCACTCCCGTTCAAGGCCTCCAGAAAGGTGGCGAGATTAATCCCGCCGCACCTTCCATGTGAATATATATGTGTATTAGTATATATAAGTTGCATATCTCATTTTTTTACTTTTATCATCTTATCATAATATTTCGAGTAAAAGCTAGGAATCTATGTAAAACTGTCCAGAGCTCACATTTGTGGTGGTTCTAAAATGAAATGTTATCTTTCTTTTGCACTAACACAAATGTGAGCTTCGGACAGTTAATTACGTCTACTTCTCCTGTGTATTATTTTTGTATATTCGGGTTTTACAAGTGTGTGTGCATTTTTATATGATTTGTATTCATAGTGTATTATGCAGAAGGACGATTGATCAAACAAGGAGATCGAGTCATTAGTATGGAGTCGTC
>PUQB01000707.1:0-117652 GCA_003024785.1 Selaginella tamariscina
GAGCCGTTCATGAATGAGTACATCTCATTACCCACTACGTCTTTTAGGATGGCCTCCGTGAATGGATGGGGAACGGGTCCTTCTCTGTGGTGGCATTCAGTCACTGGTAGTCTATGTAGATTCTCAGCTGCCCATCCTTCTTGGGTACAATGACATTTGGTGAAAGCCATTATGGGATCTCGATGGGGCGCTTTGAGCCATTTGTTAATCTCATGTTTGGCCTTTTGGGCGTAGTCCGGGTTGATGTGCATCATTGTTGATGGCTAGGTCAAATGTCGGGTTTTAGCTTAATTTTGTGTTGACACACTCCGGCAATACCCCCTTAGGTCGTGATAGGTCCAGGCGAAACACTTCCTTGTGCCTATGGAGGTAGTTAGCAATCTGCTCCCTTAGTTCTAAGCCATTGACATTCACTAGTCTTCGTCAGTGCCTATGTTGACCTGCTTGATTTCCGCTTCAGGAGTTATGTTCCACCCATACATAGACTTGCCGCAATACTCCTCTTGGGCAAATGGGGCAACACTCTGCATTTCCTTCCACATGATGAGACACCTCAAGATTTGTGCTTCTAAGTTTTCTTCTCTAGCCTCCAGTCGCATTATTAGGTACGTGACGGCGGACTCTCATACTTCTTGCTGAGGGTTTACCTCCCCTATGACGAATAGGTCTGGCAAACATGCTAAGATAATTGCTTCTTCCTCATTGTCCAGCCCCTCGTTTCCAGTTTGAGAGGTGGTACTCCTAGGGTCAGGATTCCGATGGTGGCGCTCGGACCTATTTCACAGTAATGGATATTAATCCCCCATTGGTAGGAACCGGAACCACATAATTCTCCTAGTCATGCTGTACCCTTGCGCCTCTGAGCCACAGCCGGCCCAAAAGTCAAACCCCTCTTTTGCGTGCATGTCAAGGATGACCACATTTATCAAGAACTTAACGTTTTGAATCATGATCTCTACCTTCCTCATGATACCTTTGGGTGCCACCCTGGCTTGGTTTGCCATATGTATGAGGAAGGGTGAGGGCTCAGAGGTGGCATCCTCAACTCCTGATGGAGTTATGCCTAGATGTTTATGCTGAATCCCCATCTATGATCACGTTGTGGACTGTGCAACCCGCCATTGGATGGGTATAGCAGGTACATCATCTACGAAGTCTATTGTTGTCATTGCGACCCTTGGGGGACTGCGGTGGCCTGTGGAGTTCCTGGGTAAGGACTTCATATAGTCTTGGAGATAATTGTAGTAGCTCTCGTAGGGTCACTGACACCTGGGTTTCCCGCTCCTTCCCTGCGAGGACCTCGTGTAACCCTGTCTTCCCTCTTGCCCCTGGACCTTGCACGAGTCTCACCTATTCTGTAGTGACCTATACTTCTGTGCATCTCTGCACCCACTATCCTGGTTCCGCAAGTTTAGCCGCCACTTCCTCCTCACTAGATTTCTTGTTTGTCTTCCTCCTCAAGGTCAACTGGTGGTCCTGCATGTTAGGCTTCTGATCTCGTGATTGCCCCGCATTGCAGCTCTGGTGGTGACATTTCTACATGGTTGGCTTGTGGCGTGGGGGCTGGTGTTACTGGGGCCGGAGTTGGTCCTTCGGTTACCCCTGTGGCCTTTGGCACATGCGCTTCTAGCATGGGTTTGAGCATCATGATCCAGGAGGATAGGTATAGCAGGTGGTGCCCGCTGCACAATGTGTAGATCAACTCTCGGCACTCCGGCCGTTTGTTCTTATCGTCACACCTTGGTCGGTATGGTTGGCACTCCCAAGAGTGCGACCTCTAATTGCGGTCTCCTGATCATGACTTGGCCACCTCTGCTGACCCCGTGCCTTGGGTTCCTCTAGTTGTCTGCCTCTTGGTGCTTGACAGCCTAGGTGGATGCTTGGTAACGTGTTGTTTATGAGCTTGGTCAATTGGTAACAATCGATAATAATCGTTCATGTTGTGGGATCCAAGGACATTATACACCTTATAATACTTGTCCCCATGCGTGATGTATCTTAACTAGGTGAGGCTGGCAGTTAGGTCCTCTTTGCCGTGTTGCCGCCTTGTGGGCTTCCCTTCATTGTGATTGCTCGTGCTCCCCTGGCTTCTGACTGCCGCTCCTTTCTGGCGGCCCTATGGCCGTCTGAGAGGTCCGAGGTGGTGTCGTTTGCTCCCTCGGCATATGATTTGTCTTGCACTTCCTCTCCTAGTGTCTCTCTGCTTCTCGCTTCTTAGCCTTCTTGGCGTACCAAAGTAACTTGTCAAACATCCGATCATTATCTAGCCCAATCCACTTGTGGATCTCCGACCACAAGCCCTTTTGATACCACATTTTCTTGATCAAGTCGACTAGAGCATCCCTTAGCCGAGTGATGTATCCCAGCATGCGGACCATGTATTCGTCGACTAACTCTCCCACTTTTTATTTCAAGCTAGTTAACTTATGGATTACCTCTTCCTCACTCTTTTCCTCCCGAAAGGTATCCAAAAATGCCCTCTATGCAGTTTCCTAGCAAGCCCTCTCGTTTGCCTCATGGAATCGCATCCACCAAGCGTGTGCCTTTTTGTTCAGAGTGCAAGCGAATGCAATCAGCTTCTTGTGGTTGTCACTTACGCTCCTCAACTCACATTCCTGCTCGAACTTGTGTACATGCTGGTCTACGTCTTCACCCTTTGCTCCTCAAAATGCGGGTAAGGGCACTATTATTGCTCTCCTGCATCCGATTGAGTGTGCAGGCTAGTAAGGTTACCGGATTGATTCCCATGGCATCTTGTTGAGCCTAAGAGGTGTTCTGATTTGGGCCCTCCACTTCAAAACATGCTGTATTCCACATCCCAATATCCTGTAAGTACTTTTTTCCTCCCTTGCACCCCTGCCCTAACGTCTAGTGGTGCAGCATACCTCAGCTGGACAGAATTCCCTCGTTTAGCAGGTGAATTGGTAAGGACCGTGCAACCCTGTGGAATCCTCTTGCAATGTCGGAATGGTCGTGGCTGTTGGGGCGGATTCTCCTTGCCCTGAAACTATATCTCCTCATCTCATGGTGGTTGTGGCTCTACTATGCGCCCTTGTGGATACGATCTTGCTCGCTCATGCAAATTTCCTTTGCCCTAGGACGGAATCCCCTTGTCCCTTGCCTAGAGTGACCACTGTGTGGCCCCCCTTGTTGGTACCTCTTCCTAGTTCATTAGCTCATCGATGTTTCAATCGCCTTCGTGTGGGTGGTCATCCCATGTGTAACCCAGCCTTTCAGAGGCCTTGAGCTCTATCCTGGCACTCACCCTGGCTTGCTACATCATCTGATCGGCTAAACTCCTGGTGGGGAGGTTGTTTTGTCAGTAATTAGTGCCCTCCCTCTAAGGGCCTTTCGAATGAGGCTCTTCCTCCCCTCTTTCTGGGCATCCATGGTCCACCTGCCTTACCTTGGTGGGTGACAACGGCCTTGGTTTCCTACCTTGCATCCCTCATGGCGTTGGCCACGTAGGACCTCCAGCTCTTGTCCCCTGTCGCTATGAGATTCCTGCCTCCAGCATAGGCCTTCCCTCTCTTGGGGTTCTTTTGTGCGGGGTCTCCTCCCTCGGGGGTACTCATTGAACACGGGTTCAACTCTCTAGTATGGGGGTTCATCATAGCCATCACTTTCACCTATGTTGAGTGGAGGTGGAGGGCTTCCATCATCTTGCCATCCATTTCACTCTGTGTCATAGGTCATTGCCAAGCGAGGTTGTCCATCCAAGTGCTGCTCATTCCTGCATGTTCCTATACCTAGAATGACATTCGGACATGTTGTGGGTTCTTCATACCTTTCTTCATCATTTGAAGCTTGCGACCACCTCTAATGCTATTGTCCCGGGTTTATCGCTTCTCAAAGGTTTGGCCATGTAGTGTTTGCTTCATTTCTTCGGATTGGCGCCAACTGTGACAGTCAGGGTGCCTCTCTGCCCTCCATTAACCTCTCTTGGCCCGCCCAACGCATCCTTCTAACTAGCTGGTACTTGTTGATCTCTAATTGTTGAAATGAGTTAATCCTGGCTCTCCAGTCTCTCCTTCGGGCCGCAACTCTGCTTGTTGCGGTGAACTCCATCCATGTGTAATTAATATTCATTTGTGGACTCCACAAACTAGATGTGAGGTGACTTACAAAGCCTTGGTGGTTGCCTAGACACTATTATTAGCGTCCAGTCTCGGGGGTCCATGCTGGCTAGCCGACCTTTGCCTCAGAAGCACTGGGAAGTGTTGTGATGGCTTCTACCTGGACTCCCCAAGGGCCCGTGTATAGGTGTACAGGAGTTCCACTATGTGCAGGGTTGTTGCCCCTTCATGTATCGCATTGGGCTGGGAGCTGAGCAAGAGGAGAGTAATAAGGGAGATGGGGGGATAGAAGGAATCTAGAGATATACATATTTTACCTAACCAGATACAGTGTGGCCCCAGAGAAGGTGGCGCAAGATACAAAGAAGAATACTAATTAGAAGAACCCCAACCCACTACTAGCCTTCATGTTGATATAGTGGGTCGGCCAGTGCTAGACCCTAGTTCCATGTGGCACTCTTTCACTGGTCTTCCACCCTATGACAATGTCCTACCTATAACATTTAAGTGCCTCCCTCACACATGTTATCCCGAGTACCTTGGTAGTTGATCTAGACGATTGGATCTATGCATGGGTTAAGTGCCTCCTGATAGCTGTTGTTGTTAGTTAGTACATGTTGTACCTTTCTTGCTTGACTGCTCCATCCCGTTGCTCGTTTGTGCTAGCTGGCGGTTTGACAGTGGTCAACCCACCGTCAACTAGGCTGATGGTGCATTGAGTATTTCTAGTGCATCAGGTATGTGCAGTGCAAAAAGCCCTTTTGGTGCATCAGGTACTTGAGGATCAACACATGGCATAGCAACCAGTACAAAGTCATCATCCTCACCATCAAAACTGAGGGGCACAATTGAAACCAACAACTCCTCCCATATAAGGTCATGTGGGACTTCACCAATAGAGTCATTAAAATCATGTTCTACAAAACAACATTTGTGCTCATCATTAACTTTTATGTTCAAGGTCCCAGAACTTATATGGCTTGTGCTAGTAATCATTGTCACGACCCGATACAGGATACATGATTCCGGATACAGGATACGGGTTATAGGATATGCCTACAGAATATTCCTACATGATATGCCACAGGATATGCCTAGAGGATAAGGGACATGTGGACTCATCTTAGCCTCTGCATGCATGCAGCCACTTTTAGATGCATGCAACCACTTTTAGCACTCATGCCTAGATTAGCTCTTGGAGTTGTGAGCGTAAAAGCTCCAACCTAATTGTTGTACAATCAGTTACTATCAACACCAGTCTTACTACGATCAATCTTGTCTTGTCTTGTTCTTGTCTTGC
Organism: Selaginella tamariscina; assembly: GCA_003024785.1. Lineage (NCBI taxonomy): Eukaryota > Viridiplantae > Streptophyta > Lycopodiopsida > Selaginellales > Selaginellaceae > Selaginella > Selaginella tamariscina. The sequence goes on from PUQB01000707.1 coordinate 5,377, forward strand.
TACTTGCTTCTTGTTCTCTCCTTGTCTCACTCCTGGTTCCTATCCTGCTCTTGTCTTGCTCTCAGATCCTGTCTTGTTCCTGTCTTGCTCCTGGATCCTGTCCTGTTCTTGTCTCGCTCCTGGATCTTGTCCTACTTCTAATTCCTAAGTTCCCAGTTCCTGTCCTGCTCCCTGTTCTGCTATCTTGCTCCAGTTCCTATCCAGCTCCTTATTTTGCTATCCTGCTCCTTGTCCTGCTATCCTGCTCCTGTTCCTATCCAGCTCCTTGTCCTGCTATCCAGCTCCTTGTCCTGCTATCCTGCTCCATTTCCTATCCTACTCCTTGTCTTGCTATCCTACTCCAATTCCTATCCACTCTTGTCCTGCTATCCTGCTCCATTTCCTATCTGCTCCTTGTCCTGCTATCCTGCTCCATTTCCTATCTTGCCCCTTGTCTGCTATCCTGCTCTGGTTCCTATCTTGCTCCTTGCCCCTATCCTGCTCCAGTTCTTATCTTGCTCCTTGTCCGCTCCTGAGTCAAGCCTCCTGTTCTCAAAATCCTGCTATCTTCCTTGTTCCTGGATCGTGGCTTGACAGTTTGATAGTAACTCTTTCATAGCTCTCGTTTCCCAGCTACTTTTTTTTCCTTGATTCTTTTCTTTTTCCTCCTTTTTCTTTCATAGATCATGGCTGATTTTGAGCACTTTCAACGCGAGCACCAAATGTTGCTTCATGAGCTGGCCACTTTGCGCCAAGTGGTCACCGATCTGCAAGGTTCCACCATGCGGCACATGCAGCTGCTGATGCATCCTCCAAGGCTGCGCAGGCTCTCTCTCAGCATCGGTGGTTCCTCTTCATCGAACTTTTCTTCGGAGCCGAAGATCAGCATGCCAGAAAAGTTCAGTGGCAATCGTGCCGATTTCAAGGTTTCCTGAATCAGATCCGGCTCTTGATCCGCATGCAACCACGCCGCTACTCGACTGATGCACAAAAGGTTGGCCTTTTGGCATCCTTACTAAGTGGATCTCCACGGGCTTGGGTTGCCCCTTGCTGGAGCGTGACGACCCATTGATGGAAGACTTTGAAGGTTTGTGGCTGCCTTTGAAGCCTGCTTTGGAGATCCTGATAAGTACCATTTGCATGCACGAAGTTACGCAAGCTCACACAAGGATCCCGACCAGCTTCTGTCTATGCATCCGAATTTCAGCAACTTTGCACGAACGTTCCATGGGACGAGACTGCATTGATCGAACATTTCCGTTTTGGGTTGAGGGATGACGTGAAGGACCTTCTCCTTACGTTACCGGATGCCCAAACCTTAGGAGATCATGCAACAGGCCGTTCGCTGTGACAACCGTTTGTTCGAGCGTCGTCAGGAAAAATCCGTCAGCAGTTCCTGCAAGTCAATCCTGCAGCTGTAGCACATGTTCCTGTGACACCTTCTGGAGTAGTCCCTATGGAGGTTGAGAAATACAAGCGTGGTCCACTTTCAGCTGAAAAGCAACGCCGTCGTAGTGAGAACTTATGCTTGTATTGTGGTGAAGTAGGACACAAGGTGGCGGAATGTCCTGCTAAAGCCAAGAAGTTCAAGACGTGCGAAGTTGAAGCCGAAGTTCAATGTCCACTCGTCTAGGAGCCGCGAAGTTGGACGTAGTGCAGGCTCCATTGGTGTTGCTCATACCATTTCATCACTCAAGTTTCCTATACACATTCGCCTCAACAAGAGAGCTCAAGGAGTTTGCCCTGTTAGACACTGGTGCAAATGCATGCTTCATGGATGACACTTTTGCAACTCACATGGCATTCCGGTGGTGAAGTTGAAGCGTGCAGTTCCTGTAGAGGTGGCCGATGGTCGTCTGATTGCTTCTGGTGCAGTTACCATGCTACCACACCTCTCTCTTGCAGTCATGGCGCATTCAACTGTTCGATTTCCTTCAACTTGATCAAGACTCGGTCGACTCCCATCATTTTTGGGCATGCCATGGTTCGTGTTGCAAATCCTCAGATCGACTGGAGGTCTAGGACGCTCACGTTTTCCTCTCCGGCAGCCAGGATCAATCTTGTACCGTGCAGGATACATCCTTGTTTGAGGCAGTACAAGCTTCAGGATTGACATGCATGTTCCTGTATAGAGTTGAAGATTCCTCCTCGACAGGATTCACCTCATGTCAGTTCTTCAGCACATCCACAGGCTCTCTCCACTCCTGTAAGTTTGCAGATTCCTGTACAGGGTTCTTCCAATCCTGTATCAGTGTTGAAGACTCCTCCTCGATAGGATCCACCTTTATCAGTTTTCAACACATTCTCAGGCTCTCCTCAGTTGCGGTTTCCTGAAGGTTCCTCCTCGACAGGATCCACCTCCTGTTAGTTCCTTAGCACATTCTCAGGCTCTTCTAGTTTGCGGTTTCCGAAGGTTTCCTCCTCGACAGGATCCACCTCCTGTCAGTTCCTCAGCACATTCTCAGGACTTCTCCTTAGTTCGCGGTTTCCGAAGGTTCCTCCTCGATACAGGATCCACCTCCTGTCAGTTGTCAACATATTCTCAGGCTCTCCTCAGTTCGCGGTTTCTTGTACAAGGTTCTTCTAATCCTGTATTAGTGTTGAAGACTCCTCCTCGACAAGATCCACCTCCTGTCAGTTCCTCAGCACATTCTCAGGCTCTCCTCAGTTCACGGTTTCCTGTACAGGGTTCTTCTAATCCTGTATTAGTGTTGAAGATTCCTCCTCGACAGGGATTCACCTTATGTCAGTTCCTCAGCACATCTGCAGGTTCTCTCCACTCCTGATTCACCTCATGTCAGTTTCTCAGTACATCCGCAAGCTCTTTCCACTCCTGATTCACCTCATGTCAGTTTCTCAGTACATCCGCAAGCTCTTTCCACTCCTGATTCACCTCCTGTCAGTTCATCAGCACTACAAGTTGCTCCTCCTGCTTCTTCTTCTTCTGCTCCTGTAGTACATGATCGTCTCCAGCATCTTTGTCAGGTACAGGATGATCTCCGGGTTCATCTTCAGCAGGCACAGGAATGATACAAGCATCATGCTGATGCTCACCGTCAACCGGCACCTGCATACAAGATTGGAGATCTCGTGTGGCTTCTTCATTAACATATTCGCACCAACAGGCCTTTTTTCTAAGTTGGATTTCAACAATTGGGCCCTTACAGGATTGTGGCGGAGGTCAATCCTGTAGCTTTCCGACTCGAGTTACCATCTACAGTGAAATTTCATCTTATGTTTCACACCTTCTTGTTGGAGCCATATCATCCTTCTTCTCTTCATGGTCGTGCTTCTTCTCCTCCCCTTCCTGTGGTCATTGACAATAAACCTGAGTACGAAGTTGCAGCCATCCTTGATTCTCGTCTTCATCGCCGCCAACTCCAATACTTGGTGGATTAGAAAGGTTATTTGCCTACTAATCGCACTTGGGAACCTGCATCCAACTTACTCTATGCTTCTTCCAAGGTTGCTGCCTTCCATCAGCATTATCCTACTAAACCAGGTCTCAAAACTCATAGAACTCGTCTTTAGGGAGGAGGTGCTGTCACGACTCGATACAGGATACAGGATTCCGGATACATGATATGCCTACAGGATATTCCTACATGATATGCCACATGATATGCCTAGAGGATAAGGGACATGTGGACTCATCTTAGCCTCTGCATGCATGCAGCCACTTTTAGATGCATGCAACCACTTTTAGCACTCATGCCTAGATTAGCTCTTGGAGTTGTGAGCATAAAAGCTCCGACCTAATTATTGTACAATCAGTTACTATCAACACCAGTCTTACTACGATCAATCTTGTCTTGTCTTGTTCTTGTCTTGCTCCTTGCTTCTTGTTCTCTCCTTGTCTCGCTCCTGGTTCCTATCCTGCTCTTGTCTTGCTCTCAGATCCTATCTTGTTCCTGTCTTGCTCCTGGATCCTGTCCTGTTCTTGTCTCGCTTCTGGATCCTGTCCTACTTCTGATTCCTAAGTTCCCAATTTCTGTCCTGCTCCCTGTTCTGCTATCCTACTCCAGTTCCTATCCAGCTCCTTGTCTTGCTATCTTGCTCCTTGTCTTACTATCTTGCTTTGGTTCCTATCCAGCTCCTTGTTCTACTATCCTGCTCCATTTCCTATCATGCTCCTTGTCTTGCTATCCTGCTCCAGTTCCTATCCAACTCTTTGTTCTGCTATCCTGCTCCATTTCCTATCATGCTCCTTGTCCTGCTATCCTGCTCCATTTCCTATCCTGCCCCTTGTCCTGCTATCCTGCTCTGGTTCCTATTCTGCACCTTGCCCCACTATCCTGCTCCAATTCTTATCATGCTCCTTGTCCGGCTCCTGAGTCAAGCCTCCCTGTTCTCAAAATCTGCTATCTTCCTTGTTCCTGAATCGTGGCTTGACAATCATCATGTTTGTACATGTGTTGTCAAATCGCATCAAACTTTTTACATGTGATGATATGTCACACCTTAAGGATTAACTTACCTTTATTGTTAGTAAAACTATATTATTATGCTTGAGTATGTCACATCTAAGGAGTTCTTTTATTCAATAACCCACTTGCACATCTGGAAAGTCTTATTCATGGTTAAGGTTTTACTTTAGGGCAGGTAACTATTTGGACCTTAATACACATATGCTAACTTACAAAGTATTATTCGGTTTAACAATGAGTGTGTGAGTTCTAAGCAAATGAATTCTTAACACGTGTTATATTTTTAGTTTTCATAAGAGTTCATAATGAAGAATTTTAGGATTGGCAAACCATGCATGCGGCAACATATAAAAAACTCTATCAATTATGTGTATATCTTTGAATTTTCTTCTTTAAAGATATAATGGTGAACATACATTGGTACAAGTTTTATATTAACAAGTCCGCTTGTTTAAATTCAAAATAAGTATTAATTTAGGCTATGTGTTTGTTATGAGAATATTTTATTCACTCTCTTTTTTCTTATTAAATAATGGATTCTTTTTTTTATCTAAATCTACTTTAGAATGTGTTAGAAATACAAATAAAGAAACACAAGAGATCTTTAATGATTAAAGGAATAATAAAAAGAAAAAAGGTTGAAGTGAAAAAAATTATAAAGAGTATTAAAATTGATAAAGAATTGTTTGAAGATTTAAAGGTTGTAAGTAATAAATGGGTTAAAAATATTATTGCTCGAAAACTAGGAAAACTTCTTAATATGATTTGCTTTACGAAAATTTAAGAACTCATTCATTAAATATTCTTAAATGTTTTTAGTATGAACTTCCTTCTTATAATTTGTAATACTTCTTTTAATTTGTTGTTACTTCACACCAATAAGGACTTACATTTTAATATAATTCAATTTTATAAGTTGTACAAATCTCTTAAATTTAAATTTTCCAAAATCACTATATAAGGTCCTTAAATAAATGAAAAATGCATTTTTATTATATCTTCTATAATTATAAACCTTAATAGACCTTTCTACCAAGCTAATGCATCATGCATGAAACCAAATTGCATCATTGATTAAATATTTAAAACCCTACTCATAAGCGAGGCTAGTGGAGCACTATGCCTCAGTTCCTTTATATTAACCTCACCTTAACAAGATTCAACTTGCAATCTTATGGGTCATGCACCATCCGATGGTCTTATAAGGCTACTAGTTAAAACTTCACTATGAAATGTTAATATAATATATTGTTAAAGAATTGAACTCACAACCTTTTGGGGTGATCATTTTCTTTTTTTAAGCAAGATTATTATTGTACATTGAAAATTAATCAATCTGGCAACCTTCATAAATGATGATTGACGTATGGTTTTATAAAGTTATAAGTTTTGCTCCATTATATGCATATCATATCTTTAACATTGAGGATGGTGAATAAGCCCAAGGAGGTGTGAACTTATTACTTTATGTGGCCATACTCCATCCTCAATGCCAAGGATGGGGCTTCAAAGAGATATATCGTTATGCTCGTTTTAAAATGTAAATATTTGTTTGACCAATAAATAAAAATAGCAACATTATAAAATAGAATTTATTTTATTTTATTCAAGAATGATTTATATAAACATTCTCTTTTATTTCTTTTAAATACAAATATTCTTGTGAAAAGTTTGATTCACTTTATAAAATATCTTTGTCATTGTATATATATATGAAATAAATAAATATGTCTTTGGCATTGAAGATGACATGTTTAACTCCGAAAATGACATTATATATAAACATTTAATATTTTACTTTCCATTTCATAACATTTTACCGTTTAATGTATAAAATTATATGAATGGTTGTACTACAACATGCAACACTGTCTTTAGACTTTCTTCTCTTTTATTTCTTCTCTATTATTTTCTTGCCACTGTAAAAGTTAAGTGCATGTGTGATGAACATGGTGGACACAAAAATGTATAAGTTCCTAATTATTAGGGATCAGTTAAAGAAGGATTATTGTATACTATATATTAAAATATATACTATATAATTTAAAATAAATACAATATATATTGTAAATTATATTTTATATTTATAATTCAACATGCAATATAGTACATTTGTAGTTTTTACTATACATGCATATTATATATACATGTTTGCAACGGGTCTCAGCAAAAAGGAGGCTCGGGCTCAAGAGGCTTCAAAATATTCTAATATATTCACGTATATTTCGGGTATATTCTAGCATATTCTAGAATATTCTCATGAATATTTTTGATATTAGTTTTTTTAATATGCTGACTGACTTAATATTTGCCGACCAACAAATAAATCATTTAAATTTTTTGGAATTTGTTTTGAATACTGTATAAAAAGTTCAATAAGTTAGTATTCAAACAATGTATACCATTTATCCTTGTAGCACTAGTGGATCATGAACTTTGCTGCAATTTACCAGCAAACAGTGGACCTCCATCTCACAGAGCGAGCGCCTTTGTAGAAAGTATGTGACGTTCGGGTTCAAGCCAAGCACACGGCTATAGATGAAGTACATGTGTACACATGGGCTCCAACTTTTGCTCTTCTTAAAGGTAGAAAAACTACATGCAGGATAAGTATTGATAGTCATCTTTGCAAAGTCATTTCTTGCCAACACAAAAAAGCCTCCTTCCGTCCTCTAACTGTCACTTCAACATTTTTTACTCGACCTAAAAATGTCTTGGCCTTGTGGAAATTCTTCTCTTACAATTTTGTTGGAGTCCAGACCATGCGTCCTTCGAAAGGTGGAATTGTTGTAGATCTAACTCCACGTGGTGGCGATGGTGTTTTGTTTTTCTGACCCTCATCTACTCTTCCTGCCATCCCTATAAACCTTCCAAAACAAAGTGTAGTTTTCTGACCTCCTCACTTGTCAGCTTTGTTTCCTTGAGCACAGGCCAAACCATTGGTGGTGCTGGAATTCTTGACTAAAGAATTTTGCCGTTTGGCTGTGTGAAACACCCTGAATCTCTTGGGTAGAACCACATCATCTATTGTACATACTCCTCATTCCCCAAGGCATCAATGTACATTCGTTTTCCATAGGATCCTAGTGCTGGCACTCTGCTTGAATAACCGATTGGTTTTCCACACAAAGCAGTTCCTTCCTAATTCATCCCTAAACACTTAACCTTACTGGATGCTCTGATTCGTCTGATGGCCCACTCTATTTGTGCAATCTCTCTCTCCAAAACCTCTTCGAACCTTAACTTCTTTCTCCTGTTGTTTTGTACCACCCGCTCTGTGTACTCTATATCATGTCTGTGTGAACATCAAGCATCAGACTGTTCTGTTCCTATGATTGTTCGCCTGACAGTTTGCACTCAAACATTAGTGGTACTCGCGAACTTTGGGCTGGTCAAGTGTTCCTCGTCTTCCACCATATTGAAAATTGTTGATGGAGATACACTTTTCCCCTCAGAGAGTCTGCGTTGTACTCATTTCAACAAAGTTCCCTTCGAAGGACCTGACCCTGTATACCTCCCTTCTATTGCCGCTTTCACCTTCGCACTCTGCAAAACTACATCAGTGAGGTCTAACATTGTTGCCTCCAACAACGGTACTCTTTTGGCCAATCTTGCTCTTCTTGCTCTCGCGTGAATCACTTCTGCATTGTTTGTAGTTGGAACGCTCGAGAGTCTTTCTTCTATCATGTCTCCCAGTTCTACCATGGAGATGTGAAACTCATGCCTGATCCACCAAGACAGCCATGTCTTCAAAGCATGAATGTTTGACACTCGTCCTTCTCAAAAGACTCAAGAATTGCTAGTGTTCTTTTTTGGATTATTCATTCAGTGCTGCACGAGCAAGCTTCATGTGTTCTTCATGGTGTTCTTCTACGATCCATTTCTTTGTCACCTGACGCACGGATTGCAGAAAGTGAAACAGACAACTTCTTTCCCTTCCTTTCATCTTTGCTCCGTTGTTGAATACTTGACACAAGGCTATTCATATTGCTCCAGCCTCATCCGACATGAAACTAGCAAAGTTTACATTCTCCAAACCCTGTTTCTTACGAACCTCTAGCATTGTGTTCAAGAACTTCAGAACTGCAACATTATCTTCGCAGCACATATCTGTGTAAGCTATAGTGACCATGGATTTGACACTATAAGAAAGCATTAAATAACAAAGAATAGGAAGTGTTATGAAGTGTTCTACAACTTACAATGAATCATAAAGATTATTGCTTAGTCTAGTATACGGTGTGTGTGGTCCAGAACAACCCATTGATCATGAAGGTCTCCTCCACTTTGACACCTTCTGATGTAGTCGACTCCTGAACCCGGTCCCTCAACTGTCATTTTGAAGATCAAAGGTTGCTTCTCAGCACCATGCAGTTCCATCCCTGGAACATATATGACGTGAATGAAAGGTATTGGCAATTTTGTCTTTAGCTCCAAAAGACCCACTTAACCCTCTCTAAAATGTGTCTCCTTCTGTCTTGATTGTATAATCCAGTCCTGAGTTCTAAAAAAAAGGTCACATCAGTGTGCCGAGATAAAAAGAAAAATACCTTCGATGGTTTGTAAGAGGTTCAAGTTTTGAAAATAAACCAGTGTACGAGACTTCTCCTCCTTCCTTGAAAAGTTCTTTAAAGATGAGTTCACGTGCAACTTGAAACTCAATCACTTGTTGATTGGTTTGTGGACTACTCTTTACTGCATTGCTGAAACTAGCTCTGACACATTGGACGTTTGAAGCTGACACTGAGGGGCTAACTGGATCATGATAAACACCTTTATGAATGAACAACCTTGTAAAAGAAATGTCGTCTGGCAGAATGTAGTACACATAAGTCGAACAAGTGTGCACTAGCAATGGCTCCTCTCCACAATGCTTACTTTTGTCAAGTCACAATTTAGGAACAAGGAAGAGAACAAGATTCCAAGAACAAGAAAGCTTGACTCAGGAGCGACAAGAATTAGAAACTCGGGAGTCAGGAGTAAGACAAGGAGCAAGACAGGAACTAGGAACTCAAGAGTAGGACAAGGCGCAAGACAGGAACCAAGAACTTATGAGTCATGAGTAGGACACGATCCAGGAGCAAGACAGGAGCAAGACAGGATCCAAGAGTAAGACAGGAGCATGAGAGGATCCAGGAGCAAGACAGAAGCAGGACAGGATTCAGGAGTGGGATAGGAGCAGAATAGGATCCAGGAGCAAGACAGGAGCAAGAGAGAATCCAGGAGCAAGACAGGAGCAGGACAAGATTCAGGAGTGGGACAGGAGCAGGACAGGATCCAGGAGCAAGACAAGGAGAGAACAGGAAGCAAGAAGCAAGACAAGAATAAGAAGACAAAATGATCGTAGAAAGACTGGTGTTGATAGTAACTGATTGTACAACAATTAGGTCGAGCTTTTATGCTCACAACTCCAAGAGCTAATCTAGGCATGAGTGCTAAAAGTGGTTGCATGCATCTAAAAGTGGCTATATGCATGCAGAGGCTAAGAGTCCACATGTCCCTTATCCTCTAGGCATATCCTGTAGGCATATCTGTAGGAATATCTGCATGCATATCTGTATCCTGTATCCTGTATCCTATATCCGGAATCCTGTATCCAAATCCTGTATCCTGTATCGGGTCGTGACAGCACCTCCTCCCTAAGGACGAGTTCCACGAGTCTTGGGACCTGGTTTAGCAGGATAATGCCGATGGAAGGCAGCAACTTTGGAAGAAGCATGGAGTAAGTTGGATGCAGGTTCCCAAGTGCGATCGGTAGGCAAATAACCTTTCCAATCCACCAAGTATTGAAGTTGGCGGCGATGAAGACGAGAATCAAGGATGGCTGCAACTTCGTACTCAGGTTCATTGTCAATGACCACAGGAGGGGGAGGAGAAGAAGCACGACCAGGAAGAGAAGAAGGATGATACGGCTCCAACAAGGAGGTGTGAAACACAGGATGAAGTTTCACCGTAGATGGTAACTCGAGTCGGAAAGCTACAGGACCTCCGCAATCCTGTAAGGGCCCAATCGTTGAAAATCCAACTTAGAAGAAGGCTGTTGGTGCGAATATGTTCGACGAAGAAGCCACACGAGATCACCAATCTTGTATGCAGGTGTGGTTGACGTGAGCATCAGCATGATGCTTGTATCGTTCCTGTGCCTGCTGAAGATGAACCGGAGATCATCCTGTACCTGACGAAGATGCTGGAGACGATCCTGTACTGCAGGAGCGGAAGAAGGAGAAGCAGGAGGAGCAAAGTCAAAACGTGGATGGTGGCCTGTAAGAGCAAAGAAAGGTGTCTGGCCTGTAGATGCGTGAATGGAGTTGTTGTAGGCAAACTCCGCCATGGAAGAAGGTCCAACCAGTTGTCCTGTTGGTAACTGATGAAGCAACGAAGATATTGTTCCAAGGTCTGAATTGTGCGTTTGACTGCCCATCAGTTTGGGATGATATCTGAAGAAAGATCCGCTTTAACCTGTAGACTTCTCGCCAAAACTTGGACATGAATTGTGGACCTCGATCAGAAACAATGCTCTCAGGAAGACCATGATGTCGGAACACTTCACGGATCACCAACTCAGCAGTTGTCTGCCTGTAGCATCTTGTTGCAGGTAGGAAATGAGCCTGTTTGGTGAAACGGTCAACCACCACAAGAACTGCATCGAATCCACGAGAAGAGGAAGATCTGTGAGGAAATCCATAGAAATGGATCTCCAAGGAGCAGAAGGAACAGGAAGAGGACGAAGAAGACCAGAGGGTGCATGATGAGGCATCTTCGACCTGTTACAGGTGTCACAACTCCGTACAAACCTTTCCACAAAACCTCGCAACCCAGGCCACCAATAGTTGCGAGTCACCAACTCCACTGTCTTGGCCACACCAAAATGTCCTGTAGCCGGGGTATCATGACAATCCTGTACCACACGAGTCCTGAAACACCAACAGGAACGTACAGGAGACCTTCCCGGTACAGGAGTCCATCCTGTATGGCAAAACTTGTAGTCTGAACGGGAACTGGAGGAAGAGGAACTTGCAATGTCAGGATAATGTGTGAGAACACATTCTTTGCCAAGTCGTCTGTAGCCAACTGCGAACGGATGTCCTGTAGAGTGTTGAATTTGCTGGAGCCTGATGAACCTGTAGTGCCGCAAGCCGGAATCGATCAGGACCCAACAACACTTGCCTTTGACAGTCATATGCAGGATCGCCCGGGCGGTGCAAGGTAAGAGCGCCTAGACAATGCGTCCGCCTTGCCATTCCGAAAACCGGGCCTAGACAATGACGAAATCAAAACGTGATAGGAACTCGCCCACCTAGCCTGTCCGACTGAGAACTCGAGCCGTTTGAAAATACTCCAGGTTCTTGTGATCCGTAAGAACTTGTACAGGATGTGCAGCACCTTCCAGGAAATGCCGCCACTCCTCGAACGAATCCACAATGGCCTTGAGTTCCTTGTCATGAATCTCGTAATTGATCTCCGCAAAGGAACTTACGAGAGTGAAAAGCTACAGGATGAAACTTGTCTTCTCCAACTTGTGATAGGACGGATCCTACTGCAAAATCCGAGGCATCTGCTTCAACGAAGAAGGACGAGAAGGATCAGGATGTGCTAAAATCGGAGCTGTCGTGAAGGCGTCCTTGAGTGTTGTGAATGCATGTTCCGCCTTGTCGGACCAAGAGAAAACCCTGTGCGCTTGGTGAGTTCCGTGAGTGGAAGTACACGCTTGGAGAAGTCCTGTATGAACCGCCTGTAGAAGTTTGCAAAGCCAAGGAAACATTGTACATCTCGTACAGACTTGGGCCTCTCCCACTCCACGATGGTCTTCACCTTGTGCATGTCCATGGAAACAGCAGAGAGACGATGTAGCCCAAGAACTCCACAGAATCCCTATCGAAAAAACACTTCTCCAACTTCGCATACAGGCCATGCTCGCGAAGCCGCTGTAGAACTAATCGTACATGCTTGTCATGTGCCGCCTGGTCCTTGGAGAAAATCAAAATGTCGTCGAGGTAGATCACCACAAACTGGTCCAAGAAGTCACGAAAGATGTCGTTCACCATGTGTTGGAACACGGCTGGGGCATTGGTAAGGCCGAAAGGCATACCGTGTACTCGAAGTGTCCATACCTTGTACGAAAGGCAGTCTTCCACTCATCGCCTGGACGAATCCGTACAAGGTTGTAGGCCCCTCGTAAGTCGATTTCGTGAACACCTTTGCTCCTCGCAGCCGATCGAGAAGTTCCGGGATCAATGGCAACGGGTACCGATTCCGAATGGTGACTTGATTCAAACCCCTGTAGTCCACAACCAAACGTAAACTCCCATCCTTCTTCTTGACAAAGAAGATAGGCGCTCCTGCAGGGGACTTTGAGTGACGAATGAAGCCGGATGCCAAGTTGTCCTCGATGTACTGACGAAGAACCTCCAACTCTGTGGGTGACAATGCATAAATCGGTCCGAACGGTGGAGTCTTTCCTTCTGCAAGATCAATAGGACAGTCGTAGGACCTGTGAACAGGAAGAACTGCAGCCTTGTGCTTGTCAAAAACGTCCTTAAAGGAGTGATACTTGGATGGTAGGAAGAAGGAGGAGAAGGAGAAAGGAGAGGAGAAGGAGATTAAAAAACAGGAGAGTCAGATACAGGAAAGGTAGAAGAGGACGTAGGAGTTACTTGAAAGGCAAAAAGGTGGAAAGGAGCAGGATCAGTGGCAAGTTCATGCATGGTAGTGGTAAGAACTCGGAGAGGAGAAGGAGGGAGCTGTGACTGAAAAAGAGGAAGGATCTTGGGGGTGGAACAGAAGCAGAGTAACAAAAGAGGCAGGATTGGAAACCTGTGTGGATGTTGACGAGTGTACAGGATTGGAAGAATCCTGTACAGAAGTCCGTGGTTGCACAGGAGTGAGGAAGCCTGTGAGTGTGCTGACGAACCAACAGGAGGTGGATCCTGTTGAAGGAACCTTCGACACTGATACAGGATTGGAAGAACCCTGTACAGGAATCCGCAAACTTACAGGAGTGGAGAGAGCCTGCGGATGTGCTGAGGAACTGACATGAGGTGAATCCTGTCGAGGAGGAGTCTTCAACACTGGTACAGGAACAGGCACGGTCAATCCTGTAGCTTGTACTGCCTCAGATTAAGGATGTATCCTGCACGCAGGAAGGTACAGGATTGATCCTGGTGCGGAGAGGAAAACGTGAGCGTCCTAGACCTCCAGTCGATCTGCGGATTTGCAACAACGAACCATGGCATGCCCAAAATGATGGGAGTCGACCGAGTCTTGATCAAGTTGAAGGAAATCGAACAGTTGAATGCGCCATGACTGCAAGAGAGAGGTTGGTAGCATGGGTAACTGCCAGAAGCAATAGACGACCATCGGCCACCTCTACAGGAACTGCACGCTTCAACTTCACCACCGGAATGCCATGTTGAGTTGCAAAAGTGTCATCCATAAATGCATTTGCACCAGTGTCTAACAGGGCAAACTCCTTGAGCTCTCGATTATTAAGATGAATGTGTACAGGAAACTTGAGTGATGGAATGGTATGAGCAGCACCAATGGAGCCTGCACCTACGTCCAACTTCGCGGCTCCTAGACGAAGTGGACATTGAAGTTTTCCGACTGAACTTCAGCTTCAACTTCACGCGTCTTGAACTTCCTGGCTTTAATAGGACATTCTGCCATCTTGTGTCCTGCTTCACCACAATACAAGCATAGTTTTCACTGCAGCGACGTTGCTTCTCAACAGCGGAAAGAGAGCCACTTGGATTTCTCAACCTCCATAGGAACTACTCCAGAAGGTGTGCAGGAACATGTACCACAGCTGTAGGATTGGTTTGCAGGAACTTGACGGGATCTTTCCTGACGACGCTCGAACAAACGGTTGTCGCAGCGAACGGCTTGTTGCATGATCTCCACTAATGTTTGGGCATCCGGTAACGTAAGGAGAAGGTCCTTCACGTCATCCCTTAACCCAAAACAGAAGTGTTCGATCAATGCAGTCTCGTCCCATGGAATGTTCATGCAAAGTTGCTGAAATTGGATGCATAAATGGAAGCTGGTCGGGATCCTTGGGTGAGCTTTCGTAACTTCGTGCATGCGGAATGGTACTTATCAGGATCTCCAAAGTAACTTCAAAGCAGCCACAAAACCTTCAAAGTTTCATCAATGGGTCGTCACACTCCAGCAAGGGGGCAACCAAGCCCGTGGAGATCCAATTAGTAAGGATGCCAAAAGGCCAACCTTTTGTGCATCAATCGAGTAGTGGCGTGGTTGCATGTGGATCAAAGCTAGATTGATTCAGGAAACCTTGGAAATCGGCTACTGAACTTTTCTGGCATGCTGATCTTCGGTTCCGAAAAAAGTTCAATGGAGAGGAACCACCGATGCTTGAGAGAGAGCTTGCGTAGCAGCCTTGGAGGATGCATCAGTAGCTGCATGCGCCGCATTGGTGAACCTTGCAAATCTGTGACCACTTGGCGCAAAGTGGCCACTCATGAAGCAACATTTGGTGCTCGCGTTGAAAGTGCTCAAAATCGGCCATGATCTATGAAAGGAAAAACAAAAAAAGGAAAACGAAGGAGAAAAATCAAGGAAAAAAAAGTAACTGGGAATCGGAGAGCTATGGAAGGAGTTACTATCAAACTGTCAAACCACAATCCAGGAACAAGGAAGAGAACAAGATTTGAGAACAAGAAAGCTTGACTCAGGAGTGACAGGAATCAGGAACTCTGGAGTCAGGAGTAGGACAAGGAGCAGGACAGAAACTAAGAACTCAGGAGTAGGACAAGGCGCAGGACAGGAACCAGGAACTCATGAGTCATGAGTAGGACAGGATCCATGAGCAAGACATGAGCAGGACAGGATCCAAGAGTGGGACAGGAGCAGGACAGGATTCAGGAGCGGAACAGGAGCAAGACAAGAGAAACAGAAAGCAAGGAGCAAGACAAGAACAAGATAAGACAAGATTGATCATAGAAAGATTGGTGTTGATAGTAACTGATTATACACAATTAGGTCGAAGCTTTTATGCTCACAACTCCAAGAGCAAATCTAGGCATGAGTGCTAAAAGTGGTTGCATGCATCTAAAAGTGGCTATATGCATGCAGAGGCTAAAACGAGTCTACATGTCCCTTATCCTCTAGGCATATCCTGTAGCATATCCTGTAGGCATATCCTGTAGGAATAGCATGCATGCATATCCTGTATCCCGTATCCTGTATCCTATATCCGGAATCCTGTATTCGAAATCTTGTATCCTGTATCGAGTCGTGACACATTTCATGCCTTGGACTTTGCCTAACTCAGTTGTCTTCGCCTTTTCCATACCACTCTTGAAGTGGCATTCATTTGCTTTCTTCTCAAAAGCCAAGTAAGGGCAGGTAGCATTGATGCATTTAAGATGTCCGACACAGAACTTCGACTGACTTGCGTCGGAACATGCCAGTGTGTTGTGCTCGGGTGTGTCCAATGGTAGCATCCATTCTTGCGATTCATCCCCAAGTACTTCTCTGTGCTTTCTTTCTTTGGAGGAAGTTCGTAAATGACATTTCCATTGTATATCTTCGGTAGTTCAGAGACTCGTTTAACTTCAGACAAATCAATGAGATGCTTCCATATCCTACATTTGTCTACTCTTAGAAGACACGCTAGCATGGATTCTTCACTCTCCTTTGTCTGCAACTTGAACAATGGGCCCTTTGCCAGGCACAATGTGTAAAAAACAACTAGTTTGATGCATTGCCTTCTGGTAACAACTCCACATCTTCTCCAAAACTCGCAGAAACTGACATCAATTGAATCACATGTATACTGAACCAACAAGGAATGTTGAAAGCAAAGTGACGATCATGTTCAAACACAAAGCATTTCCATCTTCATCGACTGGGAAATCTTTGTCAATGCCTTCATAGGTAACTCTGGCCATGACAACGCAAGGAGAAGCTCGATGGTTTTGAAAAGCAAAGCAAAAGATCAAACACCACTCTCGTTCGTGAAAAAACATTTATAATTGTTGATAACAAATGTGAACACACTTTTGTAAATAATTGGTCATTGGGGACTCCGCATGCCAGTTGTGGTGCTTCTCAAGAAGCTGTAGTGGTCGTCAGGACGATGTCGAGAGCGTCCAACTCCCCCGGGGGTTTGGTCGGCACACTGGACCTTACCTTAGGAGTGGTGGAATGTATTGGGATGGCCTCTACCCGGACGCCGCGAGGGTCCATGTACATGTGAGAGGGGAGTTCTACTTGAGATGACTGGGCAGAGAGGATTGCGGGACCCAGGAGTTGGCAAGCGGGGAACACCCGCTGGTGGGGAGAATAGAAGGAAATGGATATATATTGTCTGTCTGAATACAACTATCTCCGACAGTGGAGTAATTTATAAGACGCAGACTTGACACCCAAAAAGACCCCGACCCACTACCAGCCTTTCGGCTTATATAGTGGGTACCTACCACTAGTCCCTAACTACAGGTGGCTCTCTCTCACTAGTCCGCCGCTTGGTGACAGAGTCCTGCCTATCACATTTATGCGCCTCCCCACGCGTGCTGTCCTACGTACCCTGGGTAGCTGGTCCGGACAATCGGATCTTCGCTCGCTTTATGCCGCCGCCTGACACCGGTTGCCATCAGTCCGTACCTGAAGTACCTCCCTTATCCGGCGTTTCGTTCAGCCGCTTGTCCGCGCCGGTGGCGACTTGCCGGATGGCCGCAATGACGGCCACCGTCAACCAATAATTAATTCTACACAACCCAGCTCACAGTGTTCTTAATGGTGTCCTTTCTAATATCACCAATGTAATTTAATTACTACCTTTTATGATTTGAAATATGGTCGTCGGGAACTCCGCAGGCCAGATGTGGTGCTTTCTTAGGAAGCCTCGATGGTCGCCAGGACACTGTGGATAGCATCCAACCTCGGGGGTCCAAACCAGCAAGCCGGCCTTACCTCGGGAGTACTGAAAGGTGTTGAATGGCCTCTACCCGAATGTCACGAGGGTCCGTGTACAGGGGTGGGGGAGTTCTCCTAGCGTATCATTGTGGTGGTTAGCAGAGTGTGTTGGTTGGCCTAGGAGTGGAGCAAGAGGGGAATCAACGATAAGATGGTGAATAGAAGGAGCATGTATTTATATATGTATATTGCATGCCTGAGTACAAACTACTTCTGACAAGGGATGTCATATTTACTATGACTCGACCCTTAACTTTGGAGTTTGACTGTTGTTACCTACTGGATTATGTGACGAACCCTAGATGTAGAAGAAACAGGCCCGCATAGTGCACTTGGGTATCTAGTGATGGTCCGGCCGGGTGTCGTTAGGTATTTGCAAGAAACTCTAGGCGAAGCTAGCACTTCCATTTAGAGAACCCTCCCCCGTTTTGACGTTCCAGGTTAGGGTTCTTGCAAATTATAGCTTGTCAAAATAAGGGTTAGGGACACCCTAGGGTTGACCTAACCCTAGGGTTGCCCTAACCCCACGTCCTAAACCCCCCCCTAGGGGTTAGGTTTAGGATTAGGTTAGGACAACCATTTTCTCTAAGGGCTGGCATTTCCGTGCCAGCCCACTTACTCATTTAGGTAAACAGGGGGGGGGGGTCCGTCACATAAATAAGGTAGAGTATATGTAGTGAGGCTTCCTGGGTTCAAAAGAGAGCTCGTTAACCTCCTACCGGTGCAAGCTAAGCTTGTGTCGTCAAGGTGCAACCCCGTTGTGCCGCCCAAACTTCCACACGACAGGGGTACAACCCACCCTAGGGTTAGACTATCCTTATCGTTGGCAGGATCTTGCCTTTGAGATAGGGCACGTCACTTCCAAGGAGTTATCAGATTCCTTGGTCCGAAAACCTGCTCGCAAGCTCAAAGACATTGCCCGAGTTCACGTTCCGCAAACTAGTGGTTGAGGCCTTGCTCCGGCCGCCTCAACCACGCCAAGCTAGGAACGACACCTAAAGCTCGGCTAGTCCGTGTATCCTGATTCACAAGGTGAGTCTCGTTCGTGGACTTAGTCAGTTAGGGTTTGAGTTCCTAAGGCTTGGGTTCCTAATACGGGTTACTTTACCAGATTCCGTGGGGTTTCCAGAGAGGGGATTCCAGGGTTGGCACCTGGCAAGCCGCCTTTGTGGCACCAGGTAAAAACTCTGACAATTGGTATCGGAGCAAGTTCTCTGCGGTCAGTAGGACTGCCTTAAGTGTAGGGTGTTTCAATGTTTAGATAACTCTAAATTCTTGTTATACTCTATTGCTTTGGTTGACATGTCTGTATTCTGCGCAGAGAGTTTGATCCTGTGAGTTGTCAAACTTCGGAGAACACTTGCTCAGTGAGTCGGCGTGAGATTCTAGGTATGTCCGAAAGTCTTATGCTAGTTTAAGCTGATGTGTGTGGGTGTACAACCTGTGCAGGGTGTTTCCACTTCACATTGGGAATATTCCAAGCATATTCTCGAGTGTTGAACTAGGGTTCAATACGATGAGCAAGAGAAAGCAACCAGAGCCTGAGGCAGAGAGGGCTGTCGCAGAGGCTCAAAATGAGGAGATGGATGAGGCTGATCCAGGTCGACCCCCTAGGGTTAGACAACGACCTGGTTGGCGAGAAATAATGATGGATGCCCTAAACGAACTTCGAGGGGATGTTTGGGTTGAATGACGAATCGATAATGTTGCCGTTCGGATTCCAACGAATACTGCAGTGCCAGATGTTCCGCAACCAGACACACGGAAAAAGAAGAAGAAGCATGACTCAGAGTCAGGTTCCTCTGAATCAGATTCTTCGACGGAAGTAGTTGGTGGAGGTCCCAGTAAATTCAAACCGGTAAAGCCTTCGAATTTCATGGGTTCAAAGGATTACAAGGTTTTGGATGACTGGTTGTATGATATGGAAAGCTATTTCGAGGCTGCTTCCGTGAGAAAGACAGAAAAGGTTGCATGTGCCAAGCAGTTTCTTAAAGAAGAAGCTAAGACTTGGTGGCGAATTGTTGAAGGTGAACGTGGATACCGAAACAGCTGGAAGCACATGAAAAAGGAGATCAAAAAGCAGTATATGCCGGATGATCTCGGTTTGCGATTGCGTGCTGACCTGGCACTTTGTCAACAGGGAGTTCGGGGAAGTCCTATGGACCACGTTTATCGATTCGAAAGTGTACGGCGATTGGTGCCAAATATGAGCGATGATGAAGCTCGAAGTTGCTTCATGGCTAGCTTGAATGAGAAAACGCGAAGAGAAATCTTAAGGTACAAGCCAACAAGCTATCGGGAATGTCAAGAGGCAGCTCAAAAGGTTGCTTATGGCATGTCGTTAGAAGACTTGTACAAAGGGGAGGAAGCAAAACCTAAACCAAGGAGGTTTCCTCCAAAGTCTGGGTTCAGAAGGTTTGATAGGCGACCAGATCAATCGCCATCAATTCGAAGTGCAAGTCCCTTTGTTGGCAGTTCCAAGTTTTCGGACACATCAAGACCCACCGGATTTCGGAAACCATTGGCGTTACCACCTCCTCAGCAGACCAAAGGATCGGCTCCAAAGTCTGCTCCCCCGCGTTCCGCAGGCGGGGTCGTGAAATGTTATAATTGTAACAAGCCTGGTCATTTTGCTAAAGAGTGTCCGGCACCCTCACAACAATCAGGACATTTCAAGGCGATGGTAGAAGAGGAAGTTGCTGAACCAGAAACGCTTGAAGATCCGGAAGATGAGTCAGAAGAGGTAATGTTGTGCCAGACACAACCTGCCTTATTCGCTATTCAAGACAAAACTGACCCTTTGCTATATTTGACAGGAAGGATACGAGGGGACCGAGTCCGAATGATGATCGATACTGGAGCAACATACAACTTCATATCGACTAGTCTAGCTCGTCGATTGAATTTGGATGTAATAAAGATGTGTGAAATAAAGATCAATTTTGGCAAAGGTTCTCAAAATACTAATAATATAGCAAGGGCAGTTCCTGTCCAAATCAAAGATTGGAAGGCTAAGCTAGACTTAGTTGTCTTGAATATGACGGGGTTTGACTTTGTTTTGGGTATGGAATGGTTCCATAAACATGTAATCGAAATGAGGGGTTCGGAGATAATCGAATCACGCTTGCAGCAGATAAAGAGACATTAGAAAGACACGCTCAAAATGGAAACGCTAACTGATAAGGATTGGAATCCTATGTTCCTTACCTTAACTCAGTTGCGTAAGGCAGTTAGACATCGGGAACGTGTGTTTCTTGCAATGGTTTTGGATACTGGTGAAGTCAAAATAGGAGATGGTCAAGAATCTGTTCCTAAACCTATTTTGGAAGTCTTGAACATGTTTAAGGATGTGTTGCCAGAAGACTTGCCGCCCGAGTTACCTCCACGTCGAGTTGTGGACCACAGGATAGAGATTTTGCCAGGTTCGTCTCCACCGGCAAGAGCCCCATATCGGTTGAATCCTCAAGAGTTAGTAGAATTGAAGAGACAGCTGACAGAATTGATGGTCGAGGACACATTCGACCTAGTCGATCGCCATATGGTGCACCTATCTTGTTGTAATGAAAAAGGATGGTACGATGCGAATGTGTGTGGACTATCGAGCGCTGAACGCGATAACTATCAAAAATAAGTATCCTCTTCCACGAGTGGACGACTTATTTGATAGGCTATCAAAAGCAAAGTATTTTTCAAGAATAGACTTGAGATCGGGTACCATCAGATTCGGGTAGCAGAGAATGACATTGAGAAGACCGCTTTTCGAACGCGTTATGGATCATTTGAGTTTCTAGTCTTGCCATTCGGGTTGTGCAATGCTCCAGCAACTTTTTGCACAATGATGGATGATGTGTTTAGAGACTATCTAGACGAGTTCGTAGTGGTGTATATTGATGACATTCTGATTTTCAGTTCGACAATTGAGAACATGTGGAACACTTAGAAAAAGTGTTTCAGAGGTTGAGAGAGAACCAGTTGTATGCTAAAGAAAGCAAGTGCGCATTTGGTCAAACCAAGATAGATTTCTTGGGACACTTGATCTCAGGTGGGGAGGTTGCCATGGACCCAAAGAAAATTCAAGCTATTACTGAGTGGATGACTTTAAAAGATGTGCATGAAGTTAGATCATTTCTTGGTCTGACAGGGTATTACCGAAGATTCATAAAGGGTTACTCGGAAATAGCGGCCCCATTGACAGATCTTACGAAACATTCCATGGCATTGGACTCCAGAGTGCCAACGTGCGTTCGTCAAACTCAAAGAGGCTATCTCTTCTGAGCCAGTTTTGCAGTTGCCCATCTTTGAAGATCCCTTTGAAGTAGAATGTGACGCTTCCGACTTTGCAATTGGTGGTGTATTGCAACAGAAAGGACATCCAGTGTCCTTTTTCTCGAAGAAGTTAGATGCCGCGCAAACTCGATGGCCTACTCACGAAAAGGAGATGTATGCTATTGTTGCTTCCTTGGAGTATTGGCGTCATTATCTTCCAAGTCATGGCACTGTGGTTTGGACAGATAGTGTAACTCTAAGGTATTTTGAAACGCAGCCGAAGCTATCGCCGAAGTATGCTAGATGGCAGCAGAAGTTGGCACGATTTCAGCCTGAAATCAACAAAGCGGGAAAGGACAATGTGGTAGCTGATGCACTCAGTAGAAAGGGTCATCTTCGATTATGTCAGCACCCATTGTCAACTTTGGTGGATGAATTTGTGACGGCGTATCCTCAGGACAAGTTTGCTAAGGGCTTTGAGCCTGGTGGCAAAGAGGAAACAAGTTCATCAAGTTACGAAGAGATGGTAATATTCCAGCAGGAATAGAAAGTCGAATGGATGCACTCAAACAGGCCATTTTGCGGTACGAGATGGAGTTCTTTATTATAAAGAAAAGAGACTCTATGTTCCAGAAGGGACATGGAGGGAGAGGCTGTTAAGAGAGCATCACGACGTTCCTTTGGCAGGACATGGTGGAAGGCATAAGACGTTGGCTTTGTTGAACAGGGATTCTATTGGCCGGGTATGATAGATGATGTTGCCAATATGTCAAGACATGCCCCACATGTCAACAAGTAAAGAGCCGTCGCAAAAACGAGCTGGGAAGTTGCAATGTATACCGATTCCAGAGCGGCCATTTCAAAGTGTTACTTTGGACTTTATCATGGGATTGCCAAAATCTTGTGGTTTTAACGCGCTCATGGTGGTAGTCGATCGATTTTCAAAGGTTGCTCATTTCATTCCAACTGTAGAGACAGTGAATGCAATTCAAGCAGCGAAGTTGTTCTTCCACGAAGTCATAAGAGTGCGCGACTACCGGAAACATGATCTCAGATCGGGATCCTCGTTTACGGGAAGTTTTGGGGAACTTTTAAGCAGTTTGGTACGATGCTCAAGTTCAGTACAGCTACCATCCGCAAACTGATGGTCAACGGAGAGGGTGAACCGACAAGTCGAGGACTATCTCAGATGCTATGTTCAAGGTGATCAACTTGATTGGGCTGAACACTTAGATATGGCTGAGATATGTTACAATAACTCGATGCACACTGCAATCGGATGTAGCCCGATGGAAGTGTTAACTGGGAATAAGGGTGGTATTCCTCAGAGTATGGTGTTACCGAAAGACGATAGCAATCGAGTTCCATCTGTAGCAGAGTTCACGGGACAATTGTATCGAACATGGGAAGCTGCTCGTCAAGCGATGGCTGCAGCACAGGAAAGGTATCGTCAGCAGTACGATAAGCATCGGCGGGATGTAGAGTATCAGGTTGGGGATATGGTATTGTTGAGTACCAAAAACCTGAAGGTTCCAATGACTCTTTCGAGGAAGTTTCTATCGCACTACATAGGTCCATACAAGGTGGTGAAGCAAGTAGGGAAAGTGGCTTATGAGTTGGATCTTCCTCCAGAGTTGGGAACAATACACAATGTGTTTCATGTCAATTTGCTCGAGCCATTCCACAAAGATGAGAAACATCCGCAAAGATATGAAAACTTACGTCCGCCCCTGAGCTGGTTCATGAAGGTACGGAGTACGAAGTCGAATCCATATTGGGCAAAAGGAAGGTTTATGGACCGCGAAAACGTAAGTTTGAGTATCTCGTCAAATGGAAAGGCTATCCGGCGTGCGAATCGACATGGGAACCATTGGAGAATCTACAAAACGCGATGGAGTTGGTGAATGAGTTTGAGGCAAGGTCTCAAACTAATTAAGGAATAAAGTTATTTCTTCTTAACCTAGGGGCCGACAGACAACATTAACTAGAGGCCTCCGATATAAATTCTAGTTAACTAAAAGAAATTAACTAACTTGTTGTCTGTGTCGGGTGACAGACTTTGCAGACGTGCAAAAGGTCTCCAAATGACTTCTTGTCGCAGGTGGTACCTCCGGCAGCTGAGTTCTCACTCAGTGAACGACGGTTCTGAAGTATTTGGCTTCGCGTAATGCAAGGGGGGTAATAAAACTTGTGAACTTTTTGCTGACTCCGCATAGAGTGATTAGCGTTAGTTTTCAGTTAATTTTTCCTAACCTAGTCTAGTCTTGGAGTTAGACGTCAACGAGGACGTTGACATTTTCAAAGGCGGGGAGTGTGTCATAGTTTTTACTATGACTCGACCCTTTACTTTGGGGTTTGACTGTTGTTACCTACTGGATTATGTGACGAACCCTAGATGTAGAAGAAACAGGCCCGCATAGTGCACTTGGGTATCTAGTGATGGTCCGGGTGTCGTTAGGTATTTGCAAGAAACTCTAGGCGAAGCTAGCACTTCCATTTAGAGAACCCTCCCCCGTTTGACGTTCCAGGTTAGGGTTCTTTGCAAATTATAGCTTGTCAAAATAAGGGTTAGGGACACCCTAGGGTTGACCTAACCCTAGGGTTGCCCTAACCCCACGTCCTAAACCCCCCCCTAGGGGTTAGGTTTAGGATTAGGTTAGGACAACCATTTTCTCTAAGGGCTGGCATTTCCGTGCCAGCCCACTTACTCATTTAGGTAAACGGGGGGGGGGGTCCGTCACATAAATAAGGTAGAGTATATGTAGTGAGGCTTCCTGGGTTCAAAGAGAGAGCTCGTTAACCTCCTACCGGTGCAAGCTAAGCTTGTGTCGTCAAGGTGCAACCCTCCGTTGTGCCGCCCAAACTTCCACACGAGGGGTACAACCCACCCTAGGGTTAGACTATCCTTATCGTTGGCAGGATCTTGCCTTTGAGATAGGGCACGTCACTTCCAAGGAGTTAGTCAGATTCCTTGGTCCGAAAACCTGCCGCAAGCTCAAAGACATTGCCCGAGTTCACGTTCCGCAAAACTAGTGGTTGAGGCCTTGCTCCGGCCGCCTCAACCACGCCAAGCTAGGAACGACACCTAAAGCTCGGCTAGTCCGTGTATCCTGATTCACAAGGTGAGTCTCGTTTGTGGACTTAGTCAGCTAGGGTTTGACTTCCTAAGGCTTGGGTTCCTAATACGGGTTACTTTACCAGGTTCCGTGGGGTTTCCAAGAGAGGGGATTCCAGGGTTGGCACCTGGCAAGCCGCCTTTGTGGCACCAGGTAAAAACTCTGACAAGGGAGCAAGATACAAGACGCAGACTTGACTCCAAACAGACCCCGACCCACTACCAACCTTCCTGCTTATATAGTGGGTCACCTAGTGCTAGACCCTATGTACAGGTGGCGCTTTTTTACTGGTCTGCCACCCTGTGACAAAGTCTTGTCTATCTCATTTATGCACCTCCCTCACGCGTGTTGTCCTGCATACCCTGGGTAGTTGGTCTGGACGATCGGATCTACACCCGATTACACTGTCGCTTGACATTTGTCACCATCAGTCTATACCTGTAGTACCTTCCTTATCCGGTGCTTTGTCCCATTGCTCGTCCGCACTGGCTGGCAATTTGACGGTGTCAGACCACCGTCAACCAAAATCTTCATCTTTACCAATTATTCACATATTTTAATATTAACCCTAAATTAATGTCACATTTATTCCGTAGGGTTTACTATTTTCATTGCGACTAGGGTTTTTTGGTAGATAAGGTTTATTGTTTCCATTGCGACTAGAGTTTTTCTATCTCAAATCTCAAATCTGAAATCTCCTCAGGGGGCCTGAGAGGAGTGGCACCATCCATTTTGAGTCGATTCATGTAGCGCCCAAGTTAAGGAGTCAACATTTCTATGCAATTAAGATTGTCGGCACCATCCTGGCTCAGTTGGCAGCCACAAGGTTAGTCGACCTTCATTTTATAATAAGGCTTATGCTCAAATGACCATATCTTTTTGTGTAGAGGCCAAGGTCCAGCATCATCTCATTTGTGCCGTCTGAGAGGGTCGGCACCATCCTGCCTCAGTCGGCAGCCACAAGGTTTGTTAAATTTCTTTTTCTTTAATTTGAGGCTCAATTATCCATATCAAAGTGTGTTTTTTTGTTGTGCCAGATGGTTGACTGTGGTCTGACACCGTCAAACTACCAGTCATCACGGACGAGCGACTGGACAAAGTGCTGGGTAAGGAAGGTACCGTAGGTACAAATTGATGGCGATAGATATTAGGCGGCGGCATAACTGGGTGTAGATCCGATCGTCCTGGGTAGTTGCGGCGGCCTAACTCGGTGTAGATCCGATCGTCCGAATCAACTACCCAGGGTACGCAGGACAACACGCGTGACGCGTGAATGAGACAGATAAGACTTTGTCACAGGGCGGCAGCCCAATAAGAAAGTGCCACTTGTACCTAGGGTCTAGCACTACAAGAAAGTGTCACTTGTACCTAGGGTCTAGCACTACAGAAAGTGTCACTTGTACCTAGGTCTAGCACTACATGACCCACTATATAAACAGGAAGGCTGGTAGTGGGACGGGTTTTTTTGGTTAGGAAGTCTGCGTCTTGTGTCTTGCTCCCTATCGAAGGTAATTTGTACTCATCAGGCACTCCTTACCCCCGATAGGGAGCAATTTGTACTCAATTAGGCACTCCCCTATCGAGGGTAATTTGTACTTGTTTTTTTGGTTAGGAAGTCTGCGTCTTGTGTCTTGCTCCCCTATCGGAGCAATTTGTACTCAATCAGGCACTCCCCTATCGGAGGTAATTTATACTCAATTAGGCACTGTATATATATTGTAAGGCACTTCAGGCACTCCCCTATCGGAGGTAATTTATACTCAATTAGGCACTGTATATATAATTGTAAGGCACTCCCCTATCGGGGGTAATTTATACTCAATTAGGCACTGTATATATAATTGTAAGGATCATAGGTTATTTTTGCCTTTCACAAGGACTTGAACCCGAGACCTTTTGACTAACACACACATGTGTTAACCAACTGGTCCGTACGATCTTGGATGCTGAACTACACCATCAACAGCAAGGCGTATATTCATACGCATGTTCTAGACCAGTTGTGGACCACACATTCCAGACCAGTTGTGGACCATACAATTCTTAGAACCTCAGATATATAAACAGGGTTCCAATTCCAGGTTTCTCAGAATCATTCAACACCAGTCTTCGGCCTGTGTTTCATTTTATATTCATTTCTTTCTTGAATACAATCTCCTCCTTTCAAGGTTCCACCATTGTTCTAAAGGTTTCGCCCTTTTGCACAAGGTCGTGACAGTTTGAATGATTCTCGGTAGTGACAAGCTTCTGTTTCGCGCTTGTCATCGATCCCATTTTCTTTCTTTCTCTCTTTCAATTTTCTTTTCGATTTTTTCTTTTCTTTTTCTTTTCTGATTTTTTTCTCTTTTTCTTTTTGATTTTTCTTCTTCGACTCATCATGTCCGAGCATGCTCTTCATGAGCAAGTTGCTGCCCTCTAGTAGCAACTTGACAACTCATCTGGAGAATGATCAGCTTCGACAGCATGCGAATTCTTCAGAGCCGAAGATCAGCATGCCCGAAAAGTTCGATGGTACCGATCGAAGTTCCGAGGTTTTCTCAATCAAGTTTGTCTATGGATCATGATGCAGCTGAGGCGCTACAGCACAGAACCCATTAAGGTTGGATTGATCGGGTCGCTGCTTTCTGGTTCTGCTCTTTCATGGTTTCAGCCTTGCTGGAGAACAATGATCCGATCCTTGGGAATTTTGACGAGTTTGTGGAACAGTTCACGGCGATGTTCAGTGACGTGGATCGTGAGAGTGCTGCCATCACCAAACTCCGTCAGCTTCACCAAGGGGGTATGTCGGTAGCAGAGTACGCATCGAAGTTTCAACTTCTTGCTTGTGATGTCACATGGGGAGATCGTGCTCTCGAGGTTTTCCGGTCGGGGTTGCAAGACGAGGTCAAAGACATGTTGCTGAATTTTGCAGTTCCAGAAACCCTCACCAGCATGATTGAGTTGGCAATTCGTTGTGACAACCGATTGATCGAGCGGAAACAAGAACGTCGGCATCCTTCTTTCTTCTTGGTGCCGTCTTCTTCCATTTCTGTAGTCCTTGTTCCCTCATCTGCTGATTCATCATCTTCCTCAGTAAAACCATCTCCGATGGAATTAGGGCGATCACGCCGAGGCAAGCTTTTTGCCAACGAATGTCAGAAGCGGATTCAGTACAAGCTTTGTTTGTACTGTGGGGACCCATACCACAAGTTGGAGAATTGTCATCGACGTCCAAAACAAGCTCGTGAAGTGGCTCTTGCTGTGCTATTGGGAAACGAGAAGGTCCAGCCCGAATAGGAGCCGTCCAGTTGGATTGCCGTGGAACAACTCATGTTCCTGAAGGCTCTTCACTCATAACATCTTCCCTTCCTCATCTTGGATCCATTCCATCCACGAAGGTGTGCAAGCCGTTCCATGTTCCGGTGCAGCTGAAGACACCAGAGGTGGAGTTCTCTGGTAAAGCTTTGGTGGATAGCGGAGCGAACGCAAAATTCATCGACAAGAATTTTGCTGTCAGGCACGGATCCGTCTACATCCTTTGAAGATTCCTGGTTCTGTACGGGTCGTTGATGGACGAGATATCAAATCTGGAGCGGTAACAAATGACACGGAGTTCGTTGAGGTCGTTGCTTGTGGTGCTGTGTGCAACATCTCTTTCAGTGTTGTTTCTATTCTAGACTTTACGATTATCCTTGGCCGTGGATCGAGTTGGTGGATCCTAGTTGGAGAGAACGTTTCATGACAGTTTCCCAGCTGTTTTAACTCCAGCCACACTCTTTGATTCCGATCCTGTTCCAGTTCCTCCTCCACTTCGAGTCTCGCATATCACCTTGAAGCAGTTCAAGAAGATAGCCGACATGACATAGCATCCGTGTTTGCGATCAAAGTCTATCCCTACTCTGCTAAGGATGTTTCTGTTCCTCCTACCTTACCAAAGCAATATGCTGATTTCGTAGACGTCTTCGATAAAAGAAAGCTTCTACCTTGCCACCGCACCGTGAGTACGATGTCCTATCGATCTCGTTGAGGGTAAGCAAGCCGTCCTCCGGTCCATTTACGGTCTCTCACCAACAGAGTTGGAGACATTGAGGGAATACATTAAGGAGAATCTTGTCACCGGATTTATCCGTCATTCACGATCACCGGCTGGTGCTCCAGTATTCTTTATTTCCAAAAGGATGGAAGTCTCCGGCTCGTGGTGGACTACCGAGATCTGAATAAGGTCACCATTCCAAACAAGTATCTTCTCCGCTTGTCTCCGACATGCTCAAACGTCTTTCTGGTGCCGGTACTTCACAAAGATTGATTTAAGAGGAGCGTACAATCTCATCCGAATTCGAGAAGGGACGAGTGGAAAACAGCTTTCTGTACACGCTACGGACATTTCGAGTACGTAGTAATGCCGTTTGGCCTGACAAATGCACCTGCTGTGTTCCAACACATGGCTAATGATATTTTCCGGGACTTCTTGGATTTGTTTGTTATCATGTACCTAGACGACATTCTGATATTTTTCAAGACTTGAGAAGAACACGAACGGCATGTATGGTTAGTCTTGGAGAGGCTCCGGAAGCACCACTTGTTTGCCAAGTTGGAGAAGTGCTCTTTCAGTCAGCAGTCTGTCGAGTTCCTGGGGTACATCATTTCAGCTGAAGGTGTTCACATGGATCCTGCAAAAGTCCGGACTGTATTGGAGTGGGAGAGACCATCAAATGTTCGTGATGTTCGATGTTTCCTTGGGTTTTGCGAACTTCTATCGACGTTTCGTTCGGGACTTCTCCAAGATTGCATTGCCATTGACGAAGTTGACTGGCAAGGATGTTCCATTTGTCTGGTCCTCTGAGGCTGAGGAGGCGTTCGAGTTCCTAAAGAAGGCGTTCACCTCGGCACCTTTCTTATCCATCCTGACCCTACAAAGCCATATTTTGTGGAAGCTGATGCCTTTGACTTCGCCATTGCTTTCCATTCTCGCAAGTTCACTGCACCTGAGATCAACTACGATGTCTACAACAAGGAGCTGCTGCGATCGTCGATGCCTTTGAGGAGTGGCGCAGATTCCTTGAAGGTTCCCCGCATGTAGTTAAGGTGTATTGTGATCACAAGAACCTCTAGTATTGGGCAACAGCACGAGTTCTCAATCGACATCAGCACGATGGGCACAGTCTTTGTCCCGGTTCCGATACGAGATTATTCATCGTCCCGTTGCCTCCGTCGCAGGGCTGCCCTCTCCTGGGGTTGTCCTGGGCAAAGTTTCCTCCTTTGGGGGTACTCGTCAAACACTGGTTCTGCTTGTTAGTATGGGGGCTCTTCGTGGCCGTCACTTTCACCTACGTCGAGAGGCGGAGGGCTTTCATCGTCTTGCCATCCGTCCCACTCTGCGCCGTAGGTTACTGTCGGCGAAGTTGCCCGTCCGAGTGCTGATCATACCCGCATGCTGCCGTGCCTGGATTGTCATCCAGACGTGCTGCAGTTCCTTCATATTCTTCTTCGTCGTCAGCGGCGTGTGACTGCCTCTGCTGCTGGTGTGCCGAGTTTACCGCTGCTCGGAGATTCGGCCATGCGATGTTATCGTCATTTCCTCGGGTAGGTGAGGAGGGGCTGATTGCGGCAACCGAGGTGCCTCGCCGCCGTCCATCGATCTCCCTTTGGCCGACCCATCACATTCTCCTGGTCAACTGTTGCTTTGTCAATCTCTATTTGTTCGAATGAGTTAATCCTGGCTCTTCGTCGGGCCGCCACTCTACTTGCTACAGTGAACTCCATCTATGTGTACTATCTATCCCTCCGTGGTCGCCACAAATGGTCGTCGGGGACTCCGCAGGCCAGATGTGGTGCTGCTCAGGAAGCTGCAGTGGTCGTCAGGACGCTGCTAAAGGGCGTCCAACTCCAGGGTTCTGTCGGTACGCCGGCCTTACCTCAGGAGTAATGGGAAGTATTGGTTGGCCTCTACCCGGATGCCGCGAGGGTCCGTGTACAGGTGAGAGGGGAGTTCTACTGAGATGACTGGGCAAGAGGATTGCGGGACCCAGGAGTCGGCAAGCGAGGAACGCCCGCTAGTGGTGAGAATAGAAGGAAATGGGTATATATTGCCTGCTTGAGTACAACTATCTCTGACAGTGGAGTAATATAAGATGCAGACTTGACTCCCAAAAGACCCCGACCCACTACTAGCCTTCCGGCTTATATAGTGGTACCTACCACTAGTCCCTAGCTACAGGTGGCGCTCTCTCACTGGTCTGCCGCCTGGTGACAGAGTCCTACTTGTCACATTATGCGCCTTCCCCACACGTGCTGTCCTCGTACCCTGGGTAGTTGGTCTGGACAATCGATCTTCGCCCGCTTACGCCGCCGCCTCACACCGATCGCCATCAGTCCGTACCTGAAAGTACCTCCCTTATCCAGCGTTTTGTCTAGCCACTTGTCCGCGCGATGGCGACTTGCCGAATGGCCGCAATGACGGGCACCGTCAACTAGATTGACACATCAAGAAGATCACCAATCCCTTGATAGTAATTTTATTGAGCAGGTTCGCTGAGCTCTCCAAATGCAGACTGGCCGGTATGCTGTATATCTCCTTCGGCTCCTTATTGCTCTTTACTTTCTTGCCTTTTGGATTAGCTTTCCCATGGCCTCTCTTTTTTGTTGACTGCCTCCTCCAAGTCATCCTCACTAAAAGAAAAAGAGCTTCAACTGCATTTGTCATCTGCACTTGTTCTTTCAAGACTACAACCTCAGCAAATGAAGAAGGAGGCAAGCTGCGACGAGCTCTCCAAGAAAGCTATAATGGTTGATGGAGGCTGCTCCTGCTCAGCTTGTACTACTTGAGGCTGAGTCACTGGAGGATCCTCCTTTGCTAACATCAGATGGTTCTCCTCTCTTTCCTCGCTTGTGCTTCAATATCTTCTTCTCTTCCCGTGGCTCTTCATCAGGCACAGCTGTCAGAGTTTTTACCTGGTGCCACAAAGGCGGCTTGCCAGTGCCAACCCTGGAATCCCCTCTCTGGAAACCCCACGGAATCTGGTAAAGTAACCCGTATTAGGAACCCAACCCTTAGGAATAAAACCCTAACTGACCAAGTTCATGAACGAGACTCACCTTGTGAATCAGGATGCACGGACTGGCCGAGTTATAAGTGTTGTTCCTAGCTTGGCGTGGTTGAGGCGGCCGGAGCAAGGCCTCAACCACTAGTTCTGTGGAACGTGAACTCGGGCAATACCTTTGAGCTTGCGAGCAGGTTTTCGGACCAAGGAATCTGGCTAACTCCTTGGAAGTGACGTGCCCTTGTCTCAAAGGCAAGATCCTGCCAACGATAAGGATAGTCTAACCCTAGGGTGGTTGTACCCCTATCGTGTGGAAGTTTGGGTGGCACAACAGAGGGTTGCACCTTGAACAACACAAGCTTAGCTTGCACCGGTAGGAGGTTAACGAGCTCTCTTTGAACCCAGGAAGCCTCACTACATACACTCTACCTTATTTATGTGACGGACCCCCCCCCCTGTTTACCTAAATGAGTAAGTGGGCTGGCACAAAAATGCCAGCCCTTAGAGAAATGGTTTGTCCTAACCTAACCCTAAACCTAACCCCTAGGGGGGGGGGTATTAGGGCGTGGGGTTAGGGCAACCCTAGGGTTAGGTCAACTCTAGGGGTGTCCCTAACCCTGTTGACAAGCTATATTTAACGGAAAACCTACGTCAAACCGGGGAAGAGTTTCCTAGAAGGTAAGTTCTAGCTTCACCTAGAGTTTCCTGCAAATACCTAATGACACCCGGCTGGACCATCACCAGATACCCAAGTGCACTAAGTGGGCTTGTTTCCTACTACATCTAGGGTTCGTCACACAACTCGGTAGGTAACAACAGTCAAACCCCAAAGTAAAGGGTTGAGTCATAGTAAAAACTATGACACACTCCCCGCCTTTGAAAATGTCAATGTCCTCGTTGACGTCTAACTCCAAGACTAGATAATGTTAGAGAAAACTAACCAACTAACATATCACTCTATGCGGAGTCAGCCAAAAGTTCACAAGTTTTTATTACCCCCTTGCATTACGCGAAGCCAAGTACATCAGAACCGTCGTTCACCGAGTCGTAGACCCAGTTGCCGGAGGCACCACCTGCGACATGAAGTCACCTGGAGACCTTTTGCACGTCTGCAAAGTCTGTCACCCGACGCACACAACACAGTGGTTAATTTCTTTACGTAACTAGAATTTATATTGGAGGCCTCTAGTTAGTGTTGTTGCCGGCCCCTTGGTTAATAAGAAATAAAGGTTCACTTTATTTCTGATCATCATTACCAACAGTTTGAGACCTCGTCTCAAACTCATTTACTACCTCCATCGCGTTCTGCAGATTCTCCAATGGTTCCCATGCGACTCGCATGCCGGGTAACCTTTCCACTTAACAAGATATTCACGTTTACGTTTTCGTCGTCCATGAATGTTCCTCCCCTTTAATATCGCCTCAACTTCAAAATTCTTTTTCCTCACCAACTAATTCTGGCGGCGGACGTAAACTACGAATATCTACCCGGATGTTTCTCATCCTTGTGGAATGGCTCGAGTAAACTGACATGAAACACATTGTGTATTCCTTCCAACTCTGGAGGAAGATCTAACCCATAAGCCACTTTCCCTACTTGCTTCACCACCTTGTATGGACCTATGTAGTGCATAGAAACTTCCTCGAAAGAGTCGTTGGAACCCTCAAGTTTTTGGTACTCAACAATACCATATCCCCAACCTGATACTCTACATCTCGTCGATGTTTATCGTACTGCTGACGATACCTTTCCTGTGCTGCAGCCATCGCTTGACGAGCAGCTTCCCATGTTCGATACAATTGTCCCGTGAACTCTGCTACAGATGGAACTCGATTGCTATCGTCTTTCGGTAACACCATACTCTGAGGAATACCACCCTTATTCCCAGTTAACACTTCCATCGGGCTACATCCGATTGCGTGTGCTTGAGTTATTGTAACATATCTCAGCCATATCTAAGTGTTCAGTCCAATCAAGTTGATCACCTTGAACATAGCATCTGAGATAGTCCTCGACTTGTTGGTTTACCCTCTCCGTCTGACCATCCGTTGTGGATGATAAGCCGTACTAAACCTCAGCATCGTCCCAAATTGCTTGAGCAACGTTCCCCAAAACTTGCCAGTAAATCGAGGATCCCGGTCTGAGATCATCGTTTCCGGTAGCCCTCGCACTCTTTACGACTTCGTGGAAGAACAACTTTGCTACTTGTTTTGCATTTACCGTCTCTACAAGTTGGAATGAAATGAGCAACCTTTTGAAAATCGATCGACCACCACCATAAGAGCATTGAAACCACAAGATTTTGGCAATCCCATGATAAAGTCCAAAGTAACACTTTGAAATGGCCGCTCTGGAATCGTGTATACATTGTAACTTCCCAGCTCGTTTTTTGCGAACGACTTTTCACTTGTTGACATGTGGGGCATGTCTTGACATACCTGGCAACAATCGTCTATCATACCGGCCAATAGAATCCCTGTTTCAACAAAGCCAACGTCTTGTGCCTTCCACCATGCCATGCCAAAGGAACGTCGTGATGCTCTCTTAATAGCCCTCTCCCTCCATGTCCTTCTGGAACATAGAGTCTCTTTTCTTTATAATAAAGAATTCCATCTCGTACTGCAAAATGGGCCTGTTGAGTGCATCCATTCGACTTTCTATTCCTGCTGGAATATTACCATCTCTTCGTAATTGATGAACTTGTTTCCTCTTTGCCACCAGGTTCAAAGCTTCCTTGGCAAACTTGTCCTGAGGATACGCCGTCACAAATTCATCCACCAAAGTTGACGGGTGCTGACATAATACGAAGATGACCCTTTCTACTGAGTGCATCAGCTACCACATTGTCCTTTCCCGCCTTATGTTCTGATTTCAGGCTGAAATCGTGCCAACTTCTGCTGCCACCTAGCATACTTTGGTGATAGCTTCGGTGCGTTTCAAAATATCTTAGAGTTACACTATCTATCCAAACCACAGTGCCATGACTTGGAAGATAATGACGCAATCTCCAAGGAAGCAACAATAGCATACATCTCCTTTTCGTGGGTAGGCCATCGAGTTTGCGCGGCATCTAACTTCTTCGAGAAAAAGGACACTGGATGTCCTTTCTGTTGCAATACACCACCAATTGCAAAGTCGGAAGCGTCACATTCTACTTCAAAGGGATCTTCAAAGATGGGCAACTGCAAAACTGGCTCAGAAGAGATAGCCTCTTTGAGTTTGACGAATGCACGTTGGCACTCTGGAGTCCAATGCCATGGAATGTTTTCGTAAGATCTGTCAATGGGGCCGCTATTTCTGAGTAACCCTTTATGAATCTTCGGTAATACCCTGTCAGACCAAGAAATGATCTAACTTCATGCACGTCTTTTAAGGTCATCCACTCAGTAATAGCTTGAATTTTCTTTGGGTCCATGGCAACCTCCCCACCTGAGATCAAGTGTCCCAAGAAATCTATCTTGGTTTGACCAAATGCGCACTTGCTTTCTTTAGCATACAACTGGTTCTCTCTCAACCTCTGAAACACTTTTTCTAAGTGTTCCACATGTTCTTCAATTGTCGAACTGAAAACCAGAATGTCATCAATATACACCACCACGAACTCGTCTAGATAGTCTCTAAACACATCATCCATCATTGTGCAAAAAGTTGCTGGAGCATTGCACAACCCGAATGGCAAGACTAGAAACTCAAATGATCCATAACGCGTTCGAAAAGCGGTCTTCTCAATGTCATTCTCTGCTACCCGAATCTGATGGTACCCAGACCTCAAGTCTATTCTTGAAAAGTACTTTGCTTTTGATAGTCTATCAAACAAGTCGTCCACTCGCGGAAGAGGATACTTTTTTGATAGTTATCGCGTTCAGTGCTCGATAGTCCACACACATTCGCATCGTACCATCCTTTTTCATTACAAACAAGATCGGTGCACCATATGGTGATCGACTAGGTCGAATGTGTCCTCGACCAACCAATTCCGTCAGCTGTCTCTTCAATTCAATCAACTCTTGAGGATTTAACCGATATGGGGCTCTTGCCGGTGGAGACGAACCCGGCAAAACCTCTATTCTGTGGTCCACAGCTCGACGTGGAGGTAACTCAGGCGGCAAATCTTCTTCTATCTTCCGGTAAACACATCCCTAAACATGTTCAAGACTTCCAAAATAGGTTCGGGAACATGTTCTTGACCATCTCCTATTTTGACTTCACCAGTATCCAAAACCATTGCAAGAAACACACGTTCCCGATGTCTAACTGCTTTACGCAACTGAGTCAAGGTAAGGAACATAGGATTCCAATCCCTATCAGTTAGCGTTTCCATTCTGAGCGTCGTTTTTCTAATGGCTTCTTTATCTGCTGCAAGCGTGATTCGATTATCTCCGGAACCCCTCATTTCGATTACATGTTTATGGAACCATTCCATACCCAGAACAAAGTCAAACCCCGTCATATTCAAGACAACTAAGTCTAGCTTAGCCTTCCAATCTTTGATTTGGACAGGAACTGCCCTTGCTATATTATTAGTATTTTGAGAACCTTTGCCAAAATTGATCTTTATTTCACACATCTTTATTACATCCAAATTCAATCGACGAGCTAGACTAGTCGATATGAAGTTGTATGTTGCTCCAGTATCGATCATCATTCGGACTCGGTCCCCTCGTATCCTTCCTGTCAAATATAGCAAAGGGTCAGTTTTGTCTTGAATAGCGAATAAGGCAGGTTGTGTCTGGCACAACATTACCTCTTCTGACTCATCTTCCGGATCTTCAAGCGTTTCTGGTTCAGCAACTTCCTCTTCTACCATCGCCTTGAAATGTCCTGATTGTTGTGAGGGTGCCGGACACTCTTTAGCAAAATGACCAGGCTTGTTACAATTATAACATTTCACGACCCCGCCTGCGGAACGCGGGGGAGCAGACTTTGGAGCCGATCCTTTGGTCTGCTGAGGAGGTGGTAACGCCAATGGTTTCCGAAATCCGGTGGGTCTTGATGTGTCCGAAAACTTGGAACTACCGACAAAGGGACTTGCACTTCGAATTGATGGTGATTGATGGTTCCTATCAAACCTTCTGAACCCAGACTTTGGAGGAAACCTCCTTGGATTTAGGTTTTGCTTCCTCCCCTTTGTACAAGTCTTCTAACGACATGCCATAAGCAACCTTTTGAGCTGCCTCTTGACATTCCCGATAGCTTGTGGCTTGTACCTTAAGATCTCCCTTCGCGTTTTCTCATTCAAGCTAGCCATGAAGCAACTTCGAGCTTCATCATCGCTCATATTTGGCACCAATCGCCGTACACTTTCGAATCGATAAACGTGGTCCATAGGACTTCCCCGAACTCCCTGTTGACAAAGTGCCAGGTCAGCACGCAATCGCAAACCGAGATCATCCGGCATATACTGCTTTTTGATCTCCTTTTCATGTGCTTCCAGCTGTTTCGGTATCCACGTTCACCTTCAACAATTCGCCACCAAGTCTTAGCTTCTTCTTTAAGAAACTGCTTAGCACATGCAACCTTTTCTGTCTTTCTCACGGAAGCAGCCTCGAAATAGCTTTCCATATCATACAACCAGTCATCCAAAACCTTGTAATCCTTTGAACCCATGAAATTCGAAGGCTTTACCGGTTTGAATTTACTGGGACCTCCACCAACTACTTCCGTCGAAGAATCTGATTCAGAGGAACCTGACTCTGAGTCATGCTTCTTCTTCTTTTTCCGTGTGTCTGGTTGCGGAACGTCTGGCACTGCCGTATTCGTTGGAATCCGAACGGCAACATTATCGATTCTGTCATTCAATCCCAAGACATCCCCTCGAAGTTCGTTTAGGGCATCCATCATTATTTCACGCCAACCAGGTCGCTGCCTAGCCCTAGGGGGTCGACCTGGATCAGCTTCATCCATCTCCTCATTTTGAGCCTCTGCGACAGCCCTCTCTGCCTCAGGCTCCGGTTGCTTTCTTTTGCTCATCGTATTGAACCCTATTTCAACACTCGGAGAATATGCTCGGAATATTCCCAATGTTAAGTTGGAAACACCCTGCACAGGTTGTACACCCACACACATCAGCTTGAACTAGCATAAGACTTTCGGACATACCTAGAATCTCACGCCGACTCACTGAGCAAGTGTTCTCCGAAGTTTGACAACTCACAGGATCAAACTCTCTGCGCAGAATACAGACATGTTAACCAAAGCGATAGAGTAGATCAAGAATTTAGAGTTATCTAAACATTGAAACACTCTATGACTTAAGGTAGTCCTACTGA
Organism: Selaginella tamariscina; assembly: GCA_003024785.1. NCBI lineage: Eukaryota > Viridiplantae > Streptophyta > Lycopodiopsida > Selaginellales > Selaginellaceae > Selaginella > Selaginella tamariscina. The sequence continues at coordinate 43,390 of PUQB01000707.1, forward strand.
CCGCAGAGAACTTGCTCCGATACCAATTGTCAGAGTTTTTACCTGGTGCCACAAAGGCGGCTTGCCAGGTGCCAACCCTGGAATCCCCTCTCTGGAAACCCCACGGAATCTGGTAAAGTAACCCGTATTAGGAACCCAACCCTTAGGAACTAAAACCCTAACTGACCAAGTCCACGAACGAGACTCACCTTGTGAATCAGGATGCACGGACTGGCCGAGTTATAGGTGTTGTTCCTAGCTTGGCGTGGTTGAGGCGGCCGGAGCAAGGCCTCAACCACTAGTTCTGCGGAACGTGAACTCGGGCAATACCTTTGAGCTTGCGAGCAGGTTTTCGGACCAAGGAATCTGGCTAACTCCTTGGAAGTGACGTGCCCTTGTCTCAAAGGCAAGATCCTGCCAACGATAAGGATAGTCTAACCCTAGGGTGGGTTGTACCCCTGTCGTGTGGAAGTTTGGGCGGCACAACAGAGGGTTGCACCTTGACGACACAAGCTTAGCTTGCACCGGTAGGAGGTTAACGAGCTCTCTTTTGAACCCAGGAAGCCTCACTACATATACTCTACCTTATTTATGTGACGGACCCCCCCCCCCCTGTTTACCTAATGAGTAAGTGGGCTGGCACAAAATGCCAGCCCTTAGAGAAAATGGTTGTCCTAACCTAACCCTAAACCTAACCCCTAGGGGGGGTATTAGGCGTGGGGTTAGGGCAACCCTAGGGTTAGGTCAACCCTAGGGGTGTCCCTAACCCTTGACAAGCTATATTTAACGAAAAACCTACGTCAAACCGGGGGAGAGTTTCTAGAAGGTAAGTTCTAGCTTCACCTAGAGTTTCCTGCAAATACCTAATGACACCCGGCCGGACCATCACCAGATACCCAAGTGCACTAAGTGGGCCTGTTTCCTACTACATCTAGGGTTCGTCACACAACTCGGTAGGTAACAACAGTCAAACCCCAAAGTAAAGGGTTGAGTCATAGTAAAAACTATGACACAAGCTCTTATAGACGTTTTGAAGCTCTCATCATTTTGTAGACTTTGGAAAACAAACACACAAGTCAATTGATTCGGGAAGAAAAGAAAAAACAAACACCAAAGTCGACTAACCTTATGGCTGCCAACTGAGGCTAGATGGTGCCGACCCTCTCGGAGCCAAATGAGTTTCTAGAGCGTGAGGAGTTTGCGCGTCGAATGATATGGAGGTAAGCTTTCATTCCAGCATTGCTACTGACTAACTTTGTGTTATAGGTTCATACTAGTGAAGAAAATGGCTCCGTCTCAGATGATGAAGCTGTGGATAGATCATATTAGCGAGCCTCACATGTGGTCGAAGAGCAAAGGAGCTCTAACACCATTTGAACGTGAGCATGTTCCATTTTGGCTCAATTGTCCTTCGCAGCAACCACCGGCTTGGGAGAGCTCACTGTTCGATGTCCATGCCAATGATCTTCCAGCGATTGTTTGGGAGCCGGACAAAGTAGAGGCTATTAAGAAGAGCAAGATGAAGAAGATGGTGCGGAAGACATCTACACCTACAAAGGCATCAGGAGTGGGACCAAGCTCTTCCATGGCACCTCCGCCGGCAATTGACTTTACACTCAATGAGGTGCAGCCACTTGTAGTTGGTTTGGACATCAAGGATGACCTAATGACCTTCATCCCGACACTAGCTGCATCTCGTGGATCCTACGACCTACCTGTGTGCGATATGGAGGAGATGAGCAAGTCTTTCTTCAAGCCGGGTGCTTCCCAGACAGAGGTGTACACCAAGCTCCGACAACAGGTTAACAAACTACACACGACTGAATCACAAATGCTATTCCAAGAAGTGGCAAGTGAATACGGATTCAACCTTGTTATCCTCGACTTGCTGAATGAGCTTGTATATGGAGGTGCTAGCATCAACAAGGACATTGTGGAGCTAAATCCAGTGAAGTTTGAGGAGGCCTTGCAATTCAGTGGAATGCACTTGGCTATCAAGCCACGATCTAGGAACAAGGAAGTGAGCAGGATTCTAAGAACAAGGAGGCTTGACTCAGGAGCAGGACAGGAACTAAGAACTTAGGAGCAGGATAGGAACTGGAGCAAGATAGCGGAATAAGGGGCAGGATAGCAAGACAAGAAGCTGGATAGGAACCGGAGCAGGATAGCAGGACTGGGAGCAGGACATGAAGTAGGACAAGGAGCAGGACGGGAACTAGGAACTCAGGAGTAGGACAAGGCGCAAAATAGGAACCAGGAACTCAGGAGTTATGAGTAGGACAGGATCTAGAAGTAAGACGGGAGCAGGATAGGATCCAGGAGCAAGACAGGAATAGGATAGGATCCGGAAGCAAGACAGGAGCAGGACAGGAAGGCGTAGAATAGGATCTAGGAGCAAAACAGGAACAGGATAGGATCCGGGAGCAAGACAGGAACCAGGAGCAAGACAAGAGTAGGAGGTAAAGAGCAAGACACGAACAAGACAAGAACAAGAATGATCGTAGAATGACTAGTGTTGATAGTAACTGATTGTACAATAATTAGGTCGGAGCTTTTATGCTCACAACTCCAAGCTAATCTAGTCATAAATCTAATCTAGTCATGAGCTAAAAATAGTGACCCTTATCCTCTAGGCATATCCTGTAGCATATCCTATAGGCATATCCTATAGCATATCCTATAAGCATATCCTGTAGGAATATCCTATAGGTATATCCTGTAGGAATATCCGGTAGGAATATCCTGTAACCTGTATCTTGTATCTAGAATTCTGTATCCTGTATCGGGTTGTGACAGTACCTCCTCCCTAAAGACGAGTTCCACGAATCTTGGGACCTGGTTTAGCAGGATAATGCCGATGGAAGGCAGCAACTTTGGAAGAAGCATAGAGTAAGTTGGATGCAGGTTCCCAAGTGCGATCAGTAGGCAAATAAACATTTCTAATCCACCAAGTATTGAAGTTGGCAGCGATGAAGACGAGCATCAAGGATGGCTACAACTTCGTACTCAGGTTCATTGTCAATGACCACATAAGGGGAGGAGAAGAAGCACGACTAGGAAGAGAAGAAGGATGATACGGCTCCAACAAGGAGGTATGAAACACATGATGAAGTCTCACCGTAGATGGTAACTCGAGTCGGAAAGCTATAGGATTGACCTTCACCACAATCCTGTAAGGGCCCAATCGTTGAAAATCCAACTTAGAAGAAGGCCTGTTTGTGCGACGAAGAAGCCACACGAGATCACCAATCTTGTATGCAGGAACTGGCTGACGATGAGCATCAGCATGATGCTTGTATCGTTCCTGTGCTTGCTGAAGATGAACCTGGAGATCCTTGTACCTAACGAAGATGCTGGAGACGATCCTGTACTGCAGGAACAGAAGAAGGAGAAGCAGGAGGAGCAACCTGTAGTGCTGATGAACTAATAGGAGGTGAATCAGGAGTGGAAAGAACCTGCGGATGTGCTGAGGAACTGACATAAGATGAATCCTGTCGAGGAGGAATCTTTAACACTAATACAGGATTGGAAGAACCCTGTATAGGAAATTGTGAACTGAGGAGAGCCTGAGAATGTGCTGACAAACTGACAGGAGGTGGATCCTGTTGAGGAGGAACCTTCGGAAACGCGAATTGAGGAGAGCCTGAGAATGTGCTGATGAACTAACAGGAGGTGGATTCTGTTGAGGAAACCTTCGAAAATCGCGAACTGAGGAGAGCCTGAGAATGTGCTGAGGAACTGACAGGAGGTGGATCCTGTCGAGGAGGAGTCTTCAACACTGATACAGGATTGGAAGAACCCTGTACAGGAATCCGCAAACTTACAAGAGTGGAGAGAGCCTGTAGATGTGCTGAGAACTGACATGAGGTGTTTCCTGTCGAGGAAGAATCTTCAACTCTGATACAGGAACATGCATGTCAATCATGAAGCTTGTACTGCCTCAAACACTAAGGACGTATCCTGCACGCAGAAAGGTACAAGATTGATCCTAGCTGTCGGAGAGGAAAACATGAGCGTCCTAGACCTCTAGTCGATCTGAGGATTTGCAACCACGAACCATGGCATGCCCAAAACGATGGGAGTCGACCGAGTCTTGATCAAGTTAAAGAAAATCGAACAATTAAATGCGCCATGACTGCAAGAGAGAGGTGTGATAGCATGAGTAACTGTGCCTGAAGCAATTAGACGACCATCGGCCACCTCTACAGGAACTGCATGCTTCAACTTCACCACCAGAATGCCATGCTGAGTTGCAAAAGTGTAATCCATGAAGCATGCATTTGCAGTAGTGTCTAACAGGGCAAACTCCTTGAGCTCTCGATTGTTGAGGTGAATGTGTACAGAAAACTTAAGTGATGGAATGGTATGAGCAACACCAATGGAGCCTGCACCGTCGTTTAACTTTGCGGCTCCTAGACGAAGTAGACATTGAACTTTAGCTTCAACTTCACACGTCTTGAACTTCTTAGCTTTAGTAGAACATTTTGCCACTTTGTGTCCTGCTTCACCACAATACAAGCATAAGTTCTCACTGCGACAACGTTGCTTCTCCACAGCTGAAAGTGGACCACGCTTGTATTTCTCAACCTCCATAGGGACTACTCCAGAAGGTGTCGTAGGAACATGTGCCACAGCTGCAGGATTGGCTTGCAGGAACTGCTGATGGGATCTTTCCCGACGACGCTCAAATAAACGGTTGTCGCAGCGAACGGCTTGTTACATGATCTCTGTTAATGTTTGAGCATCCGATAACATAAGGAGAAGGTCCTTCACGTCATCCCTCAACCCCAAACGGAAGTGTTCGATCAATGCAGTCTTGTCCCATGAAATGTTCGTGCAAAGTTGCAAAATGTGGATGCATATACGGAAACTGGTCTTGATCCTTGTGTGAGCTTCCGTAACTTCGTGCATGCAGAACGGTACTTATCAGGGTCTCCAAAGCAGGCTTCAAAGGTAGCCACGAAACCTTCAAAGTCTTCCATCAATGGGTCGTCACGCTCCAACAAGGGGGCAACCCAAGCCCGGGAGATCCATTTAGTAAGGATGCCAAAAGACCAACCTTTTGTGCATTAGTCGAGTAGCGGTGTGGTTGCATGCGGATCAAGAGCCGGATCTGATTCAGGAAACCTTGGAAATTGGCACGATTGCCACTGAACTTTTTTGGCATGCTGATCTTTGGCTCTGAAAAAAAGTTTTGATGGAGAGGAAACCATGGATGCTTGAGAAAGAGCTTGCGCAATAGCCTTGGAGGATGCATCAGCAGCTGCATGCACTGCGTTAGTGGAACCTTGCAAATCTAGGACCATTTGGCGTAAAGTGGTCAGCTCATGAAGTAACATTTGGTGCTCACGTTGAAATTGCTCAAAACGGCCATGATCTATGAAAGAAAAAAAAAAGGAGGAAAACGAAGGAGAGGAACCAAGGGAAAAAAAAAGTAATCAAAAATCGGGGAGCTATAAAAGTAGTTACTATCAAAATGTCAAGCCACGATCCAGGAACAAGGAAGTGAGCAAGATTCTAAGAACAAGGAGGCTTGCTCAGGGCAGACAGGAACTAAAAACTTAGGAGCAGGATAGGAACTAGAGTAGGATAGCGAAATAAGGAGCAGGATAGGAAATGGAGCAGGATAGCAACTAGAAGTAGGACATGAAGTAGGACAAGGAGTAGGACAAGGAGTAGGACGGGAACTAGGAACTCAGGAGTAGGACAAGACGCAAAATAGGAACCAAGAACTCAGGAGTCATGAGTAGGACAGGATCTAGGAGTAAGACGGGAGCAGGATAAAGATCCAGGAGCAAGATAGGAACATGATAGGATCCAGGAGCAAGATAGAGCAGGCAGGAAGGCGCAGAACAGGATCCAAGAGCAAGACAAGAACAGGATAGGATCCGGGAGCAAGACAGGAACCAGGAGCAAGACAAGAGCAGGAGGCAAAGAGCAAGACACGAACAAGACAAGAACAAGAATGATCGTAGAATGACTGGTGTTGATAGTAACTGATTGTACAACAATTAAGTCGGAGCTTTTATGCTCACAACTCCAAGCTAATTTGGTCATAAGTCTAATCTAGTCATGAGTCTAATCTAGTCATGAGCTAAAATAAAATAGTGACCCTTATCCTCTAGGCATATCCTATAGGCATATCCTGTAGGAATATCCTATGGGTATATCCTGTAGGAATATCCTGTAACTGTATCCTGTATCCGGAATTCTGTATCCTGTATCGGATTGTGACATTGGCAATAAGTGGTTTCATGGTCGTCTTCTCCTTTGGTTTCAAACGGTAATTCAGGCGGCTGCAATAATCAACCTGGAGGTTGCAGGGACTTACAACGTCTACGTGCATGAGGCTGGGAATACCGTGACAAAATTAAGTACACTAGCTTTTCATGTTCAAGTTTAACTTGGTCTATGTGGCAGGATAACTTGTTGGTTCTATTCGTGATGCAAAGCTCTGAGAAGAAGTCGAAGAAGCCAAACCCTCTGGCATTGATGGAACACGATGCCGACCGTTTTCAAGAAGCTTGGTAAGGAAGTTCTTTGCTTTGTTTATCCTAGTGGAAGTTTGTACGGGATGATGATTCAACCGAAGAGTGTTCGACTCATGCAGCTTTTAATCGAGCGTCTCAGTAAACCTGGCAACCTTGTCTGGATATTAGTTCCGGAACCGGATCATCGCTGTTAGCTACCGTCAAGCTCGAAAGAAATATTGTAGGAACGAGAAGAGTTTCGAACTCTCTAGGTTGGCAACAAACAAGCTCGCAGAGAACATTTGACCTGAGGAAATACCAACTCAGACACCTCCACGTCCAAGCCTAGTTGGTGATCGAGAATTGCAGCTTTGCTTAAAGAGGAAAAAGAAACTTTAACTAGTGTGTATTGAGTAATAAGTTAACTAATATAAAAAAGAATAAGGTAGAAATACAACTGTTTACTTGAAAAAAAAATTTGCCAACTAGAAGGAATATTCTAGAATATTCGAGCCCATGCCTCCTGGGCCCCAAGCTCCAGAACGGCGGCACTCGTTTGCAACATTGGATTAAGCAAAAGGATTTAAAAGCAGGGTTAACATAAAACATCTCTAAATACTCATGGGATTTAACATCGTAGAAAGTTTGACGAGGTTATGACGTTGGATTTTAATCTTTGTTCCTCTGGTACTCCAATGTTTTGTGTTCTCTACTTGAAAAATCAGTACGTATACATCAATACATCGATATATATATATATATATATATATATATATATTATATATATATATATATGCTATTGAGGATATATATTTATAATCTGCTTTTCTTTATAGATATTAAAATAATTATTTTAAATTATATTGTTATAACTATTTTTTTTTTTTTAATTTTTTACTTTTGATTTTTTGAATAAGTGATACGTTCATATATGAAATAAATATAACTAGAAAAGAAGTTTCAAATAAGTGATTATCATTCATATAATAAGATTCCAAAAAATTATGAAGTTGAAGGCCAAAGTTTACTTTGTAACTAGGTAAATTTACGAATAAAATTTATTTAAATTTTGAACTTCTATATTTATATATGATTTTAGTTTTAAACTTCATGCACGAAAATTCAAATTAAATTTATATTTAAAAGATTAATAAGAAATTATAAATTATATTTAACTTTAAAACAAATTGAATTAAACATATATATTACAATATCATATAGTTATTAAATACGATGACATTTACTAATATCATTATTTATAATATTTATAACAATTTACTAAAACGCTCATTAATTTAAATTTTTAAAAATATATTAAAAATGTAAGTTGAAATTTTAGGGTACTATATAAAAGCTCAAGCATATAAATAAAATTTAAGAAAAGAACCTAGAGCAGGTTCCCCATAGGAATTTGCAAGGCCTAGGCCAAACAGATTCCTTATATGGTGAGAGCAGCGAGTATTTAAGACACGATCCGGTTAATTAATAAAATATTTAATATATTAACTTTTTAATATGTAACTTATATATTAATAAATCTAGCAGATTCTCGTATGAAAAATCGGCCGTAAGGTATATGAGATTCCTACAATAGTATGCATACTCCATAACATAACATACATCACATGTATACACACACGCACGTAGACACACTATTTCCTTTGTTAACATTGTGTTGGTTTAGGCTGGAAAGGAAACCCCAGGTAGTCAGTGTGAGACTACGGACTATGGTCTCACACTATCTCACGCTGAAATTTCATCCGCTCCTTTTATATTCTTTAATAGATAGAATAATTTATTAGACAATTTAATTTATTAATTTTGTAATGTGTTACTAAGATATGAAATTTAAATAGTCCCCTTGGCATCACGTAGTCTCACACTGAAAATTTAAATTCACATCTTAGTAACACATTACAAAAATTAATAAATTAAATTATCAAAAAAATATTATTCTATCTATTATAAATATAAAACATAAAAATTATATCATACATCCTTAAAGTGTAAATCAACAAAAATGCAAAACTAGGGTACTGCAAATAATTACAGGTGGCTCAACCTTAAATTTAGAAGCCTTTTAATTTAAATAAAGTCAAAAGTGAACTTAATTTAAACTAAGAATGTACATAATATTAATATTAAAATTATCACTAAACTTAATTTCAGAAATAAGAAAATGAGAAATGAATATAGAATAAGGAAAATTACATTTATACTCCTCAAATTTATTACATTTACATATATACCCGTGGAAATTTTATATTTACATATATACGCTTTAAAGTTTATATATACCCTTAAAAAACTTCAATCATAATTTTTTTTTAAAATAATAATATTAAGTAAAAATATTTTTTTATATATGTTTTAATTTTAAATTAAAATATTATGAATTAAATAATTTTAATTAAAATTTATATTTACATATATACTTCTGAAACTTCAATTTAAAACTTCATAAAATTTTAAAATTGAAAATTAAAAAAATATTTTTAAAAAATTGATAAACATTATAATAATTTATATTTTATTATTTTAGGTCCAAAATACAATTTATTAAACATTTGTATCAATATAATATAATTATTTTTAAAAATATTCCATATGACATATTTAACATTTTAACACTTAATAAACTTTAATTATTTCATTTGTAATATATTATGAATTAAAAATATATTTTAGTTAATATTGTTTTAAAAAGGGTATTATTTTTATATATGTTTACGATTGAAGTTTTAAAGGGTATATCATCAATTTAAAACTTTCGGAGGGATATATATGTAATATAAAAGTTCTAATAATATATATGCAAATATGATAAATTTCACATGTATAAATGTAATTTTCCCTAAAGGAGGTTAAAAGGTAAGTTTATGTAAGGTAAGTGAAGAAATGACTTTGAAACTATATTTTATAATCAAATACGATTGATAACAATGCAAAAGTTAACTTGGATTATAAATTAATAATTTTGTAAGGCACAAACACTACAACACATGTATATATAAGTCATGTGGTACTTAAGGGTTTAATTAAATCACATGGCTTGTAAAACCTTGTGTATGTCAAGCACACCATGCTCAAGTATATGCTAGATTGCAATACTCACTACATACATATCCACAATTCACATGAATTCTATAGTATGAAAGTGATGATTATAACATATGTTTATATTTATATGTACCATAGTTTTTTTTTATATAGTTACGAGGCCATTTATGAGTATAATTGTGTGTGTGTATGTCTACATACACACACACACACACACATGTTAAGGTCTATATACTATGCAAAACACTAAATTTATCTATTGTTATTGTTAATAATTATATTAAATTTAATGATTAGACACATTTTTCTACTTCCAACTTCACGTGTGGAAGTTTGGAAATGTAATACTTAACTAACAAGTTTAGTACACATAACACGAGTAATTTCATTTTTTCACAGGGCCAAACATTTAAATTAATTTGCCTTAAATTTGAACGATCCTTCGAAATTAACATTCAATCTTTATTATAATTACTAAATATATTAAAATACATAGTTTAGAAGGTAATCATAAAATAATTAGAATATCTTAATAATATTTATAACATAACTAAATCTTTCAAAAATATATTCTAAAACATTAAAAAGGTTTTTAAGAAAAATCTTTAAAATTGGTCAATCTTTCTGTAACATTGTCTTTTGCCTACCACATAAAATTAACAAATAAATATATTAAAAGATTTTATTATTTATTACTAACTATTACTTATAATAATAATAGTAAAACCTCTTACCTAAGATTACTTAAAATTCAAGTGAAAAATTTATCACTCTAAAATTAAGAATTATATATATATATATAAAATTTAAACATTATTAAGGTCTATTATAGGTTGATGAATGTTTTAAATATGGTAATATATGCTAATTTTATAGTTATTTACTTATATAATTCTAAAGTTAACAAGAGAACTATATGTTATACAGTTTAATTTAAATTTAAATGATAAATTTAAAATATTATCATTTTGATTTTAAAATTAATAGTGTGATTTTCATGTTAAATGTCAATCCCATTAATTAATTTAAATATTAAAATTTATTTAAAATGTTGTGATGAATTCTACGTGTTGTTACTGTGTTGCCTTTACTATTTATATATTGCAATCAATTCACTTAGTTTAATTTATTTACTTTAGTTCTAATTTTTTTATTAGCTGATTTCCTAATCACCTTAATATTGTAATTTTATAACTATTTAATACATTTAAGCTATAAAAAATAAATATTGTAAATGTATATTTTAAACTTTATAAAAGATTATCTTAAGTAACTTAAAACTTAATCTAAATGAATTGAAGGTTACCTTATGAAAATTCTTAAGAATATACTCAATGTTAAAGCATCTCAACTCGTTAAGAAGGTTATATTTTATTATAGAAAAAAATATTAAATTGGATAAAAATGTGTAAATAGAATATTAATTCACTTACGGAAGTGGAGTGAATATTGATTAAGACCTGCAGTTAAAATCCCATTTATTTAACTTCCTTATAAAATAAAGTAAGTCCTTGTCCTATTTTATACAACTAATTAACTCACGCGTGGTATGCGAGGTTCACTCTGGATAAGTAATTTTTATATTTTATGTATTGAGCATAATATTTAATAATTTAATATATACCTCATTAATTTATATAATATTTCAATATATTTTAAATTTTTGTTGTTGAATTAATTTAGGCCTTCTTTTTTAGAAAACATTTTGTAAGCTTTGAAATTCTGACTTAATGATGTTTATTTAATTTATTAAAATTTTAAATAATTTTATAAGGTTTTTTAAAAATTTATATAATAAAAAAAAATCATAACTAAGTAAAATTATTAAATATTAAAAGTAAATTTACTACCATAAAATAAACTCGATAAATTTAAAAATGATAAAGTATTAAAGGTTATATATTTTAATATATGAGTATCAATTGTATATATCCAATTGTAGTAGATATGTATATTTGTAACATTAATTAATCAATAATTAATAGTTATTTAACTGAACATCTACTTCTTATCATTAAACAAATCAAATATAAGATTGAATTAACAATATACATATAATATACTCTTTATGTTTACATCCAGTCCACCTAGTTTAAATATTAAGAAGTCAGCTTATTTAATTAGTAACAAATAATTTAATTTGATTAATTTATCTGATATATATAGTACAGCAAAAATACAGTTTTACTTATATTTATTTGTTTTGTTACAATGTGATTACAACACGTATATAAACTTTTACACACACACACACACACACATTACATCTCTCTCTACACACAGACACACACCCAGTAATGTTTTTTTTTTTCAATAAGTTTTGTGCGAAATTACAGTTTGCCTAAATGTGTGGTTCTTAAACACCGTCTGTAAAAGTCCATCAAACTATAAAAACCAACTTGTCAAAACCTGCTGCTCTTCCTCCTTAACCATGTTTGCCTTAGTCAGCAGAATGGACAGTACTAATAGTAATTGTAAAGCTTTGATATAAATATCAATTTTTAGCCAAGATATTAATTATGCCATTAAAAAACCTGTGTTCGCAAATTATTTCCTGTCTCTCTCTGGCGAATGTTACAGTATCGAACATGAACACTTGTTATGCTTTGATGAGTCCGATTGCTGCTTCTCTGCATTCATCCCAAAACACACACACATTATGTATGCATGTAGAGACAGTGTGATGCATTAGCTGGGAGTGTGCCAATTCAAAGTCTTGCATGCATATTTTGTACCAGAAAGAAAGCGATGTGAGTATAGTGTATACATGCATATATGTACATGTGTCTGTATTCCTATATTTATCAATGTTATCAAAACATGGATATATGAACGTATATATAAGGATGGTGACATGTAATGGAGATGAGGAAGTAAACGGTCCTGAATTGATGTGTGAGAAGAGAGAGAGAATATAAATATCAGGCTTGCGTACATGAAATGTGAGTATACATGTGTCTATATTCGTATGTCTACAAACACATAGTGGAAAGAGAGGATGTCAACATCTACTCATACTATGTCGTGTATAAAACAATATACGTCTGTATAACCTACATACATATGTAAACGTGTACCCATATAAACAATGCTAATACCCTAACTGGCGCACAGAGAGTTCTTTGTATGAATACAGAAAATATAGAGAAGCATATAAAGAATACCACTAGGCACTCCGCATTTAAGAGACAGGGAAATCTATTTGCGTATGTTCAAAGAGGAACTGTGAAAGAGAGCGGCCAACACCATGACTGGTACATTTTCTAATATAATGCTAAGAACACCATTATATATAACATACCGTTTCCTTTGTCAATGGACGGAGGACGAACGACAACATGCATGGTGATGACTCCACCGGGAAGCTCTCCAACTGGGACTCTCGATTCGGACAACGTCTTGCTGTTCTCGAGCACCTTGCCAGCATTTATCAACTTCATATCGTTCACTGTCTTCGGCCCATTCTCTTTCTCTATAAAGCCCAGAAAACCACTAAGAACATGTGTACACATGCCAAAGAAAAATATGCACACATATACTGCAAATATATATACTTATTGTTTAAGTGTATGCTGTTCTGTTTTATATAGCACTTAATGTTACATAGATTAAACGTGAGAACAAACTTATTGATAAGTGCACATCTATATCAGTAACTCATGCTATATATTTGTTATAAATATACATTAAACAATTCTAAAGAAGATAACATATATATTGCTATTCAATGTTGTACAGCTATAACGTTTTTAAATACATGTGCGCGTGTGCTTGTTATTGAGTCTCAGAAATGTTACAGTAATAAATAGTAAAATACCCAGACGCGTACTGTGAATACACAGTATATAAAACACCAACATACTCATATAGAAAAATACATACGCTGTTATCTAAATGTACTATCAGATAAAGACACATACACAGAGACTTGTAGAGACGAAAATCCTAAAATAGCAAATAAACATACCATAAAAATGGAACTATGGTCGGAAAAGTATCTGAAGAGATGCATATTGTTACTTTTCAATAGACTCAATTTGTGACACAACTAGCATAAATATAAGAATTAAATACCTTGAGGCCACTGGGCAATGATGCTCTCCTTGAGAGTAGCAATGGTGGTAGCCGGAGCGTACTTATAAGGCCCAATATCAGTACCATCGATGAGCCGGAACTTTAGCTCCAACAACTCCTGTCCTGCTGCCATCTTCCCCGATCTATACTTCAATAATTCGTGCTAAATGCGACTAGAACTATTTGATTTCTCATTCTTAGATCTGTAGCAACCTAACTATCCCCGGCGCCTATCATATCAATCGGTAGATCACCGACCCAGCTGAGATTACTGTCTCCGATTGATCCAAAACAAAGACTTTTCGTGAAAATCCCCCAAATTATCTAGCCCTAGAGCTTTCTTGTCCCTGAAACGGCGGCTGCGTGGAGATTCTCGCGGAAACGGAAGATCCTAGAATTATTTAACCCTACCTCGAATCCAGAAGCCAAATGCACAGATTCGAAGGCACCAGTGCAGAAAAAGCTTGCAACAACCGCAGATCCCTCGAATTCTCTCAAATCCCGCACTTTTCTCTTCGCGATTGATGCAGCGACGGCGTCTAACGCGAAAATCGTCACTGAAAGAGCAGATCCCTCAAACTCTCGAGTCCGATGGACAAGTAGCGGCGGCAGAGGAAGAAGATACACAGATTCAAGGCGCCGATGAAAAAATCGCTTTTGCGCAGCGCCCTGGGACGATCCTCACGAAGAACAGAGACTTTTCTAGGGTTTGTGCATCTGCAGTCCTACCTACAGTGCTGTGTATGTGTTCACCAAGAAAACAAATGAGCCTGTTGTACAAGGTGACCCAAATCCGTACAACGCGAGCTTTTTGGCGCAGTCAAGTACGGCTGCCGCACCGCCAGCTCGAGAATATGCTCTAATGATTCCCCAGGCTCAGTCAATGTCACATGGCAATCTCAACCGTCCACAACAGGTGCACGTCAGAGTGGACGGTCACAATCTCGGTTTCTACGATGTTCGACGTGCTCACTAGCGAACCAAATGCCATTGCTGTATCATCTGTTATACAGTAAATTTCATAAATATGTCAGCAAATGCATTTATTTACGTAATATGTATATTAATTGGTATTACAGTTTAAACCTTGTATGATAAGAATTTCTTAACCAAACTTTCATGTGTATATATATACATACAATTGCTTGTGTAATGAAAAAAAAGTACATACACATAACATATATAGATGTGATGTACTGAAGTGCACATTGTATATAAAGGTATGCACTTTAGAACTCAATATATATAATATATATATATAGAGAGAGAGAGAGAGAGAGAGAGAGAGAGAGAGAGAGAGAGAGAGAGAGAGAGAGAGTCTCACTAATAAGGAGATATATCAAGTACAAAACTACCAAAAACTACACAACTACATAAAATACATAGTGTGTGTATTATATATATCTGATACGTACTTAAATTCCAGCGTAAGCCTGTTGACGTGGATTTTGCTGATGGTTGACCGACAGGAATAAGACCGCAATGAGACCCAGGTTTCACAAGAATTTCGTGTCGGTATCCACGTGGCAGGAGAAATATAAGATTCTCGTCGTTCAAGAGGAATATTCTGAGTTCTGGGAAGTTGTAAAGTACGTTTAAGTTGCCCATTTCGTGGTCAAATCTCCCACCTAATGCACCTAATACGATTATCCTAAGCTACAAGGCAAACGTTTTGTTATTAGTACCTAATTATAAATATATATATCACTATAAATATATAGCTAACCTTTAAAAATTAAGCGTATATAATAGATAGTTACGTTATCAGTAAGCATGGTATCTTTGATGAAAGCAATGCACTTGTGAAGATCCGTTGAATCCTGGTCGTTGGATTTGTCGAGAATCTTTGTGTTCTGCGTGAATCAAATGATTAGAGTATATGTACTTAAGTGATGCTTATGTCCATGTTTAACAATACATAAGGATTCTTTTTGATATGTTTACCCACAGTTCTTATAACAACTCTCTCTCTCTCTCTCTCTCTCTCTCTCTCTCTCTCTCTCTCTCTCTCCTCTCTCTCTCTCTCTCTGTTTCTGTGTGTGTGTGTGTGTGTCTATACACACATACACACACATTTATAATCTAGAGAGCATAAAGGATTCATTTGACTTGATATGTTTATACCCATCTCACTCTCACTCTCTCTCTATGCACGCGCACACACAGACAATAGGAGTCCAATTATCTAAATGTGTGTATGTGTTTATATGTATATGTCTGCTCTATATGTATCCAGGTATATAGTGTCTGTGTAGGTGTATGCCTACATATAGACATATATCCTACAAATGCTAGTATAAAGGATTATTACGTACATAATATAACAACACACAAACACACACGATCTGCTTACGCGTGTGTGTGGCTGCATATAATCTAGAGTGTTTTCTCTCTCTCTCTCTCTCTCTCTCTCTCTCTCTCTCTCACACACACACACACACACACACACACAGAGTTCACTCAACACAACACAGCTATGGTAAGAATCTAAATCATATGACAAGACAAAAGAATATTCCAAAAGCAAGAGGTCCCAAAGTTAAGGACTCATCTCCAATATAATATTCTATAAATATTATTAATACATTGATATTTCATTAAATAAACATACCTTAGAAGCATAGAACTGTCTCACTTCAGGCTCAATGGAGTCCAAGTCCCCAACTATAAACTCTGGAATATACCTGTTTTTTTTTATTTTATGTTAAACAGAAGATAAACATATTTAAAGATTACATACCTTTCAGGTGCTTCCATCTCTCTGTATACACGATTCGCCCCTCCGTCCGCACAGAAAGAATCTGAGCTGCGAACATACACACATGTGTTATGCATGTGCAATGCAATGAATTTACTCACCTTGCTGCCATAAAAAGGGGGTCTTTTTCGGGAGAGCGCTATTAAGAATTACCAGAGCACAGCGGCCCAGATTGGATTGCGGAGAGAAATTGTTGTATGAACATTCTAAGCTGCTCCATTCCAAGCCCTACACAGGATCGTGTGTATATGTGTTCTTCCACAGACGCTTTGACTTTCAGAAACAGAGTAATTAACCTAGTAATTCGCAGTAAAAATGATTGAGATTCTTTAAATATTCTTGTAGAATATTCCTACAACATGCTGTTAGAATATTCATGGGATCAAGTTAGGGGGATGCCACATGATCGTAGTCTGGGGGAGCATGGTCCAGAGCTGGTTGTTTCCAAATGTGAAACCGAACAGGATGAGGGGATTTCCGTTCTTCACTTCGTTGTCTCCGTGGTCGATGTCCAGGTTGAGCCCTATGTTTTCGTATGCACGGATGGTAGTGTAGTTGCCACCAAAGTCTTCACTCATGGTCCACAGGAACCTGCTCCCCCACTGTGAAGCATCCCCCAAATCAACCTGTAAAGAAGCACGTGTGTGTATTGTGTGTGTGTGTGTGAGAGAGAGAGAGAGAGAGAGAACACGTGGCTTACCCGGTCGAATTCTACCTGACCATGCTGAAGAGCAGTTGAGGTGTAAGGGTTTACAAGCACGAACGCTGGGACCCTTTCACATCTCGGAACCCAGGTCCCCACCTGTCATCTCGGACCCATAGCTAATCGAAATGAATGAGAACAATTTCAGTAGAGAGAGAGAGACAGAGATTCACCTGGAACCAGTCATTTCTCATACACGGTGACATTACCACGGTCTGGTTTTGCAGAGCTGTTAAGCAAAAGTAATACGCTGCCTTGGAAACAACAGTATAAGCAACCGTCGGACGGGGTGCTGGAGGTGGTGCAGCCGTGGTGGGACTACAAAAGAACAGCGACAAATGTATATATAGAATGGTATATTCATGCAAGCAGCACAGAGAGAGACCTACCTTGAGAGAGATGCTAAGAGGAGAACAAGAAGCATCATTTTCCCTATCTCCATAGAAGTGCTCAGAGCAGCCCTTTTAATATGAGGACTGCTCAACTAACCACCAAGGTAGTTTGATCACAGCATTGTTCTATGGTAGAATATACTGCAGATTAATTAAGTTCATGTTCATGGCATGCTCGTATGGCATGGAGGAAATGGGGAGAAAAGACAGATTTACAAGCACATTATGCACATCTTCTTCGCGAATGCAAATCTTTAATACAAGGAAGAGAACTACACGCAGCCATCATCAAGGACCGCAACTTAAACACGTACCTCTCCAACCTTCTTGTTCAGATGTACGGAGACTGTGGAAGCGTACAAGATGCATTCAGTGTCTTTTACAAGATGGGAAGTGAAAATCGCAATCATTCTCATGGACCATTATGTTTACTGCATTTGCCCATAACGGCAAATGCAGGAAGCCAAACAAATGTTCGATTCTATGCCCGGGAGGAATGTAGTCTCATGGAACTCAATGATAGCATGTTATGCTCGGTGTGAGTCTCTCCTTGAAGCGAGGAATCTGTTTGATAGAGTCCCGAGAGGACACTTCCTACTTGGAATGCCATGGTTACAGCCTATGCACAGAATGGGCATTCCATGGAGGCTTTGAAACTCTTCAGGACCATGGACTTTGAGGGTATACGCCCAGACAGGTCACGTTCATCAGTGCATGCAATGCTTGCGGGGGAGATTTCTCAGAATCAAAGCTTACTCACACCAAAGTCGTAGAATGCGGCCTTGAACCAGACACATCCGTGGGGAACTCACTCATCACTATGTATGGGAAATGCTGCCACTTAGAGGGTTGTCGTCTCTGCTTCGACGCGATCACGGAGCCAAATGTAGTGTCGTGGACTGCTCTTCTTACCGCAAATGCCCACAACGGGGTTCTGCAGCAAGCCTCGTATCTCTTCGAGCAAATGCCTGTCCGCAACGAGGTCGCCTGGACTGCAATCATAGCTGCAAATGCCCAGCTCGGTAATCCCAGTCAGGCACTTGTGCTCTTCAAGAGGATGGACCTGGAAGGCTTTCTGCCGGACAAGTTCACCCTTGCCAGCACGATCGACGCATGCACAAATGTCGGAGACAGCGACACTGGGATGGCAATACACAGTGACATAGTCACGTTCCAGATCGAGCACGACGCAGCAGTAGGAAACTCACTGGTTAGCATGTACGGAAGGTTCAACATGGTGGAAACCGCCTGCACAGTGTTTGAAACCATGCAACCACGGAACGTGGTCTCCTGGACTGCAATCCTTGTAGTGCTTGCCCAGAACGGGCATCTGCAGGAGGCGAGGAGCCTCTTTGACAGAATGCCACTCAGGAATGTCGTCTCGTGGAACGCAATGCTGACGGCTCACGTAGGTGAGTCCGACCACAAGAAGGCCATCGAGCTCTACAAACGGATGTGTACAGACGGGATTCTCCCAGACCGTGTCTCTTTCATCAGCGTACTGGAGGCGTGTGCGTGCAGCACAGACTCAGAGACTGGGATATCAATACACGGAGATATCAGAGAGATGAACCTACACACGGACCCGTGCGTCGGAAGTGCACTCATTAACATGTATGCACGCTGTGGTCGCCTACACTCGGTGTCGGAAGTCTTCAATATGATACACTCCCAAGATGTAGTGTTATGGAGCGGGCTTATATCTGCTTACTCACAAAACGGATATGGTGCTGCTGCATTACAGAGCTTTCACCTTATGCAGTTAGACGGAGTTTTACCGAACGACGTCACGTTCGTGAGCGTCATTACTGCTGTAACAGTGTAGGCCTCGTCTCCAAAGGGTGGCACTATCTTGCTGTGATGAGAGGTGACTACGGGATTGAACCGGGGATCGACCACTTGGTTTGCATGGTGAACTTGTTGGGAGGTCCGGGCGTCTGGCGGAAGCTGAGGCGTTGATTGAGAAGTGCGAGGCGTCACATCTGCCGTCCATTGCATGGAAGTCGTTGCTTAGTTCGTGTTATGGGGACGTTGGAAAGGGCCACAAGAGTCTCGGAGCGTGTCTTTCGTGAGGATCCAGGGGACCCTTCTTCACATATTACACTCTCTAACATATATGCAGCTACACATACCATATCTTCTTGTTAAGTGACACATGTTAAAGCAACACCCACCGATTAGAGAGAACAGATGGCCCATGCAGATTATAAGTTAAATAGAATAAGCTTATTTGATACGTTGTTTATATCGGAACTGTGCTTATCTTATTCACTCGTGTATTAAAGTACATCAACCTGTTCCTTTTGTGGGTAACATCTACCTTATTCCTAGCTCCTTATGCATCTAAGGACGCATCACCCTCCAAAACCACACAGCTTATTTGATACGTTGTTTATATACGATGACGATGACGATGACGTTGTTTAGCTTAACAGAAAGGAGAAGAATCACAATCGAGTTGTTGTCAGATCTGATAGTAAAGAACGGCAAGCATATTATTTGACTGTAATTTAATAATATTAAAATTTTCCTTTAATTTAATTAAATTAACAGGGAATCACGTTATTTGGGCTTTTAGGGCTTTGGTGCTTGAACGCGAGCGAGGAGCGCCATTAGGGTACTAGGATGCCCTCGCTAATCCGCAGGTAAGCGCCTCAATCTCTCTCACTCTCTCTTCTGATTCGTATTTCTGCAGCGGAATCTTCAAGCGGAATGAAACACTGCGCATAGGAATCTCTGCTTTCTGTGGTGTGATCATCGGTGTATTTGTCGGCGTGTCCTTTTCTGGGGTACAGATTAGATCACAGTACACGCGCGCGCACACACACACATATATATATATATAAAGACAGGTAGATAGTTTGATAATCTTTCCTTTTCGCGGTACACTTTTCATTTCAAATAGATGTGTAGTATGTGTGTAGTTTGGTAATCTCTCCTTTCCTAAGAACAGGGGTTCTTAGTTTTAGTTGTGTAAACTAACACCATAAACTTTATGTAGTCTCTGGGTAGTTAAGTGCACAACGCATATCGATTTTCATTGCTACGTCGTTACTGATTTATATTCACTAAGTCAATATATACGTCTAAGCCATAGGCATGTACATAATATTCACACACGCACACGCACACGCATCGGTATATATTTCCGTATGACACATGACACACACATAAACATGTAGAACAGTTTGCTGGTATATTTCTTTCTCTCTCTACGTGTTATAAGTGACATGAATATGAGCCCGATACATGTATATAGATGTGATGTATTTCATTTATATTTACATTATATATTAACACACGCATATGTGCTTGTATATTATATTGTGTAATAATCACTGTATCTGATACAGCCTTCTGCATTAATTCTCTCCTCAGTTCGGAACCTGGTACAATGCAATAGAAGTCAAGTGCTTTGCAAAGTAAGTTTTTCATAATATGATTTTAATTCTGTTTTCTCACATCATTAAGCCATATTTCTTCTTGTGAAAAGGTAAATTCCACTCCTGCAGGTACAGAAACACTACCCCCCGGCATAATTAACGCTCGGACAGATCTCTTCTTACGCAGATTATGGGGAAATCCTGATGAGGTAACTGCTGTGTGTGTGTGTGTGTCTGTGTAGAGAGAGAGGAGGAGGAGGAAAGGAGAATTACATATATTAAGGGACCTCTATGAGTCGTCTTATACTAAGAAAACAAAAAACATTAAGAATATCTTGT
The DNA here is from genome assembly GCA_003024785.1 of Selaginella tamariscina. NCBI lineage: Eukaryota > Viridiplantae > Streptophyta > Lycopodiopsida > Selaginellales > Selaginellaceae > Selaginella > Selaginella tamariscina. The sequence continues at coordinate 64,548 of PUQB01000707.1, forward strand.
TAATTATACGGATTCTCAAACATTTCGTTTTACGTAGATAATTTATATATGTACTTTGAATACCTATGAATGTCATCTCTCACACACGCACGCACGCACGCAGCCATGTATCTGTGTGAATGTGCTAAAAACATCTACATATGATTTTTGCTCATATGAATATAACATCAATACTACGTTTCATATGAATTTCACTGTGTTTTGTTGCAGGACGTGGCATATAAACCCAAATATTTACTCACAGTAACAGTTGGATTTGATCAAAGGAATTGGTAAACAGATCAATTTCGAAAGTAAGTTCTTACGCACGTGCAAAAGAGTCTGTTTTACTCAAATTCAATTTTTTTTTTTCCTTTTTTTCTAAATATCTATCTTTTTATCAGTTTGACAAGGATTGGTTTCTCGTGCTTTTCCACTACGATGGCAGGACTGATGGATGGGACCAGTATCCGTGGTCTCAACGTGCTGTACATATTAGTGTCAAAAAACAAACCAAATGGTATGCTGCCATAAATGTGCATAGCATTTGTTCTCTCTAACACACACACACCTACACACCAGAGAAGTGCATATATGTATATATACATATGTATAAGTATGTTGTTGTAGGTGGTATGCAAAGAGATTTTTGCATCCAGATGTTGTGGACAATTTCGAATATTTGTTTATTTGGGATGAAGATTTGGACTTGGAGCATTTTGATCCCCAGGAGTAAGCCATGTTTGTAATTAAACATTACTATTACTATTTATATATTACTGGGAAAATGATAACTTAAAAGCGATGTTAATATATAATGTAGAAATTAATGTCCTGAACATTGTTACAGATACGTGGATCTTGTGAAGAGATATGGCTTAGATATTTCACAACCTGCACTCGACTCCTCCAGTGGAGGCCTGACTTGGCAAATGACTAGACGGAGAGGTGACGTGGAAGTCCACAAGTAAGTTCGTACAAGTGTATACTTAGAAATTATAGTTTACTGTATGTACCCCAGGGATGCTGAAGAGAGGCCAGGATGGTGCTCAGATCCTCAAAAGCCACCTTGTGCAGGGTATGTGCACGCATGCACACATGTATTCCGTGTTGACTGTGTATATTCAGATTTGTGGAGATAATGGCACCAGTGTTTTCTCGAAAAGCTTGGAGATGTGTATGGCACTTAATTCAGAATGACTTGGTTCATGGATGGGGTTTAGATTTCAGCCTACAAAATTGTGCTGTGGTAAGCCTGTTATGTTATAGTGATACTACATATGTATGAGAACATGCGTGTGTTAGAGACGCACGTACACAATCCTTTTACATTTTATTTTCATATCTAGCCTGCTCACGAGAAGATTGGAGTGGTGGATGCACAATGGATAATACACAGAGGCGTGCCTTCGCTTGGATCACAGGGACAAGTTCAGCCAGGCAGACAACCTTGGGAAGGAGTAAGTTCACCATCTATTTTCCGCATACACATACACATGGATATATGTACTATGTACTTTCATATAGATATGCACTGTATATTCATACATGGTTAGTACCTCTGTGGATATGTAATTCATCTTTATATTTCTGTTATTCTGGCATCTACGTATGTATCTATGTAATTTTAGATGTAAGTTAATAAATTATTGTTTTGCGTTTGTACATTTATAAAAAATTATTGTTTTGCGTTTGTACATTATTGTTTTGCGTTCGTACATTTATAAGAACTTTTTATTAGCAAATACCGATATTCTACTTGAATTTCTCAGGTGCGAGAGAGGTGCAGATATGAATGGAAGTTGTTTTCTGAACGAATGAGGCTCGCGGAAGAGACCGAGAGAAACCAAACGCGTACTAGCCGGTAAAATGGGGAACTTCTACAATTTTACACTATTTGTAAAATGATATTTTTTTCTAATAGATATTTACCCTATTTATATTTAAAAGTGATATTTAAATTCATTTAATGTATAAGGTTGTTTGGTACATATATGGTATATACACCATGTAGACTCCTAGGTATCTATGCTAGGTATCTATGCCATGTAGATTGCATGTGCTGCCACATCATCAGGCACACTAATCTGGACCAGGATTTACTTTGGGCACATACATACACTTAATATAAATTTCTTGTACGAGATAGATCTAATTAAATCGTATTCGATATTCATTCCATGCGTCTCTCGTTGGTAAGTCCTTTGAAAGCTTAGCTTGTTCTGTTCTTCTTTATTTCCCTCTCCCTTTATTATTATTGTTAATTTTATTTCAAATGTGGTGGCAAATGAAGAAAGGTGGTTACAGTTATTAATGCATTGCAATTGAGCATGGCGAATCAAACCACTCTCATATGGGAAATTCACTAAGAAATGCAGTAGAATGCTAGAGTGCTAATCAACACCTTTTGGTTTCGAATATGCATGTTCGTTTGGAGTTGCCATCAAGACTGTAGAAGAAGTTGAGATGCTTCCTCAACTAAAAAATAAGGAGTAGTGCATGGGGTGTTAGAAGACAAGTACATTGCATCACCTAAGGAATTTGACTCCTATGCATAGTTAACACGTCCCTGAAGCACCTTTGTACCTTTGTTCTTCCACACTTGCCCAAAGCACCTTTATTCTTCCATGCTTGTGCTGGCATAGGAGTCCTAATTGAGGTGCCTGACACTGAATGTTTTATGTTTGTGTTCTCAGGCATGATAGAAGAAACTCTTGTTTCAATTTTAGTGGATTCTGGATTTGATATATTTCTATTAATCAATTAGTAGCTGAGTCCTTGCACTTGTACATAGTACATGTTGAGTGGATTCTTAAGGTGGTATTTGTTGATAAAAGTCATGTGCTCAATCATATCGAATTGCACACATGCCTGTGGTGTTAAATGATACCATCATATACTTTCATTGCAGGTGATGCCGAGCCAAGTCGATAACATCATCATGTCAGTCAAGGTGACATGTGATTTTGAGACGTGCATGATGTTTGTCCCATGATGCCCTCCATTGTGAGTATAGGACATGCATCTCATGGCGTGGTGGCAACATTGTAGGGCGTCGTGGTGCCTAAGGAAGAGCCTTCTCCAGAGCAATGAGTCAGGGATATTAAGGACTTATTGCCGAGGTATCCAAACCTATTCAAACTTGTCATAGTTTTTACTATGACTCGACCCTTTACTTTGGGGTTTGACTGTTGTTACCTACCGAGTTGTGTGACGAACCCTAGATGTAGTAGGAAACAGGCCCGTTAGTGCACTTGGGTATCTAGTGATGGTCCGGCCGGGTGTCATTAGGTATTTGCAGGAAACTCTAGGCGAAGCTAGAACTTACCTTCTAGAAACTCTCCCCCGGTTTGACGTTCCAGGTTAGGGTTCTTTGCAAATATAGCTTGTCAAAATAAGGGTTAGGGACACCCTAGGGTTGACCTAACCCTAGGGTTGCCCTAACCCCACGCCTAAACCCCCCCTAGGGGTTAGGTTTAGGGTTAGGTTAGGACAACCATTTTCTCTAAGGGCTGGCATTTCCGTGCCAGCCCACTTACTCATTTAGGTAAACAGGGGGGGGGGGGTCCGTCACATAAATAAGGTAGAGTATATGTAGTGAGGCTTCCTGGGTTCAAAAGAGAGCTCGTTAACCTCCTACCGGTGCAAGCTAAGCTTGTGTCGTCAAGGTGCAACCCTCCGTTGTGCCGCCCAAACTTCCACACGACAGGGGTACAACCCACCCTAGGGTTAGACTATCCTTATCGTTGGCAGGATCTTGCCTTTGAGATAGGGGCACGTCACTTCCAAGGAGTTAGTCAGATTCCTTGGTCCGAAAACCTGCCGCAAGCTCAAAGACATTGCCCGAGTTCACGTTCCGCAAACTAGTGGTTGAGGCCTTGCTCCGGCCGCCTCAACCACGCCAAGCTAGGAACGACACCTAAAGCTCGGCTAGTCCGTGTATCCTGATTCACAAGGTGAGTCTCGTTCGTGGACTTAGTCAGTTAGGGGTTTGTTCCTAAGGCTTGGGTTCCTAATACGGGTTACTTTACCAGATTCCGTGGGGTTTCCAGAGAGGGGATTCCAGGGTTGGCACCTGGCAAGCCGCCTTTGTGGCACCAGGTAAAAACTCTGACAATTGGTATCGGAGCAAGTTCTCTGCGGTCAGTAGGACTGCCTTAAGTCGTAGGGTGTTTCAATGTTTAGATAACTCTAAATTCTTGATTATACTCTATTGCTTTCGGTTGACATGTCTGTATTCTGCGCAGAGAGTTTGATCCTGTGAGTTGTCAAACTTCGGAGAACACTTGCTCAGTGAGTCGGCGTGAGATTCTAGGTATGTCCGAAAGTCTTATGCTAGTTTAAGCTGATGTGTGTGGGTGTACAACCTGTGCAGGGTGTTTCCAGTTTCACATTGGGAATATTCCAAGCATATTCTCCGAGTGTTGACACTAGGGTTCAATACGATGAGCAAGAAAGCAACCAGAGCCTGAGGCAGAGAGGGCTGTCGCAGAGGCTCAAAATGAGGAGATGGATGCTGATCCAGGTCGACCCTAGGTATGGCAGAATAATGATGGATGCCCTAAACGAACTTCGAGGGGATGTTTTGGGGTTGAACGACCGAATCGATAATGTTGCCGTTCGGATTCCAATAATACGCAGTGCCGATGTTCCGCAACCAGACACACGGAAAAAGAAGAAGAAGCATGACTCAGAGTCAGGTTCCTCTGAATCAGATTCTTCGACGGAAGTAGGTGGTGGAGGTCCCAGTAAATTCAAACCGGTAAAGCCTTCGAATTTCATGGGTTCAAAGGATTACAAGGTTTTGGATGACTGGTTGTATGATATGGAAAGCTATTTCGAGGCTGCTTCCGTGAGAAAGACAGAAAAGGTTGCATGTGCCAAGCAGTTTCTTAAAGAAGAAGCTAAGACTTGGTGGCGAATTGTTGAAGGTGAACGTGGATACCGAAACAGCTGGAAGCACATGAAAAAGGAGATCAAAAAGCAGTATATGCCGGATGATCTCGGTTTGCGATTGCGTGCTGACCTGGCACTTTGTCAACAGGGAGTTCGGGGAAGTCCTATGGACCACGTTTATCGATTCGAAAGTGTACGGCGATTGGTGCCAAATATGAGCGATGATGAAGCTCGAAGTTGCTTCATGGCTAGCTTGAATGAGAAGACGCGAAGAGAAATCTTAAGGTACAAGCCAACAAGCTATCGGGAATGTCAAGAGGCAGCTCAAAAGGTTGCTTATGGCATGTCGTTAGAAGACTTGTACAAAGGGGAGGAAGCAAAACCTAAACCAAGGAGTTTCCTCCAAAGTCTGGGTTCAGAAGGTTTGATAGGCGACCAGATCAATCGCCATCAATTCGAAGTGCAAGTCCCTTTGTCGGCAGTTCCAAGTTTTCGGACACATCAAGACCCACCGGATTTCGGAAACCATTGGCGTTACCACCTCCTCAGCAGGCCAAAGGATCGGCTCCAAAGTCTGCTCCCCCGCGTTCCGCAGGCGGGGCGTGAAATGTTATAATTGTAACAAGCCTGGTCATTTTGCTAAAGAGTGTCCGGCACCCTCACAACAATCAGGACATTTCAAGGCGATGGTAGAAGAGGAAGTTGCTGAACCAGAAACGCTTGAAGATCCGGAAGATGAGTCAGAAGAGGTAATGTTGTGCCAGACACAACCTGCCTTATTCGCTATTCAAGACAAAACTGACCCTTTGCTATATTTGACAGGAAGGATACGAGGGGACCGAGTCCGAATGATGATCGATACTGGAGCAACATACAACTTCATATCGACTAGTCTAGCTCGTCGATTGAATTTGGATGTAATAAAGATGTGTGAAATAAAGATCAATTTTGGCAAAGGTTCTCAAAATACTAATAATATAGCAAGGGCAGTTCCTGTCCAAATCAAAGATTGGAAGGCTAAGCTAGACTTAGTTGTCTTGAATATGACGGGGTTTGACTTTGTTTTGGGTATGGAATGGTTCCATAAACATGTAATCGAAATGAGGGGTTCTGGAGACAATCATCACGCTTGCAGCAGATAAAGAAGACATTAGAAAAGACCACGCTCAAAATGGAAACGCTAACTGATAAGGATTGGAATCCTATGTTCCTTACCTTAACTCAGTTGCGTAAGGCAGTTAGACATCGAACGTGTGTTTCTTGCAATGGTTTTGGATACTGGTGAAGTCAAAATAGGAGATGGTCAAGAATCTGTTCCTAACCTATTTTGGAAGTCTTGAACATGTTTAAGGATGTGTTGCCAGAAGACTTGCCGCCCGAGTTACCTCCACGTCGAGTTGTGGACCACAGGATAGAGATTTTGCCAGGTTCGTCTCCACCGGCAAGAGCCCCATATCGGTTGAATCCTCAAGAGTTAAGAATTGAAGAGACAGCTGACAGAATTGATTGGTCGAGGACACATTCGACCTAGTCGATCGCATATGGTGCACCTATCTTGTTTGTAATGAAAAATGGTACGATGCGAATGTGTGTGGACTATCGAGCGCTGAACGCGATAACTATCAAAAATAAGTATCCTCTTCCACGAGTGGACGACTTATTTGATAGGCTATCAAAAGCAAAGTATTTTTCAAGAATAGACTTGAGATCGGGTACCATCAGATTCGGGTAGCAGAGAATGACATTGAGAAGACCGCTTTTCGAACGCGTTATGGATCATTTGAGTTTCTAGTCTTGCCATTCGGGTTGTGCAATGCTCCAGCAACTTTTTGCACAATGATGGATGATGTGTTTAGAGACTATCTAGACGAGTTCGTAGTGGTGTATATTGATGGACATTCTGATTTTCAGTTCGACAATTGAGGAACATGTGGAACACTTAGAAAAAGTGTTTCAGAGGTTGAGAGAGAACCAGTTGTATGCTAAAGAAAGCAAGTGCGCATTTGGTCAAACCAAGATAGATTTCTTGGGACACTTGATCTCAGGTGGGGAGGTTGCCATGGACCCAAAGAAAATTCAAGCTATTACGAGTGGATGACTTTAAAAGATGTGCATGAAGTTAGATCATTTCTTGGTCTGACAGGGTATTACCGAAGATTCATAAAGGGTTACTCGAAATAGCGGCCCCATTGACAGATCTTACGAAAAACATTCCATGGCATTGGACTCCAGAGTGCCAACGTGCGTTCGTCAAACTCAAAGAGGCTATCTCTTCTGAGCCAGTTTTGCAGTTGCCCATCTTTGAAGATCCCTTTGAAGTAGAATGTGACGCTTCCGACTTTGCAATTGGTGGTGTATTGCAACAGAAAGGACATCCAGTGTCCTTTTTCTCGAAGAAGTTAGATGCCGCGCAAACTCGATGGCCTACTCACGAAAAGGAGATGTATGCTATTGTTGCTTCCTTGGAGTATTGGCGTCATTATCTTCCAAGTCATGGTACTGTGGTTTGGACAGATAGTGTAACTCTAAGGTATTTTGAAACGCAGCCGAAGCTATCGCCGAAGTATGCTAGATGGCAGCAGAAGTTGGCACGATTTCAGCCTGAAATCAAACATAAAGCGGGAAAGGACAATGTGGTAGCTGATGCACTCAGTAGAAAGGGTCATCTGCGAATTATGTCAGCACCCATTTCAACTTTAGTGGATGAATTTGTGACGGCGTATCCTCAGGACAAGTTTGCTAAAGAGGCTTTGAGCCTGGTGGCAAAGAGGAAACAAGTTCATCATTACGAAGAGATGGTAATATTCCAGCAGGAATAGAAAGTCGAATGGATGCACTCAAACAGGCGCATTTTGGTACGAGATGGAGTTCTTTATTATAAAGAAAAGAGACTCTATGTTCCAGAAGGGACATGGAGGGAGAGGCTGTTAAGAGAGCATCACGATGTTCCTTTGGCAGGACATGGTGGAAGGCATAAGACGTTGGCTTTGTTGAAACAGGGATTCTATTGGCCGGGTATGATAGATGATGTTGCCAAGTATGTCAAGACATGCCCCACATGTCAACAAGTAAAGAGCCGATCGCAAAAACGAGCTGGGAAGTTGCAGTGTATACCGATTCCAGAGCGGCCATTTCAAAGTGTTACTTTGGACTTTATCATGGGATTGCCAAAATCTTGTGGTTTTAACGCGCTCATGGTGGTAGTCGATCGTTTTCAAAGGTTGCTCATTTCATTCCAACTGTAGAGACAGTGAATGCAATTCAAGCAGCGAAGTTGTTCTTCCACGAAGTCATAAGAGTGCGCGGACTACCGGAAACCATGATCTCAGATCGGGATCCTCGTTTACGGGGAAGTTTTGGGGACATTGTTTAAGCAGTTTGGTACGATGCTCAAGTTCAGTACAGCTTACCATCCCAAACTGATGGTCAAACGGAGAGGGTGAACCGACAAGTCGAGGACTATCTCAGATGCTATGTTCAAGGTGATCAACTTGATTGGGCTGAACACTTGGATATGGCTGAGATATGTTACAATAACTCGCACACACTGCAATCGGATGTAGCCCGATGGAAGTGTTAACTGGGAATAAGGGTGGTATTCCTCAGAGTATGGTGTTACCGAAAGACGATAGCAATCGAGTTCCATCTGTAGCAGAGTTCACGGGACAATTGTATCGAACATGGGAAGCTGCTCGTCAAGCGATGGCTGCAGCACAGGAAAGGTATCGTCAGCAGTACGATAAACATGGCGGGATGTAGAGTATCAGGTTGGGGACATGGTATTGTTGAGTACCAAAACCTGAAGGTTCCAACGACTCTTTCGAAGAAGTTTCTATCGCACTACATAGGTCCATACAAGGTGGTGAAGCAAGTAGGGAAAGTGGCTTATGGGTTAGATCTTCCTCCAGAGTTGGGAACAATACACAATGTGTTTCATGTCAACTTGCTCGAGCCATTCCACAAGGATGAGAAACATCCACATAGATATCATAATTTACGTCCGCCTCCAGAGTTAGTTGGTGAGGAGAAAGAATTTGAAGTTGAGGCGATATTAAAGGGGCGAAACATTCATGGACGCGAAAACGTAAACGTGAATATCTTGTTAAGTGGAAAGGGTACCCGGCATGCGAGTCGACATGGGAACCATTGGAGAATCTGCAGAACGCGATGGAGTTGGTGAATGAGTTTGAGCAAGGTCTCAAACTGATTAAGAAATAAAGTTATTTCTTCTTAACCTAGGGGCCGACAGACAACCTTAACTAGAGGCCTCCAATATAAATTCTAGTTAACTTAAAGAAATTAACTAACTTGTTGTCTGTGTCGGGTGACAGACTTTGCAGACGTGCAAAAGGTCTCCAATGACTTCTTGTCGCAGGTGGTGCCTCCGGCAGCTGAGTTTGCTCAGTGAACGACGGTTCTGAAGTACTTGGCTTCGCGTAATGCAAGGGGGGTAATAAAACTTGTGAACTTTTTGGCTGACTCCGCATAGAGTGATTAGTGTTAGTTTTCAGTTAATTTTTCCTAACCTATCTAGTCTTGGAGTTAGACGTCAACGAGGACGTTGACATTTTCAAAGGCGGGGAGTGTGTCATAGTTTTTACTATGACTCGACCCTTTACTTTGGGGTTTGACTGTTGTTACTTACCGAGTTGTGTGACGAACCCTAGATGTAGTAGGAAACAGGCCCGTTTAGTGCACTTGGGTATCTAGTGATGGTCCGGCCGGGTGTCATTAGGTATTTGCAGGAAACTCTAGGCGAAGCTAGAACTTACCTTCTAGAAACTCTCCCCCGGTTTGACGTTCCAGGTTAGGTTCTTTAAAGTATAGCTTGTCAAAATAAGGGTTAGGGACACCCCTAGGGTTGACCTAACCCTAGGGTTGCCCTAACCCCACGCCCTAAACCCCCCCCCTAGGGGTTAGGTTTAGGGTTAGGTTAACCATTTTCTCTAAGGGCTGGCATTTCCGTGCCAGCCCACTTACTCATTTAGGTAAACAGGGGGGGGGGGGTCCGTCACATAAATAAGGTAGAGTATATGTAGTGAGGCTTCCTGGGTTCAAAAGAGAGCTCGTTAACCTCCTACCGGTGCAAGCTAAGCTTGTGTCGTCAAGGTGCAACCCTCCGTTGTGCCGCCCAAACTTCCACACGACAGGGGTACAACCCACCCTAGGGTTAGACTATCCTTATCGTTGGCAGGATCTTGCCTTTGAGATAGGGGCACGTCACTTCCAAGGAGTTAGTCAGATTCCTTGGTCCGAAAACCTGCTGCAAGCTCAAAGACATTGCCCGAGTTCACGTTCCGCAAAACTAGTGGTTGAGGCCTTGCTCCGGCCGCCTCAACCACGCCAAGCTAGGAACGACACCTAAAGCTCGGCTAGTCCGTGTATCCTGATTCACAAGGTGAGTCTCGTTTGTGGACTTAGTCAGCTAGGGGTTTGACTTCCTAAGGCTTGGGTTCCTAATACGGGTTACTTTACCAGGTTCCGTGGGGTTTTCAAGAGAGGGGATTCCATGGTTGGCACTTGGCAAGCCGCCTTTGTGGCACCAGGTAAAAACTCTGACACAAACCCATTGTAGGAGATGTGAATCCCCTGTTGACTATTTGACATCACATCCGACTAGTACAACTCGCCCAATTAAGATGGTAATTGTTGTGTGAGGAAAATGTTGAAGTTGAAGGTAATATGTAAGTCCCAAAGTCCGTGGGCAGCAGAACCACATTTAGTTTTGAAGCTGGTGGGACTATACATTTCACTATCCAGCCATTAAATAATGTTTCTGTTCCAAATTCATCTCCACCACAGCAGGTGGATGATTTTGGTGCATTGGGGAACAGTCGGTACTTCACCCTTGACATGGCTTTCGGCTATTGGCATATCCTTATGGCTCTTGAAGATGCAACAAAGACAACATTCCAAACACCATCCGGCTTGTACTAATTTATTGTTATGCCATTTGGATTGGTTGGGACCCATGCAACTTCTAGCGAATGATGCATGAACTACTGGAGGGCCTTGAAGAGTTTGCATGTGCACATATTGACGACCTTCTAATTCACTTTGCTATGTAGGAGGAGCACCTTCAACAGTTAGAGCAAGTCCTACAACAATTGGAGTAGTATGAGCTGAAGTTGAAAGAGAAAAAATGCAAGTTTGAATGTACCTCCCTGAAGTACTTAGGATTCATCATCACAGTAGATAGTGTGATGGTAAATCCCGAGAAGACCTTGGATGTACAAGAATTTCATGCTCATGAGTCAATGGTCGAGTTGTAGCATTTCTTAGGGAAGGTGACATACCTAGCGAAGTTTGTTCTACATTTCGCAAATTTGACAGCCCCACTGTGAGAATTGTTGAAATAAAGAGCTCAATTTCTATGGTTTAAGAAGTGTTAGAAGGTGTTCGAGTACATTAAGGCACTATTGGGATCTCCACATTTGTTGCAGTATCTGGACTTCAACAAATCCTTCATTCTTCGGACCGATGCTTTAAATGTGGATGCACGTTGTAACTAAAGTGGGCATAATACGTGAAAATGGGAATATAAAATAAATTATTAATTAATACTTAAGTTTTAATTATTAATTAATTATTTAATTAATATGTAATTAAGCCTTAAATATTAATTAATTAATTAATTAATCCTTCAATAACCTTACTTAGTAAGGAATATTCCTAAACTATCTTAGAATATTCATATTATTCTAAAAATAGTTTACAATAATGAAGAAATACTATCAAACATAATTACAAATGAAATCATTTTTTATCAACATGTTAATTTTTTTATAAATACTTTCTTCCTATTATACAGAGAAATCTTCTCATTTTGTTTAAATCATCACTCTCCGGATTAATCGAATCATTTTGGTCAATATCATGATGTTGTTGCCACCACCTAACACTCTCACGAATGCAATTGGGAGTTGCCATCCTTGTTAATACATAAGATGTGATAAGAGAAGGTTTGCATAAAGGCTCATCTAAAAACTGACGTTCCTTAAGAATAATATTAAAAAGCGCCCGGTTGCTATCCTTCATTTTATAAAATTCAATATCACGAGAAAGAAAGCTTCAGGAAATGTATGATACGGTGGATACTGCTCACAAAATTTTTCGAGATTCTTCTTTCTGAGGCACGTATCCAAGTAGTTCACTAGCTCATCCATGATATCGGTATCAGAATATGGATCGAAAGTGATTGGATGAATACAAGCAATGTTTTGGTTGAGCATAGCCTTCTGAGGAGAGTCGTCTACCACTAACATCTGTGCGCTCTTCATTATTCTTAAGCGACTGATCTCCCCATGAGTCCCAATTATTCTTTCATTCTTGAAGAAGTACAGCTTGCTTTCCTTTTTTATATTGTGAAATTCGAGAGGTTTATAACAGATTCGCTGGTCAAAAATCCAATCTTTATTAATCACCTCTTCTGCAACACTACAATGTTTCTTAAGCAAATTCAACAACGGTGTTAAGTTATGAATCTGCATGCATGACCAAATCCCCACAAGCGCACCCATCTCCTTAAGCTTTTGAAAGAGACGATCCAACCCTGGACGAAAAATAATATCATATCGAAATTTACCATGACAAGGAATGAAATCTCCTTGTTTGATTTCTTTTTTCCTATCCTCGGGCCTTTGTCGATGAAGCAGAACACCATTGACATCCAACAACACAATATGGCCATGAGTAACATGAGATAGCGTTACCTCTTGAATACTTTGCAAATCACTTGTTTGCCCTTTCACATTTATCCGTTGCCATTATCTCGTTGCTCTTCCCTTCATCATTTAATTGTACATCATCCTTACAAGATTCAGATATTGCATGCACTGAAGAAATTGATTTCGGAACTAAAGCCAATAAAAATGATGATGAAAAAACTGAAGTGGCCCCATGGTAACGATGTTTTGAGCTGCATTATTATCCATTTCCTGCATGAACTCTGTCATTCTGACATGTGGCACAAGAAATTGTCGCCAAACCCTCTCTTACCTCATGCCAATGCTGAAAATCCATGTTCTCAATTGTTTCATTACATCTGCAAAAATGATAATTAGCTGACCTTAAAATTATCAAGGTATATTATTTACCTTGTTAATGTGTGACTCATGTTTGAACTAAAAGCTTCATTAATCCTTGAGAATTTATTTTCTGTACAAATATAAACGAAATATATAAAAATGCCTTATGTTACACTCATTTACAACTATTCGTCACTCTAATAATTCATTAACAATTCTTCTTCGCTATTACCTTCTGAGTGAGGCGAAGAAGGTCTAAGCCGCTTGTGAGATGGTTCAAGATCTTCTGCATCTTCTATTGATGTTTCCATGGGTAATGGAGTGTGCAAATGTTCTGTACTCCTCGAGATAACTTCCGGTCTAATATCTGATTGAAGTTCAATCCTCAGACTCCGACATTGAACCAGATTCGTCTTCAGAGCTATCGCATTTATCTGGAGGGAACTTTCTCAAATACTCCTTTATGGATTCGTTGGGTAGTCAGTTGAGAAACCTATCTATCCACTTGTTCAGGTCCTCAACCATGGTCTTATCCTTTTCAACGGCAAATACACATGTATGCCGAAGGTAACACTCCTTCAAGACGGACCCCCTAGTGCAGTAGTAAAAAACCCACGCATCACTGTGAGGACCCCTAATCAAGTTGACGATGCTCCGTGCCGCTTGACTTGTGATGTTTGGATAACGTACATTGCCGAATACGTCACTCTCACCTATCGGTGTATCGGATGGAGGTTCAGGGCCGTTGGAGTGCAAACAGATGCCTGGCCAGTCATTTGGAAGTTTGAAACTGTTTGGCGCATTCCTAACAACCAAGTGAACAACCGAATCAATGCACTTCGGATCAGCATCATTCATATAAAATCCTGTCCAACGATGTTTATTCCTCTTGGCAAAGGAGAAGGCAAAGGTATCGGTGACATGAGCAAGAATCAAGAAATAAATACCTGAAAACGTAGATATCAGTCAAGAGTGCAAGTATGAATTCAATAATAAATACCTTCTTTGTACATGCTTGCACGGCTAAGTTTCTCCACCAAATCCTCTAGTGCCTGTCTGTCGAAGGATTTTTTGACACCCGCCGATCCATCACGAACAATTGAAACGGTTTCCTACAAGCAGTGATGGTACCCCATAAAGTCTCCGAATCCAACAACAAACATCTGTAGGGCTTGTCGTGATTCGTAGCATCCTCCTTTATAAGGTTCAACTCGGTTCTCCGCTGCTGAAGGACTGCCATAAGAGAAGGCGTCATCGCAATGTTCTCCTTTGGCGTTGGCGTGCAATAGATTCTTGCCCAGATCTTCCGATTGATTCACCCATTCGACAAGCATATCATCGTTTGTCACATGCAAATATTTGTTGACCTCTTCGTATGTTGAAGCCGAAATCCAACCCAGTTTGTGGCAGTGTATTCCCAACCACTCCTTGAAGTGCCTGACCGTCTTCAACTCCATTGCCTTGAGATGAAAAGGAGAGGTGGGGCTGCTGTTGTTAATCTGTAATTTGCCATCAATCACCAAATCAGCCAAGACTTCCATCTCCTCCATCGTTGTTCCATTTAAAGGCTTCAACCATGTGAGCTTGAAATCGTTGTCTACATCCTTTATAGATTGAACAGACTTAGCCTTCGGCGTCTTACTGGGTTTCTTTGCAGACTTCTCTGAGGGCTCCACTTCACTTGTCTGCTTCTTCTTCAGTGTTCCTTTTGCAAAGGATTCCATAATCCCCAACCATTTCGCAAAGATCCTATCCTCGGGACAAGAAATCAACATCATCAAAAGGATGTTTCCTTCCCGCCCACCTGGGCAAAATCAACTGCTACAATTTCTTCAACTCTCTGAGGAAAAGACAGATTAATATACCGGCGAGATAAATCCCGCCCAAACAATTTGCTTACCCGGTAGTCCGCAGATTGTGTATTCCCTGCGGTAGCTCTTTGTGGTCGCTGAAGAGATTCCCACACGGCTCGCGTGTGTTTGAACTTCTCCCATATTTTGCTGTTGTAGTGGTTGGTGTCTGCAGCGTCCCATTCCGCCGATAACTTATGGTACTGCTCGATTGTGAGATTCGGCTTCGCTAAAAACGCCGATCTTTTCGTCAGCTTCTCACGGGTATGCTCGGAAAGTTTTGTTGCCATCGTTCCTTTGTTGTGTTCGTCGAGAAGTCGTTGGGCTGCCGTTATTGTGTGCTGGCCACTAATGATGTAGTACTTAACTGATTTTCTATTCTCCGTCTGAACCTTCCTCATTTGTTCCGGTGTTGTGATCCACACTTTGTCAGCGCCTTTGTTCTTCGTAGTATGCGCACAAAACAGCATTATGTGGAACGGTAAGAATTGTCGTCCTTCATCTTCTCCATGAGCTCAGCTACACGTTCCTGATTCAGTGGCCTGTAATTGAAGTTTGGGTTGACGCTGCAATACTTAACCCTACAGGTAAATCCTATCATTTCCTTGTGGCTTATTGCAGCATGGGACGCCACAGGTGCAGCTGACAAAACGACTAATGATTTTCTTCTACGATCCGAATCAACATGTGTGATCCCCGATTGATGCTGTTCTAATGTTCCGGCACACTCTTCCAGCTCCCGAAATTTGCTAAGCAAATTGAACGTGATCTGTAAAGAACCTGAGACCAAGCCACCCTCTCAATCTCCTTTATGATGTCGCAGTGTTCTTCTTCAATGTGAAGAGGGACGATTGCTCCACTTGCTGATTTTCTGTATTGTGAAGCAATATCTCCTGACAATACACCTACTCGATGAGTCTGAAGATCTTCGAAGTAGACATCCAGATGGATCCCCTCCATAGATGGGCTTTCGTTGAGTTGAAGAAGAACTCCAAGGTCAACATCATTAGTGAACACGTGAACGTCATTATCCACAAGTCGACAAAACCACCCGAAATTAATGTTGTAACTGGCGACCTCTGGATCCGAGAACGTGACATTGGATGGAACGAGGCATATGTGTCGAGCATCGTTCAATCTGGGTTCACAGCATGCTTTCGGATGCTTGACTAGCACACCCACTTTCCATTGTTTTGCTTGTCCATGCGATGTGACAGAGGTTAGTTTGACAGCAACCATGGTTGTTCCAATGCGCTTCCCGTTTAGTTTGAAATATGGCCAAGTTGATTCCAGAATCCCCCTGCCCATCTCTTCTCCTGCTCTCGTCTTTAATGTCACCTCAATTCCACATCTGAATACAAAAATGATTAGTTCAAGCACATATCCGAGTATAACAGATTTTATTTTAATTCTTACCCAGAATTTGACGACGACTCCATACTAATGACTCGATCTCCTTGTTTAATTAAATCGTCCTTCTGCAAAATAATACACTATGAATACAAATCATATAAAAACGCACACACACTTGTATAAACCCGAATATACAAAAATAATACACAGAGAGAAGTAGACGGAATTAACTGTCCAAAGCTCACTTTGTGCTAGTTCAAAGAAAGATAACATTTCGTTTTAGAACCACCACAAATGTGAGCTCTGGACAGTTTTACATATTCCTAGCTTTTACTCGAAATATTATGATAAGATGATAAAAGTAAATAAAATGAGATATGCAACTTATATATACTAATACACATATATATTCACATGGAAGGTGCGGCGGGATTAATCTCGCCACCCCTTCAATGCCTCCTGAAAGAGTGGGCGGGATTAATCTCCACCTTTCTGGAGGCCTTGAACGGGAGTGCGGAATTAATCTTGCCACCCTTCTCGGTCTCAGAGAGAACTGGGCAGGATTTATTTGGCACACCCCTTCAGTGACTCCAGAAAGGAGGCGGGATTAATCTCGCCCACCATGTAAGGGATGGTTAAATGAATTTCGCCACCCTTCCCGTTCTCTCCATTGGTATGTTGTAAACCTTCTACGTCTCAGACAGAAACGTTTGGGATTGGACTGACTCACCAATGGAAAAAAAGGAAGGGTGGCGGGATTCATTCCTCCAACAGGCATTGAAGGCTCGGCGGGATTAATCCCGCCGCCCAGGGCCTTCACTCGGTCCCTATGCGGCGGGATTAATCCCGCCGGACGCCAATTCCCTGCTCGAAATCGGGCGGGATTAATCCCGCCGCCTAGGCCCTTTAGGCACCTTTGGCAGCAGATTAATCCGCCCGATTCCGCAGGCAGCGGGATTAATCCGCCCCGCCCTTCACTTGGGCCCTAGGGCGGATTAATCCCGCCGACGCATGCCTGCGCGGAATCAAGCGGGATTAATCCCGCCGCCTAGGCCCTTCAGGCAGGCCAATGGCGGCGGATAAATCCCGCCCGATTCCGCGCAGGGCATGCGTACGCGGCGAGATTAATCCGCCGCTCATGAGGTAACGAATGAGCGGGATTAACCCGCCGGACCCAATGCCCTGTGCAGAATCCGGCGGGATTAATCACGCCGCCTAGGCCCTTCAGGCATGCCAATGGCGGCGGGATAATCCCGCCCGATTCCGTGCAGGGCATGCGTATGTAGTGGGATTAATCCGCCCTACACGTCTCACCATATAGCGGCGGGATTAATCCCGCCGCTACACACACACACACAGATATATACAGATTATACAGATACTGGTACACATAATATATGTATGTATAATAGGTATATATATATATATATGTGTATATGTATATCGTGTGTATGCGTGTGTGAAACAAATAAAAATCATACAGATAAAAAACACACACACACATATATATACAGGAGTGTGCGTGTGTGCGAGAGATACAATTAACAAATCAATAAAATTATACAGATACACACACACATAATATAGATAAATAATAAAATATATATATATATATAATATATATTATATAATATATCTGTTGTGTATATGTATACGAGTGTGCGTGTGTTGCAAGAGATAGAGATCTATAGAGAAGAGAAGAGAGATATATAATATATATATATATATATATATCTGTGTGTATATATGTATACGAGTGTCGTGTGTTGCGAGAGATATAGATCTAAATTATATTATTAAGATACACACACAATATAAATATATATGTGAATAAAATAAATAAATATCACAAATAAACACAGAGGAGTGTGCTGTGAGAGAGAGAGAGAGATCTCACCTGTGTGAGAGAGAGAAGGAGATTTCGTTGCCGCGCCGCTGCCGCCTTACAAACCCTAGGAATATACCAAAACCCTAAAAGGAATAGAATATATATAACCCTAATCGAATATTCCTTTTAAGAATATATTAAACCCTAAAAAGAATAAACTATAGATTCGCCCTAAACGAATATTCTTTCATTATATTATCAGCGTGTGCGTGTGCGTGATGTATCACATATACCCCAAGAATAAATATCATGCAAGGGTTTAACACGTGTGTGTCCATGAGAGTGTTAAAGTTTCACATGCAGCGATACATATATACACACATAGTATTATACACATAGACATACATACATATTAGTATATATTAATATTAAAGAGACAGAGTACAGGATCATGTATGGTGTATGTATGAGAAGAGTGACAATACATATTATGGATCATGCATAGTGTGTATTTTGAGAAAAGAGAGACAATACATATTTACATGATCATGCATGGTGTGTATGTATGAGAGAAGAGTGAGTGTTAACAAATTAAATTCATACACATTGGATATATTAGACACAATACATAACACTGTATACACACAGACATACATACATATTACATGTGTAAATCAATGTAGGGTTTAGGGTTTAAGGTTAGATGGATCATGCATGGTGTTTATGTATAAGAGGAGTGAGTGTTATACACAGATATACATTATACATATTACATAATATTGTAACATCAGTACATATTATGGATCATGCATGGTGTGTATGTATGAGAAGAGACAGGCTACATTATGGATCATGATCATGCATGTGTATGTATGAGAGAAGGGATTAGCATGGTGACACTGTGTATGTATGAGAGAAGAGATAGAGTTAACAAATGAAATCGTACACATTGCATATATATATTAGTACACATATATACATACACACGTGTATACACACAGACATACATATATATTATATATGTAAATTCAATGTGTTACATACACACACTGAGTACATATAGATCATACATGCGTTGAACATGATGTTTTTCAATAAAGAAGAACATATAATTTCTCAGTTTGGTTTAGGCAATGTGCATGTGTGTGCATATGTGTTTCTGTAAGTGCTCTAATGCGTGCACATGTATATATAAATTTATGATTGTGTTTATATATAATATGTGCAAACAAACATCGAATAATTAAGAAAAAAATTAATATACACCTATGAACATATTTAAATTATACATAATATATATGATTTTTCTAATATATAGCCATATATAGTTTTAAATATATATTAATTTAATATTATAATAAGGTTTAACACTAGAATATTCTTGAAATAATAACAAATTAATTGAAAATCCCATTAATATATATGAATATTACTGAGATAATTAATAAGATTAATTTAATTATGATAATTAGGTTTAATATTGGAATATTCTTCGAATATTAGAAAATAATAAAGAATACCCATAATAAGGAAATGTAAATTAATTACTCAAGTAATTAAAGAAAATAATAAATAAACAGACTATGAATATATTTTAAATGATACATAATAATATATCAATTTATTTATTGTATTAATGTATATATATATAATAAACTTAATAATATATACTTGAATATTAAGAATGTAGAATAATTACAAAAATTCGTAATATTAAACAGCTTGAAGCACTTGAATGACATTAAATGCAATTTTTAAAACACTCATTGGAATTGGAGTATATATGTCAGACTGTCGTTTATTTGTTTCACTCATCTTAAATTTTCTTTTCTGTTATTTCAAAAATTTTGAATTTCTGACATAAGTATTATCAGTCTGACATGTAAATTTGAAAATACATTTAATTTCCCACTCAAATTCAGATCTGGTTCTTTCTCCGGCAAGGTTTTTTCATTTCACTCTTCAGATTTCTTTTTTCTTCTTAGTGATCAGCTCAGTCGTTCACCATGTGTTGGAACACGGCTGGGGCATTGGTGAATCCGAAAGGCATCACCGTATACTCGAAGTGTCATAAACAAATTAGATATATTATAAAGATTCACTCTCTTACATTCTCTCTTAAATTTAGAATTTAGGGATTTAGGAATGCATTAGGATTACAATATATTCTGTAAGGATTTATCCCGTTTAAATAACTTTACTTAGTATTCTCGGTTAGCCGGGGCGGCGGGATTAATCCGGCTATTTTTTTCGCCTTTTTGAAAGGTGGCGGGATTAATCCCACCACCATCTCTTTCATAACTATGGTAGAATTAGTTCGAGTAATGTTTCTCTGCCTCTTAAAAAGAGCGGCGAGATTAATCCCGCCGATAACTCTCTCAACTGATAATGATTTACTTGAATTTATTAGAAAGAGTTGTCGACGGATTAATCTCGCCAACCATTTTAGGAGGCAAAGAAGGGGTGGCGGATTAATCTCGCCACTACTTCCCTGTTTTAAATATTTGTGGGCAGAATTCATCCCGAATCTCTTTGAAATCATAGTTTTGGAGAGAGTTGTGGGCGGGATTAATCCCGCTGCTTATTCCCATCGTCAGAGTTGTGGCGGGATTAATCCCGCCGCCTATTCTCGTCTTCAGTGTTGTGGGCGGGATTAATCCCGCCCCTCTTCCTCGTCGGAGGAATTTGCAGCGGGATTAATCCCGCCGACTCTCACAGACGAGGAAGATCCGGCGGCGGAATTAATCCCGCCGGTACTCCTCGTCAGAGGGAAGTCTGCGGTGGGATTAATCCCGCCGATACTCCTCGTTTGAGGGAGCCCGCGGCGGGGATTAATCCCGCCGCCTCTCTCCGACGGGGTAGAGTCGGCGGCGGATTAATCCCGCCGACTCACTCTGAAGGGGTAGAGTCTGCGGCGGGATTAATCCCGGCCATCAGTTATATTAATAAAGCATGATATTATTTTTATATATAATTATGTATTATTGCACATGCATATTATAAGCACTACAGTTATGATTTCTTACAAATATGCATAAACAGATATTATAAATAACACAATTTTTATGTGCGGACAATATGTATAATCTGGAGATAAAGTATGTCTTGTTTCGGAACAACGAGATAGTTGGCACTGGAACTGTGGAAAGTTGAGATGATAATGCATCAGTCACAATATTGCCCAAGGATCTTGTGTGTACTATGGGTGAACACCATTTTCAAGCATGTTGAGGTTCCTGGAATGGAATTTGAGGAGGGTTCTCCTGTATTGTGGAATTTGGATGAAGTCAAGGCTGACACAGAATATACAGAGTCACAAACAAACAGTAGCATGAGTTTTCCAGATGATGACTTGCCTGCTGTGATGGATGAGGTGATTCTCTTTCTTCATGAGATTGAGGTTGGGAGAGGCATCATCACAGCTATAAATCCAATGGAAGCAGTGTCAAGAAGAGAAACTAGGGTCCGACTTCGTGGGTGTAGTTGTGACAGAGGTTTCACCTAATGGCAATTTGCATCCTGGATCCCTCGTGAGGTGGCGAACATCTGAATTAAGACGGCAAGATGGTTCAACATATTCTGGGTTGAATTTCAATAATAATACCCGGAAGAACAACTCATATTTGAAGAAGTTCCTTGCATTGGTCCTATTAAAAGAAAAAGGCGATTCATGGGTTGCAGATCTTCCCCTACATGTTCAGCAAGAGGATGAAGATGGATCCTACATCTTCCGAAAGTGTTACAAGCATTTCCACGATTGACTGCTGCAAGAAGAAGTGTTGTCAGATGGCAGACCGGAATGAAATTACCCAATGTAGACATGTCTTTCGTACGCTCACCCAAAAGCAAAGGCATGAGTTTGTATATGCTGCACTAACTGGGTGTATTGATGGAATGGCTTCGAACACAGGTTATCAGAGTACATCCATGGTATTTAATAAGGTGGCCATCTGCTTCAAAGCTTGGTACAGTATATATGGGATCCCAAAGACCACGTTCTACGTCGGAGGGATGAGTGGTTAGATGGAGCGCGAACCTCAGTACATGGGAACATTGGCTTGGTCAAACCCGCTCTCACATTATGGCAGCCATAAAGATACTCAAGGCTTTTGTGGAAGCAAATGCAGATAGGATGCCTCACAAAATGCCGAACCACAAATGCAGGGGTCAGGGAAAATCTCAAGGTTTTGCCTTCGATCTACACTCAATTGAAGTTGTGTGAACATGTGAACAAGTGCCTCAGCTTGATGGGGCTGTAAGCAATCTGCACTGGTACCTTCAACAACATATGGAATACTCATTTTAAGGATGTGGAGATTGCAAAACACTCTAGCTTTTCCAAGTGTGACACTTGTACATCATTGAAGGCTGTAGAGGCTTGTGCAAAAACCTTGGTGGAGATCACTGCCATTCAAAAGAAGATGGAGGCCCACATGATTGCGCAACAAACTTGCCGGTCTCAGTACTATGCACACCGCATGCTTTCTGTGTCACGCCCATCAGAGTACCTGTGCTTGATCCATGACAAGATGGATCATTCAAAGACAGCATTCCAAAGCTCGTTGCAACACCAAAGTGCCTTGGAAATGTCATGAAACTTCCGATTTCATTGACAGGTGTGCTAACACATGGACACGGTTGTGAATCATATGGACACTTTTCACTTCCACATTGGTCTAGCGACTCCAATTTCACTATTGGGTCGTTGGCCATGTGTTTCAGAAACCTTGAAGCCCACTCACAGATAAGTCCTATCGGTGATCTCAAAGTGAAGAAACAACACCTTCAACCTTTACATAATGCTCTCATGAACACGTCTGCACTTGAGGCTACTTGGGAATATGAGAGGCATTGTCAGCAACCTGCACAAAAAACAAGCTTCCTCGTCATTTGCTTTTACAGATGGATAATTGTGCAGGCGAGAACAAAAATAGGTAAAATCATTTTACTTAAGGGTTTCTCAAGCTCATACTTACTTTTATTTTCTAGATATGTGCTAGCATACTTGTCAATGATTGTTGCCAAAGGTGTGTTTGAAACAATCACGCTCAGTTTTCTTATGATTGGTCACACTCATGAAGATATTGATGCGTTCTTCAGCAAGGTCTCCAACTCTACAAAAAGGACAAGTGCACTTACCTTACTGCATATGATGAATCTTTTTGAAAATTGCATCTCCAAAAAAAGTTGTGCTTTACTTGTGACTGAGGTGCCAAACTTCAAAAAATTTCTCAAGGAGTATATAAAAAAGGGGAGTGATTCTTTAGTTGGTCACCTTGTGCCGCTACAATTCTTTTTCTCCATACGAGATGGTATACCTATTAGCAATACAAGTTACGGCCATCAGAGTAGGAGTGGTTATCGAAAGAGGGGTTAATGCTCTTCAAAAGTGGAGAGAATGGAAAGCCACTTCTCCCAGAAGGACAACCAGACCCTATTCCATTGAGTGCCCAGCTCAAGGAACAAGAGGTTATTATTGATGGCATCAAAAAATATGTGGCATGAGTTCAAAAATCGATGCCAAAGAATTCTGATAAGGCAACTGATTACTCAAAACTATATAAGCATGTGGTTGACTATTGGGAGACTGTTGTTCGAGAGTTGGAAAGGCCTACTATCACAAGTACAGAATTGCAACACCCTTTTTGGCCTAAAACAAGGTGGCGAGAGGAAATTGAAATGACATCACTGAGCATAGACGACATAGAAGCCAGTAGTGATGTGGAAGTGCAAACCCCACACTTTGTTGGACAAAGGAACCAAAAACCTAAAGCACTTTGATTGCTGCCAGGATCTTCAAAAACTAATGATGGTTCTCATTACTCCAGATGCATCATATAATCAGCCTATTTGGATGGGTCAAATTATCGACACACCTGAAGTAATCACAAAAAATAGTATGGTTAAGGTTGCATGGTTTAAATCATAAAAAAGGCGACATGAGAAGGAGAGCGAAAGATATAATGGATGCCTAGAGAAAACATGGTTTCCCAATCAAAAAGACCCAACATGTTTTATAAATGTTAAATCCATTCAATATGGGTGGATGTTAAGAAGCGTTAATAAAGTCACGATTAACAAAATTACAAGGGAATGTATGTTTTCTGAAGCTTAAAGCAATTACAAAATTATAAAATATCATATATTTAATATTCATAATTATTATAACCTTTAATAATAGTATCAAATTGTTTGCTTAACTATATAAATTTAAAAAACGATATGGAAGATTAACTATATATTATAGGATTTTGTATATTATATATATATTAGTACTACTACAAATTTTAATTAATAATGTTATATTTAAATATAACTATTTTAATAACAACATCAATATTTATATAATGTACCTCTTATGCTCTTCCCTTAATTATTATATTAGCAATTTCTTAATAATTTCATATAATTTTTTAATAATTGCTAATTATTAAGAAATGGAAAAGAAATTTAATTAAATAGCTAAAATTGCTAATTATTAAGAAATGGAAAAGAAATTTCATATAACTTGCATACATCGAATACCACCTCAATATGAAATGGAAGATTTGGTTCTCATTAAGTTTTTGAGACTAGGGAATCAAACGCACGCAATAAGGCTTCAACTGTGATGGTTTGGGCCATGGAGTGTCAAAGAATAGTTGGAGATGCAATTGTATAGCTTGAGGCGTCATAATGGCGTTTGGGAGTCATAACATGTCGCACATGTGTGTCGATTCACCAGCAGACACTTGTCCAAAGAGGAACAATCTTGATAGGTAGACATTAAGGGTTTCCATGGTATATATATGGCATGTAAACTCCTAGGTATCTACGCCATGTATGCTCTATATGATGCTCTATGCAAAGCCATGATACTTAACACACCAATGTGGCACCAGGATTTACTTAGCACTGGACACACTAATCTAATTTTGGCACAAACACTTAATTAAATGTATTGTATCGTACAGACATAATCGAATCGAATCGAATTGTATTTGGTATTTGCGCTCGCGCCTGTCTCTCAAATGTAATTTATTAATTCAATTTGAATTTAATTTAAATCATGCGGTCCAAATATATGTCCAAATTATGCGGTCCAAATATAGGCTTGTACTGTGCAACAGGGGTCTAGGGTTTAGGGATTGGGCATGAGGCGGCAGGATGGCCCAGGCTACGGATGTGTTGAAGGATCTTGAGGCGTGTATGGTTCTATGCCAGGAGCAGATTTTTTGTGGAATACGAGCAAATTCCAGACGCTTGTACAACCTACAGCGTTTTACAGCGTGGTAGGCAGGGCCAGAGCTGAAGATTTGTTTCGAGTGATGGTAGGTCTCCAAGGTGGTGCTGAATTGCAGATTCAGGGCGCCAATGCAATGAGCTCATTAGTTGGCTATATACTCTTGGGGATGAAGCGGAGAGTGGTTTACATATGTGCCGATCGTTTCATCACTGCTCCGGTACCCCGTCTTGCGGCACGCATTGTTGGTGGGAGCGGTGGTGACCAACGTTTGGCTTCTTTAAACCAGATGGAGCAGCTTAACGACTGGTGTTTAGCTCACAGATTGGATCCTTGCTGTTCGTGGTAGACGACTGGGATACGTTTGAAACTTCTCAAATGAGCAGGCGACTTTATTTAATGCAGTGGCGTGTCACCACATCCTCGTTAAGATTTCGTCAACCAACAGCAGGGAGCGCAGGAATTGATGCCAGTGACAAGCCTCCTCCAACATTTGACTTCGACGATCCTTACACGCATGCAGAGCTCCAAGCATGGATTGGACAGTCAAACCTTCCGAATGACAAGCTAGAAGCACTTGACTATCTAACTGGTGGGATGCCCGGGCTATTGCGCTTTTACGAACAAGTGAAAGGGGACCCCCGGCATTTCAGGCAGAATATTAAGGAGCCATATACAAGCAAGCTGTTTGAGAAAGTGACTTGATTGCAGACCACCAAGGCGCAGCTTGCATCTGCCATAGAAATGGTGACTACACGCGTCCGAGGTATTCATCTCAAGCAGCCGGTGGACTTGACGTGCTTCTACGAGGGCCACAAATTTAAGCTTCTGAGCCCATACTTGCGGACAGAGCTGAGTACTATATCATGGAGCAACAAAAGGAGTTGCAGACGGCCTCGAATATGCTGCAGTCCAGAATTGGGCACGGGCTGTTAGAATGGACTGCCTTGTCACAGGCAGAATCCTGCGCAAAGCAGGCTGATAGCTGTGATGAGGTATCAAGGGAAGTTGTTGTGGGATGGGTACCATTCATGCACTACAGGACCATGAGCATGGCTGTGAAGCAGCTCTGCTTCGAACGCTGCTGAGTGACGTGCTCAGTGAGGGTGCGTTGGTAGGACCTGTTGCTTTGAACGAGAAAGCTTTGCATGTCATCTACTACCTCAAACTCAATGTGGAAACCGGCATCTTGAAATTAAGGTTGTGCAAATCAAATCTCTAAATGGAAGAATAATAAGCGGAAGAAAAGATCACACAAGGTTTGCTTGCCATGAATCCGCAACGAGTTCCGCGAGTGACGAGGCAGAGAGGACACTGGTACGCAATATGGAGCGGAGCAGTACGGGGGAGTGGATTTGGCTCAAGTTAAGAGCCACCCTGTTGAGTACAAGAAGCTTGGGGATGTCCACCGGTGCCTAGGTGGTTGGAAAATGGCCTTCCACACTCGTTAATTTAAATAATGTTTTATTAATTATGATCTCATGGTGTTCTCTCTCAATGGGAATTCATATAAATTATTTAAAACATTTATATATTCATTTGATAATTTAATCTAATTTCACCAAAGGGTTAATAATTGTGGTTCAAGAATCGTATATATCACGTATTACAGTACAATACGTAAGGCTATAAGTGGAATAATTATTTTTAAGGGAAAATTACCCTCAGAAATATATCATGTTGTGAGACCTAGGAACATACTAAAATGTTTATATTCCATTAGTCTAAAAACCCTAACTTAATATATAAGAGCAACTGGTCCATATTGAAACTAACCTAATCATTATCAAAACTCACTACTCTAATAATAATAATAATAAATATGTGCACATGCAGATGTACACAAGAATCTTACATCATCCCCTCCCTTCATAAGGATGTAAATTGATTAGGGTTCTTTGGTAGATGGGTTCGAATATGAAGGAACATCAGGAAGAGGCACTGATGGATTTGTAGGTAGCACAACTTGTTTTCATTATACAAAACGCTTTAAGTGTTTGCACATGTACAATCTCCGGAGATCGGGTTGAATGTCATGCCAAACCTCATGAACTTATGGCCCTACTTATCGTAGCACTCGATATAGTCCTTTCCACTAAAAAAGGAGACCTTAGCTAAACCACGTACCGTAAGCTGGGAAAACAACCAACATCAGTTCATCAACCTTGTACTCTGCAAGAGGATGATGGTGTGAGTTGTAGCGTTGTTGTTGTCCTACTTGTATGCGGCCCAAGTGTTCTGTTGACTCCGCATGAATCAATGAAAGAATACTCGTTAGATACTAATCCCATGACCTAGCATCAGTAGCTCGTGGTAACCGAGAAGGCAAACCCAACTCCGTCGGCAACACCGGTTCATGACCATACAAGAGCAAGTACCAATAGAACTTTGTACTCCAGTGACATAAACATATCGGAAAGACGGCAGATAATTATCCTAATCCGATGTTGAAAATTAATATATTTGCGATCATCCCCTTGAAGGTTCTAATGAGCCTTTCCACCAAACCATCTGTTAGGATGATAAGCACTTGTGAAAGTGTGGCATATCTCTAGTCAAGACGTAAAGACATGCAAGACTATTGTTCGAGAGAATTCACTCCAGACAACAAGTTAAACACAACCTGATTAAGGAGAAATTGACCAACAGAAGAAGCAGTCACACTAGCAAAGAGCACCAACTTCTAACCAACGAGTTAGGTAGTCAAAAGCAATAATCACATACTCGTAGCCAACAGTCAACTGTAGAAAAAGATCTCATCAGATCAAACGCTACAACTCAAACGAATGAGAAACTACAATTGACTCCAACCGTCCTTCCAAAGTATACGGGGGAGTATTATGACTTGGCACCACACATAATTACGCATATACAAAATCACATCTCCACACAACTCTAGCCAATAGAAAGATCTGTGTAGCTTCTCCATCACATGACGATGTCCCATGTGCCTACCAAGAACATTAGAGTCATAATAAGTGTGGAGGAAGCATGGAACGAAGACCGAAAGCAGTACCAACTGCAAATGATCATCTAGATCAGTCCCACAAAAAAAAAAGGTTGTCAAGAAGGTCATCCTGAAGATGATATTGTAAATGTAAATGCCTGAAAAGCAAGTCATCAACAAGTGAGATAGGATTCTTAAACCCTTCGAATTCACGGCTCAACCTTTTGAGCTCATCCAAAGACGGCAAATCCAACTCTATATTTTGCGGACACTGAACATCAAGCACAACAACTGCTACAGGCTCCTCTTCCACCTTCTCTCTCTTCTTCTGCCCTAAGGAAGCAATTGTTCCAGCATCAGTGAACTTTTTAAACAAAGATTCTATATATACGCAAATGAAGGTTACAACATGTAGCAACAGACTGAGAAATAAATGATAAAACTTGAACCTTTATCCATCAATACTAAAAGGAAAACAGGACGTGACGTATGATTAACGAGCTTGAAAAGTAAAGACCAAATGAACTAGTGCCAAGTGAATCCCTTGATGATGCTCCCGAAAGAAAGATGGAAGGGTCACTAATTTAGTCGCACAAGGATTCCCTTTTACTCATGTGATTCGTCGTTTCCTGAAAGATTCACCACATCAAGACCTTCCATTGCAGTGGCGTTAATCGAACGTTGTTGATGCCAGGCCTTCACCCCAGAAATGGGGACGTTAATCGGGAAACTGTTGACAATGCTGATCATGTGTCCAACTTCATCACACGCCCGATAACAACAGCACGTCCATGTCCTCGTCCATGGGCCCAACCTTGTACTAGTACACAAGCAGCCCCATTGGAGCAGGACCATCCCCAACATAAAATAGAAGAGAAACGGTGAAGATGCAAGTGGAAGAGGTGATACTCATATTGTTGTGTTAACCTCAAAGCATCATCAAGAGTCACTGGAGCTAGTGCATGCACAAGCCTTACAAGGTCTTGACGAAGTGCTAGCCACAACATACCTAACTTGATGCGTTTTGACATGTTAGGCTTTGCATGCAGCAAAAGGCTCTGAAAGCAAACACTAAACTGCATCACCGACCAAATGGCTCCTAACGAATACAATGCAATTGCTGAAAAGTATCGTCACAGTCATTTACATACCCAAATGTACATTTGAAGATTCCTAAAAGAATATTCCAACATCCACAAGTTGCAATGTTCATATCATTGTACCATTGCAACGCCATCATTTAAATAATAAGAAACTCGCGCAAACATTGAGCACCATCCCATAAATCATATGTGGTGACTATGGTGAAGTGGTCAAACCAATGGTACACATCATTCCCAAGATTTCTGCGAAATAAATCCGGCTAGACACAAAAATTTGTAGCAGAAAAAAAGGAGTACCATGGGTTGTGAATGTTGCCATCAATTGAGAGTGATTGTTCAGTTACATCTGCATAACATCCAACAATTGCATGAGTAATTGCTTTATGAACGAAAGATTTACATGTTATGTATCTATAGATAAAAGAGAATAAATGATAAAATCTACAAAGAAAAAATAAATTTAAATAATGGAGAAGTTACATCTTAAGAAGACAAAGAAGATTTACAAAAAAGACACAAATCCGAGCACTTCGTAAGAATATATCATAGGTGTCCTCACCTTCGCCAATGTGAGAGTTTAAAAATATAGAAATGTGTATATCCATTTGTGAGTAATCCAGATTGAAACCAATCCAATGGTTATAAAAAGCGAGTGATCCAAATTGAAACCAATTCAACAGTTATTAAAACTCATTACGTTAAAATATATGCACGTGCACACATACACATAGATCTTATATTAGAAGTCTTGAATTTACGGTTTCTTTTTTGATCCCACCGTTGGATCAAATTGAGATACCGTTACGGAGAATCTACTAGATTTATTAATATATAAGTTAGTGACACATGTCAAGTTACATATTAAAAAGTTAATTATTTAAAATTTTTTATTCATTAACCGGATCGTGTCTTGAATACTAGCTGCCTCACCATATAAGGAATCTGTTTGGTCTACGGCCTTGCAAATTCCTATGGGGAACCTGCTCTAGGTTCTTTTCTTAAATTTATTTATATGCTTGAGCTTTTATATAAATTTCAACTTAAATTTTTAATATATTTTTAAAAATTAAATTAAAATTAATACATATACATATATATATATATATATATATATATATATATAATTGAATGGGCGTTTTAGTAAAATGTTATAAATTTATAAATAAATGAATATTAGTAAATGTCATCATATTAAATAACTATATTATATTGTAATATATATATGTTTAATTCAATTTGTTTTAAAGTTAAATATAATATTTTATAGTTTTCTTATTAATCTTTTAAATATAAATGTAATTTGAAATTTTGACGTGCATGAAATTTAAACTAAAATCATATATAAATTTAGAAGTCCAAAATTTAAATATGTAATTATAAAGTAAACTTTATACTTCAAACTTCATAATTTTTGGAATCTTATGATGTGAAGATAATCACTTATTTGAAACTTCTTTTCTAGTTATGTTTATTTCATATATGAATGTATCACCTATTTAAGAATATTTTAAGCGAATGATTTTAAATTTTCATAAAGCAAATCATATTAATAAGCTTTCCTAGTTTTTTAGCAATAATATTTTTAATTCATTTTTCTTACAACCTTTGAATCTTGAGACATTTTTTTATTAATTTTAATATACTTTTTTTAATTATTTTTTTACTTTTTTCATTTCAACCTTCTTTTTTTTATTATTCTTTAATCATTGAAAGATCTCTTGTGTTATTTATTTGTATTTCTAAGCATTCTAAACCAGATTTAAATAAAACAAAAGAATTCATTATTTAATAAGAAAAAAGTGAGTGAATAAAATATTCTCATAACAAACACATAACCTAGATTAATACTTATTTTGAATTTAAACAAATAGACTTGTTAATATAAAACTTGTACTAATGTATGTCACCGTTATATTTTAAAGAAGAAAAACAAAAATATACACATAATTGATAGAGTTTTTATATGTTGTTGCATGCATGGTTTGTCAATCCTAAAATTTTTCATTATAAACTCTTGTAAAAACTGAAAATATAATTTAGTATTAAGTTAGCATATGTGTATTAAGGACCAGATAACTCCATGTCCTGAAGTAAAACCTTAACTAAGAGTTGCTAAATTTATACTCGAATAAGACTTTTCAGATATGCAAGTGGGTTATAGAATAAAAGAATTTAAATAACTCAAATGTGATGTACTCAAGCATAATAATATAATTTCACTAACAATAAAGGTAAGTTCATCCTTAAGGTGTGACATATCATCACATGTAAAAAATTTAATGCGATTTGAGGAGACATGAACAAGTGAAGCTTTTGCAAGTAGAGAGCAAATAAAAATTGCTTAAATTATTAATATGATCATTATCATTGCTTGCCCACACATATTCTACTTAATATACATAATGAAGTACTCTTTTTGTATTTGAATAAGTTAGATTAGCACAAAGTGTCAATCCTTTATTAATGAATTTAAATTAATGGTTAACATACCCTTAAACATTACTTTAAGTGTGAGTTTTTAATATAATTACTCTTTACTTTAAACATTAACTATTATTATTTACTGAACGATATTGACAAGGTCTATGTATTGAAGAAATATGTCTGTTTAGTACACTTAAGTATATATGGCCAAGTGTCGTTAAGTATTTACAAGCACTCTATGTGAAATTAACAGTTCCATTTAAAAACTTTTACTCTCATTTTTTGTGCTTTAGTTGGGTTACTGATTAGTTTTGATGAGTTCCACATGTTAAAAATGGGTAGTGTTGATGACAAATGACTACTTAATAACCATATGTTTGGGTAAAACCTTTTGTGTTTTTAACCATGTGACATGATTATGAACCTTGATTTGAAGCTAAGTAAGATGAAAGAAAATTTTTAAAAAGTAAGTTTTACCAAATTTAGAGTTTCTCAAGATAATTAACTATTCTTAAAGACACTAAATGCACTAAGGTGGAACTATTTCTTATTACATTTAAACAATCAATATTGTGCACACTTCTTACTAATTATTTTAAGATGTGATCTCAATTAAAGTTAATAATGTGATTTTAATTTATAATTTATAATATATTGATACAATAATATAATATTCAAATTAAAAATATGTTTAAAAAGTGTACACAAAGTGTAATGTATGTTTTTGCATGTATACTTAAAATAATATAGTAATGAATAATATAAATTTAAATATAAAAGTGAAAGTAACTAAGTGAGATTAAATTTAACAAAGCTTATTCAAGATAATGAATTATTTCCTTTAGGAGACAGACATCCTTGAAGAATTGAAGCTTCTGAACTTGAACTTGTCATGCTATAAACATTGATACGTATTATACGTATGAATACATACTATACGTCATTCATACGTATTATATTATACATTAAACAATCGTACGTATATATTAAATAGTCATATACTAACGTCATATACGTGAATGTATATGCCATGCATTATTTCAAGTATTCTACATGGAACGTCATATGCATTATTTCAAGTATTCTACATGGAACGTCATATACGTGAATGTACATGCCATGCATTATTTCAAGTATTCTACATGGAACGTCATATACGTGAATGTACATGCCATGCATTATTTCAAGTATTCTACATGGACGTATTTCACGATCACTCTGAACTCCATTAAGTAATGTACGTGTGTGCCAAAGTGGCAGACCTCATTTGGAAAAACTTATATACAGACACTGCAGAAGTACATATACACAATCTGCAACATGAACTTATCATGTTGTAATTTATTAACTTCAACAGCAAGTCGGGTTTACCCAACCTGAAACAGGGGTGTGTCCTCGTTTACAAGCCTACAACGCGCTCTCGTAGTAAACACTATCTCAGGCACCATTATTTTATACCTATTTGAGTATTTTTATAATTATTTTTAAAAAAACTTAAAGTTGCTCACACAAGATATTAATTCCGGATAACCACTTAATAATCATATTGGCATATGTTGGTTCTTCCGGCAACCTTGATGTTCTTAACCTATTTAACATGCCAATTCAAATAATATAATGAATAATATAAAATTTAAATATAGGAATGAAAGTATTCATATCACTTACTAAGTGAGATTAAATTTAACAAAATTTATTTAAAATAATGAATTATTTCCTTTAGAAAACATACTTTCTTTCGTAATTTTTAAGAATCGAAACTTCTGAACTTTTATCCATTAAACATTAATACGTATTATACGTATGAATACACATTATACGTATTGCAATATACATTAAACAATCGTACGTATATATAAATAGTCATATACTAACGTCGTATACGTGAATGTACATGCCATGCAGTATTTCAAGTACTCTAAGTAATGTGTGTGTGTGCCAAAGTGACAGACCTCAGATGGAAAAACTTACATACAGACACTGCAGAAGTATATACACACAACTCTCTTATACACACAATCTGCAACATGAACTTATCCTGTTATAATTTATTAAGTTCAACACCAAGTCGGGTTTACCCAACCTGAAACAGTGGTGTGTCCTCGCTTACAAAGCCTACAACGCGCTCTTGTAGTAAACACTCTATCTCTCTCACGAGTAGAACTCCATGAGTTCATCTACATTCAAGTACCTGAGAGAAGGATCATCGTTGCTGAGCAGCCACAGAATGTGCTCAAACAAAATGGCATCGCAATCCACTCGAATCCGAAGCCCGTTCATATGATGATCTCGTCGATCCATCGATCTGCTGCTCCGAAGCGCTCTGATCCTCCTCCGGTTCTCATAAATCGCATAATTCTCTTTGTCCTCTTCTTCATCGTCTCCCTCCATCAGCTGGGACTTCGTCTTCTCTAGCAAACATTGCACCACGCCGTGATCCAGAATCTGCGGCTCGACCTGAAACGCCCTCCGTTCTTCCCCGACGACGAGCGTGACGAGATTCCGGTGCCCGTTCTTCAGCCGCTTGCTCAAGGATGAGATCCCGACGCAGGAAAGAATGGAGCTGTTGCTGTTCTTGGATGAATCCGGAGGAGTAGTGAAGGAGGGAAAACTTGCAAAAGATGAAGATCTTCGCGTCCGCTTCTTGCGAAGCAGCAGCGGACGATCGTCGTCTAGATCCTGATTCTTGCACATGATTCTTACTCTGTTCTTCGACCCATGGCCCTGTGAATGTAGATACGCCTTGACAAGCTGCTTCTGTGGATTTTCGACAGCGACAAGGTAAGATCCTATGCCGGAAACAAACGCCTTCTGCGACAAAGCAAAAATTCAGAATATGTAGCGCCTGGCAGCGATAAGAACCCTAAGCCGCGACAAGAGAAAAATCGAATCTGAGAATGTCGCACTGAAGAATCCGAGGCGGAAACTGGATACTTTCGACAGCGACTTGGATTTTCGAAGAATTCTGAGCCGGAAATACGCCCCTCTGATTGTATCCCTAAGCCGAAAATCCGCTCGCCCGACAAAGATTGATGTAGTGCATTGAATTGAGAAGCTCGATTGAGCCGAAAACAAGATCCTTGCGAGGATTTTGTACCTTAGAATGCAGCGCCTTGACAGCGAGAAGATCGATTAATCCGGAAACACGCTCCTTGTGTCAAATGCAGCGAAGAAATTTCGATTCAAGCCGGATTGTTGGACGGATGAATGCAGATTTTTCAGCAGCAACAGGGCAATGCAGAATCTCGGCCTGTAGCCGGAAGGAAACGCGTGAAGAGATTTTTTTTGTGTGAAATCCCTGGCGCTTTGTGTAGGTGCACTACATGTTAGCAATCCCATACATCATGTAGCCGTACACGTGGAAGGAGCTCATTGGCTTCACGTGGAATAGGGCAAAACGTACACCGGTGCCGAAGCCGTTGATGAGGTTCGGTCAACGGCCCCGCAAAGTTTTCTCGCGGTGGGGTCACGCGCCTCCCAACGGCTACTTGTTAGGCTGTCTACGTGGCTAAATTTATCCCCACCTTTTCTCGTTACCCTTTTCAGCCTTAGGGTTTAAGCCTTTCTCGTTACCTTTTCAGCCTTAGGGGTTTGCATGTTGGAAACAATACAAGTTTGCAAGCAACACGTAAGCACACCCACCGTCATCCCCAGGCTTCAAGTCCTGAAGAATATGGCGAACGACCCTAGCACCTTTGTCTCCGTTATTACAGCCACCGAGCAAGCATATCCAGTCGACAACATCCGGTACATAGGGCATATTCGAGATCAGATCGACGGCTTGAGACAGATACCCAGCCCTCGCAAATGCATCAAGCATACAAGAATAATGCTGCTTCTTAGGCTCCTTACCATAATCCAATTGCAGGGAGACAAAGAACTCTCTCCCTTGCGAGACCTTCCCTCTACGACTGCAGGAGATAAGAACCGAGGTGAAGCAAACCCTGTCCGGTGTTAGCACCATCTGCATTGCGTTAAACAGGCTCAACGCGCTCTTGTTCTCCCCGTTCTGTATGTATCCCTCGAGTATGCAACCCCACGAAACCGTGCTACACTCCGGTATCCGGTCGAAAGCTTTCCTGGCTTCCAGTAGATGCCCGACTCGGACATATCCATACACGAGTGTGTTCCAAGTAATCACGCTCGTCTCCGGCATGTCATAAACCATGTATCTGGCTTGCTCCATCTGCCCGTGCTGGGTATATCCAAGAAGCAACGTGTTCCAGGCGGCTTGGTTGTGTTGGGGTATCTCCTCGAACAGCGCTTTCGCTTCTTTGAGCTCGCCGTTTTGCACGAACACATCGAGCAGCAAAGTATTTGAGACAAGGTTCGTACAAGGCATGGATTGATATATTCTCTTTGTCTCGTCGAGGTCCCCGCTACGTGCGTGGGCGGAGAGGATGGAGTTCCAGCACACCAGGTCTCGCTCCTGTATCTCGTCGAAGATTCTGTTCGCCTCTGCCACTTGCCCATGCTGGGCATACGCAGATAGCATGGCGTTTGCAGATATCCGGCTCTGGTAAGGCATACGCTGGAATATACGCCTTGCTTGCTGGAGAGCGTCGTTCTCCGCATACATTGTTATCATCATGGTGCAGCATACGAGATCGTGTCGAGGGAACTGTAAGAATGTCTCCTCGGCATCTTCCACCAGCCCGTGCTGGGCATACACAGAAAGCATGGTGTTCCACGACACAGGGTCCCTCTCCGGCATCCGCTCGAATGTTTCCTTTGCCTCTTTCACATGTACGAAACTCTGGGAGTACGCCGACAAGAGTGCGTTCCATGAGAACAGGTTGTGCTGCGGTGTCCTCTCAAACATTACCCTTGCTTCCTGGACGTGCCCATTCTGTGCATACGCGGTAAGTATAGATGTCCACGAAACGAGGTCGTGCTGGGGCATTTCCTTGAATATATTCCTCGTCTCTTCGAGAGCCCTTTAGTGAATATCCAGCTAAGAGTGCATTCCATGAAACGAGGTCTCTCTCTGGCATGCTTGTAAACATTTCTCTACAAAGATGTAGGTGCCCGGTCTGGGCATATGCTCTAAGCATTGCAGTCCATGAGAAGAGATTCCTCTGGGGCATACTCTCGAAAATATACTCAGCTTGTTTCATATGAAATGACTCAGTGTATGCAGTGAGCATGGCAGTCCAGGAGATTATAGTTTTCTCAGGGATGTTTTTGAATAGACTCTCTGCTAACTGCAGATGCCCGCTATGGGCATGTGCAGTAAGCATTGCGTTCCAAGAGGGTATGTCACGCATGGGCATTGTATCGAATATGTGCTTTGCCTGTTCGAGCTCCCCGTTTCTTGTGTATGCCACCAGGATAAAGTGCCACGAGTACATGTTCTTGTCCGGTATTGCATTGAACACTTTGCGTGCTTCTTGTATCTGCCCCATCTTGCCGTGTTTTTCGATCAGCCTGTTGGCTATGTAGTTGTCTAGTAACACAGCCATACATACACCCACGTATACAGACAACATATAGAAATGTATAAAAAACAATTATTTAGAAAATTATATAATCCTCGTGAATTTGACAATGTACGTGACTTCAGAAACTATGAAATGTTCTCATTGAAAAAGAATAACATAACGACCTAGTATAACCTAGTAACTACCACGGAGGCCTACTAGTATTAAACCACTTCTGTTGTTGTTGCTGTGTTGACGTATTTTGCTGCTGCCTAACCATGTTATTGACTAAATGGTGGTGTGTCTGCTGATATGGCTGCTGCTGCTGCTGAGCTGGCATTCCAATACCCTGATTGCTGTTGCCAAATGGAATATTATTATTGCTTACGTGCTTGTTCCAACCACCCATCCCATTTGCAGTATATTCCCTCCCTGTGGGTATTTATACCCCTGTTGAGGCCTATGATGCTGCTGAATATTCCAAGCTGGAAACTGATTCGAACCGGCATTTGTCCCAGGGGCAGTGAACAAATTCGAACTCTGGTTCGCTGGTCCAGCGAATGGATTCGAACCAGCGTTCTGTTGTTGTGCTGTAAACAGATTCGAACCTGGGTGTTGTCCGGTATACGGCATATTCGCACCTGTGTTGACTGGTGACGGGTTTGGAATAAATGGATTGGGGGCGGGGTTCACGTAAGGAGTGTAGGGCTGTGTCTCCGGGGTCTCGACATGTACGGGATTGTTGCTTGCTGGGGGACAGCTTGGTGTTGTTGTGGTTGAAACTGCATACAACACACATGCACACGTCAGTTACTTAAATTCTATTCTTATTTAGCACGTATATATAGTATTAAAAAAACACATTCTAATATTAAAGAAACATTCAATACAATAACACGTTCTTAGAACAACAATAGTACTATTATGTGCTTATTAGAGAGAGAGAGAGAGAGAGAGATTCTATGTACAGCTCAATTATAAATATATGAGAAAATTCTGGTCTATAACGCCTTTAATGTAAAACGAATTGAAATATACCAGGAAAGGGATATTCTTGGTATATGCACTTTCAACAATGACATCTTCATGCATAGTTTACCAACATAGGGTGTGTGTGCGTGCGTGCGTGTGTGTGAGATAGAGAGAGAGATTCTCCTACATATGTGTGTTTTAGAATTGTGCTGTGTGAAAAGGAGAGAACCTCTCACATAATTTGTGTGTGTGTGTGAGAGAGAGAGATCATGACAACTCGACAAACATATTAACGTTTAAATTTACTGAGTAAACTATGAAACAGCTTTTCCTCTGTGTATGTAAGCCAAATACCTCTATATGCATAAACAATGCTCAAATTGAAACTCTCACTAAGTTTTATATACAAGTAATAGTTATATAACAAGGAACAACTTGCGACCTTTTCCGCAAAGTGCTGTAACCATCAAGTAATACATACATATATGTGCGTATAAACATGTCCTAGTATTTATATGCATGTACATATAAACAAGTGTCTGTGTTCTTACCTGTGCAGTATTGTTCAGGTTTTGTGCAGAAGCGAGCTCGGAAACAAGTGCAGGGTTCCTTAAGAGTAAAGCCAGCAACTGAGGATCATGACCAGTCGGGGTTTGACCGTGAGTTGACCCAGGTTGGCCATGAAGTGGAGGTTGTTGACCCGATTGACCATGAATGGGAGGTTGTTGACCAGGTTGCCCAGGAAGTGAATGTGGTTGACCAGGAACTGAGGGTGGTTGACGGTGAACCTGTGGTGCTTGACCATGGATAGGAGGTAACTGACTGTGTGTTTGTACTAACGGACGTACGTACGAAGATGGTTGACCAAGAACGGAGGAAGATGGCTGACTGTGAATAGACGGAGGTGGTTGACTCGGTGGTTGACTAAGGACTGGTTGACTGAAAGAACCTGGTTGGCCGTAAGGTGATTGACCATGAGACGGTTGACCCTGACCTGGTAAAGACACTTGACTAGGGGTTGAATGAGAGAGGTGACTCTTCACCATATGTTGACCATTGACTTCCTGTGCATCTTCCACTGGCTCAAGCGGCACCTGGAGAGTGAGAGAGTCGTCGTAGTCTGGTTCTTCGTCCCATGGAGCTTTAGGGTCCTTGGGAATACTCTCAGGATCTGGGTAAAATTCCTCCTTTTCCCGCTTCACACGCAGTGTCTGTATGTCTCTTTCTTTACTCTCTTCTCCCAACGCTACACACCATTGCGGATCAATTGCTATCACTGCACAGGATATGCGTATATGTAAATGTACTGTGTTACAGAGAAACCGAATTGCTTCTATCTCTATATCTCTATAGATATATATTATATATATAAAATAAAAATATTATGTGTATAGCTATTTGTCGAACGATATTATCATATATTATATCTGACACTTTTACCAGGAGGTATGCACCAAGAGATAACACGCTTCAGCATCTCCGAAATAAGAAGTCTAGGATCAGAGTCGAGAGGATACGTTCCTTGAGCTTCCTCCACCTTAATGTCCTCCTTAATGCTCTCAGCTCGGTCATGTCCTTTTTCTTCCTTTATATCCTGAACTGGTGAATCCCGTTGCTCTCCTACATTATAAGTATTAATCATTGTTACTCATCATTCATAATATATATACACACACACACACACACACACACACACACACACACACACACAACCATCTTAAACGGATCACTCCCAACTTTACACACCATAATTACATTAATAGGCTTACCAAAGTCATCCTTCTCTGTAGAACTGGGTCTAATATCTTCCGGGGGCTTCGGAACAGATAAACCAGGTATCAAACCAGAAGAAAATCCGGAGAATGAAACTGAAGGCATATCTTGCCTAAGCTGAGGAGGCGGCACGGAATCCTGTCGCACTTGAGGTTCCTGTCGGAGCTGAGGTGCCAACATATGTGGCAGCACTGGACCTTCTTGGACTTTAGGTGTTGAATCCTTTCGAACCTGAGGTGCCAAGAACGGTGGCGGTACTGAGTCCTCTCGGACTTGAGGTGGCTCTTGTCGGGTATGAACCTGAGGTGGCAAGAGTGGTGGCGGTACTAAGTCCTGTCGGAATTGAGGTGGCTCTTCTCGGGTATGAACCTGAGGCGGCAAGAGTGGCGGTGGCACCTGTCGGACTTGAGGTGACAACAGTACTGAGTCCTGACGGACCTGAGGTGAATCTTGTCGGGTATAAGATGGCACTACTGGATCTTGTCGAACCTGAGGTGGCCTCTGCCGAGATGGCAGCACCGGATCCTGTGGGAGCAGCTGAGGTGACTCCTGTCGCACGTGAGGCGGATGTTGTCGAACCTGAGGTGGCAACTGCAGTGGCAATTGGTTTTGAGTTGGCGGCTGAGGTGACAATATTGAATCTTGTCGGATTTGAAGTAGCAGCACCGGATCCTGTAACTCTTGTCGGGCTGTTTCTAGTCTAACAGCAGGAAGTGTATGTGCTGCTTGGAAATGACCATTGCTTGTCTCAGGCTGAACTGGTAAATTTGGCTCTGGTAAACCAGCGTCATTTGGATGTACAGGAACCTGAAACACAAGATTTTCAAAGCACCTATTATTATGAAAGATCGTGAACTGTCTATAACAACGATGTGTTAGATGTATAGAGACGTAAGATAATGGTAACCATAAAAAGAATACAAATTTATACTAATAAGACATCAAGTAAACAAAGTCAATATATGATGAAACTTATTTTATGTGAATGACTAAATACAATTACAATTAATAAACATTATGTGTATGAGTACATCAAAACATAATGTATATGTATCTATAAATAACACTACCACACATGGAGAGACATACTAATATACACAGATAAAAATTCTTACCTGTGGACTTTCTTCTTGAGGGCGAGGAGTTGTTGGTTTCTGGCCCTGTAATATAATTAAATATACTAATAAGACATCAATATTTGTAATACATTGAAAATTTTAGTACTCATGAGAATGAAACCTACAAAAGCACAATTCAAATACAAGCATATTATATAGACATCTTTGTATATCAAAAAACTAACATACAAGCATAAACCAAAATCACATATGGATATTATTACCTGTGGACTTCCTTCTTGAGGCCGAGGTATTGCCGGTTTTGACCCCTGTAAAAGGCGAGCTCGCATTTTGGCCTTTCTGATGTCGTCTACGGAGAGAGGACGTGAGCCTTTGTCAGTTGAAGTGGATTTCCTTGTTTCCCCATCCCTTACACGCCGTGTCGTTGCACTCGCCTCCTCAACAAGAACAACTCTTCTTTTCTCTTTACCAACTGTAACATATTAAATCAATCGTATAAACATTCT
This sequence comes from Selaginella tamariscina, assembly GCA_003024785.1. NCBI lineage: Eukaryota > Viridiplantae > Streptophyta > Lycopodiopsida > Selaginellales > Selaginellaceae > Selaginella > Selaginella tamariscina. The sequence goes on from PUQB01000707.1 coordinate 105,927, forward strand.
GTACTTTATATATCTGCATGCATGTGTGTGTATTCCATATGGGTATAAATAAGATTTTACGTATACATACATATCTATATACGAGAGAGAGAGAATATCCATATGAATGATTACAGTACGTACGGTCAGCAAGTCGTTTCTTAGAAGCTTGATTCGCCATTGCTGGATCTTCTACAGTCTGTAAAGATCTCCTGCAAAGAAAACCAAGATAACACGTAGTATGAATACATTGGTACATTATAATAACAGGATATTAGATTGAATCACGAAGTCACAGGGGCTTAATCACTCAACTGAGTATAAAACAAGCACCTGAGTATACACGTCCAAGCAATACAGATACACAAATTGCAGAAAATAGAAACAAAAAGAATGCCTAACACACTAAAACGTTTACTGTTCTTATCTTACCGCAAACTAGAGCTTGAGGACGGCCTCTCTGACATGTCCAACCCCTTCAAATTGGGCTGAGAAAGAGGCGTCTGGAGGTAAAACGGACTTCAGAATCGGACACGCACACGCTTACACACACGCACCTTATTCTGTGCCCTTGAAGCATCAGTACTCTTGTCAGAAGAAACAATTTCTGTGAAATAAGCACGGTCATCATTAAAGTTACGTTTTCTGATATCAACATTCATGTCGTTGTTTAATATATACAGCAATCAGATAATCAGATCATCAACTGTAAACATAACATATATAAGCGATGATATATATACCTGTCTTGAGCTTTTTCTTTTCTGGACCAGCGGCTATCGGAGATTGTCCGCCCGAGCTACAAATCAATAGCAAGTCCATATCATGTCAATGTCAGATTTTATAACAAGAAAAAAGGCTATACAAACGTATAAACATACATGAACAACGAAACATATAAAAGTCAAAAATACTGATATATACACCAGCGTCGTACCTGCTCTGTCTACCAGGTTCTTGACCGCCTACAGCACCAGCTGAAGTGAAGAAAAGTTTATCATATGCAGAAGACGTGATAAAACATTACCATTTCCATTCTTCTTAGAGTCTAAGATTTTGCCAACTCCATTCCGTGAGAAAAGCTTCGACCACTTTGCTAATAATGTACGTGCACTTGTAGCTACATCTGATTATGAGACGAGTAAATGAGTAATTAATTGATGAGTAACGGCTATCAATTATTAATGGGGAAGTATAGAATATGAGAATAAAAAACATCCTAGTAAGTCTACATGTTCACACTAATATATGATTACCTGTTGCAAAATAAAACCGAAGTTTGCTCAATGTCTGGACAATTGGAGACACGTGAACCGGGTTAGCATGGACCATAGGTAGATGAGAAAGAACCTGAAAAGAAGACATTTAGATAAAGAATATATAGAAAAGGGGTTTAAATAAATACATAAATAAAATACAAAATACTTACTTTCTGTATCAACAGCATATGACTAGTCTGCTCTTCAAAAACTGCTTGGTTTAACCATCTAGATAGTAGTCGTAGACCACCTTTATCCAAAAACCTGAAAAACATTGTAAGAATAGTCTTGTTGGTTTTTACATCACAGACACACATTCCTATCTTATATGCATGCTATATACAACCGTCTTTATATAGAATACATATGTATATGTGTATGCATAAACTTACAACCGAAGTGTTTGCACATGATCAGTTTGCAGTATAATCTGTAAAACATTAGATTGTCCGGTGAAGGTGCTCTCTGTACGCATAAACTCAAGAAGCCTTTCAACGGAATCCAAGCTACTTAAGCTCGTAATGCCGCTTACATTTGTTGGAAAAAACTGTGAACGCTGCATTGGCTTGTTGGCATCGACGTTTGCAGCTCCATCAGCAATTAATTGTAATAGCCTCTTCACACGCGCTTGTTGGCTCATAAAATATTCTCTGATCTGATATAAGCATTACAAAACGCATGTCATACTATATAGGTATATAAACTATATTCTATAATAAATCTATATAGAATACATGTACATGGTATATAACTTCTTAAAAATACTATATGTATGCACTACCACATTCAGAGTACATATGCACAAAACAGAGCGAACTGAAACGTACTTGTGTCCGTGGAACGCCAGTAATCATACTAAGATCACGAGCCTCCTTTTTGGTAACAGTGTCCTTTAGAGCAAACACGTCGCGCAAGAATTTCCCTGCCTCTGGTGGAAGTGATTCTTCTGGCCTTTTACCTGAAAAACCTATAAAATCTGAGAACATCTCTTATGAATATGTATTTATTTATTATAAACATCATACCTGCTCTCGGCTCAAGTACGCCAGCAGAGCCCTGAGAAACAAGAAACGAAGTGTTTAGCACAAATTTAAACTAAATATATGCACATTATACACATACCAAGTCCTGAAACAGCGGGTTGACGCCAGTAAGGCTATACTGAACATCTATAAGCCTCTTTAGCTCTTCAAGTTGGAAGTCGAAAAGAGTTTTCTGAGCTCCAAGCATCTCTTGGATCTCTTGCCCAGACGGTAGTGGTGGACGCTCGGCATCCTTCTCAACAACCACCTTGTTCCTATCATCTCCCGAAGGGGTCGATGCAGGAGAAATGTCAGACATCAATGGTAATCTGGAGCTCAAAACAGAAAGACCCTTCCCATTCTTCTGCTCACTCGACGATACAAACAACTGTTCCATCGAGTATTCTGAAAAAGATGCAGTGGCAGGTTTCATCAGAGCTCCAGAAGCCGATTGTGTCATGAGCAATTCATCAAAGAAAGCAGAATTCACAGCACAAGCAGCAGGTGCAGTACTTGAATCCTGTCCAACATTCCCTAAGGCTATTTGGGATTCCTCCGATGCATCCATTGGCTCCACATCTCGCATTGTTGAACCTAGAGACGTAACACCCGAATTCTCTATAGACGTCATCCTTGAGGGAGTAGCCGATGAATCTTCAAATGACATGCCGGGCAGTTCCATTGAGGCGGACAAGCCCATCCGAGCCGGAACCGAAAAAGACCTGCCGTTTCCGTCCCGGATTACGGACGGCTCATCTCCGACTGTGTCCGAGACCCTTGAACTACTAAAACTCACAAGACCCGGCCCTGTCCTCTCCGGCAGCGACCTGACTACAGATTCATCTCCGACTGTTTCCGAGACCCTAGAACTATCAAGGTTCACGAAACCGGGACCTGTTCGTGAAATATTTCCTTCCCTCACTACAGATTCATCTCCAACTGTTTCCGAGATCCTAGCACTACCGAGATTCAAGGGCTCTATCGTCTGCGGCAGTGACGGATTTCCGTCCGCGCCTGTTTCCGATACCCTAGAACTGCTAAGATTCACAAAGCCGCCATCTATCCTCTGCGGCATGGCTACAGATTCATCTCCGACTACCTCCGGCTCTTCAACCGCTTCCGATGCCTTGGAACTGCTAATAAAGCCGCATTGTGGCATGGGAAGCAGAGAACGCACCGCAATCGGAGCATGAACTGCTGAAGATATTTCGCTACTGTTTCCACATACCTCGTTTCTTCCCGGATCGTCTATGCTCGCCGCCGCGGTCGCCATAGCCGGCGCCCCTGCTGCTGTGACACCCTAATGCATGAGCTCTCGCATTTAGGGCTCTTCCAAGAAAAGATTAGAGATATTTCTGCCACGCATTCATGTTTTGCTGACGTGGCGCCATGTCATTTCCCTCTTCTTCCGTTAGTTTGTGACGACGCCTAGGGCTTCCTCGGGATTGTGTTTCCTCGCACACATATGAGTCTAAGGGAGTCTAAGGGAGCTTAAGGGGGTTTAAGGGACTTCATATGGCTTCTGGGATTGTATGTCCCGCACCCACGAATCCCACTGTTGCCACCGGAATCCCATTTGAACCTTCACTCAAGGATCCAGGGTTTGTCCACATGGCGATTCCTGGACGCAGAAGATCTTCCAGGAGCACTGTTTCAGCAAATGTGCCTCTAACAAGATCGAGGAAGCAATCTCGGCCGTCGGGAAGAAGAGTTTCCCACGCAACACATTTCAAATTCCCTTCTAGGTATGTTGAGTCACACACACACACACACACACACACACAAGAAAGCTTGTTTATTATAGGATTATGAAGAGTTTAACTTGGGAAAACGTGGTTAAACCTGGTTTTGCAATAGCGGTTTTCCTTTGGCTCTTTCTATTAGGCTCCTTGTCGAGCTCAAATACCGAACAGAGCACGGCACTTGTACATGTTCCAAGCCCAAAAGAGATTGCCAGGATGGACTCGGCGCTGCTCCAAACCACCAAGTGGATACAATCGCAGTTGAATCTCCTGGACATGAAGATCAACAAAGAGGTAATGCACACACATATAGTGTGTGTATACACACTGTATGTTTTGTAGTAGGTAACTGCTCTGAAGAGCGAGGTTGAGCACATGATAGAAAACGAGGCCTTCTCAGTTGCATCCAAGATACACAGTCTGAAAACGCAGCTCGACAATGTAGAGTCCTCACTCACCTTCCTAAAGAAAGAGGGCCTCATAACAAAGCAGGAAGCGATGCAGCTCGTCGGAACAGCCTCAAACAGCCATGCCCTGGCCACGCTCGACCGATCCGTAACGCTGGACGATGTTCGTGGTGCTGCAAAGAGAATAGTCGAAGCGGAGCTGGAAATGCACCGTGCTGATGGTACGTGCATCCATACAAATATAACATATATAACACATTATATACACAGTTACTGGTCGAGCCGATTATGCACTTGCAAGTGGGGGAGGAAGCATTCTGGAGCACTCAGAAGGGTACTACACAGTAAGGCCCTGGCTGTGGACAAGGTTAGCTGCTCGGTTACGCTATACCAATCATCCAAATGCTAACAAGGTCATCGAGCCCAGTTTCGGTGAGCCTGGACAGTGCTTACCACTGAGAGGTAGCAATGTGTACGTGGATATTAGGCTCCGGAAATCGATATATGCTGACTCGGTCACACTTGAGCATGTCTCCAAGGTACTCAACTCATTTCTAGACATGTGCGATTGCTAAGCAAAGGTAAAACATCCATTTCTGAGTGTGTGTGTACAATGTGTGTATGTAATTAATGTATCTATTTGTGTAGAAAGTTGCATATGATATAAAGAGTGCACCAAAGGATTTCCACGTTTATGGATGGCTATCAACGCCAGGAAGTGAGAAAGTACAACTGGGAGAGTTCAAATATGACGTGGACGAGGCATCCAATGTGCAGACATTCAAGCTCTCAAAGGCGGCTTCCAATATTCTCATCAACACAGTCAGGGTACACGTAGTTTCCAACTACGGTTGCCCTACGCACACTTGTTTATACCGGTTTAGAGTCCACGGCACTCAACCACAGGCTATGGTTGATTAACTAAAGCTGTATATATCCTGTATCATACTTACAGGTCATAATGGAGACAACATGCTGGACAGCATGAGGTATGGTGCAGGATGGCTAGGATTCGAGTCGGAAGCATGGGAGGCAATCCTCGACCCGCTGTCTACAGTTTGAGAATGACTTCTACAGCTCTCCAATAAGCACTTCCAGTCGACTTCGTCCGGCATGAAAGGCATGGAAGCAATAAGCTCTTCGGCGTCCTTAAGATGCCCGGCCTTACTCAACAGGTTCACCATGCAACAGTAATGCTGCTGTGTCGCAGTCACTCCGTAGTCGCTGTACATGGATCTGAAGCAAGCCTTACCAGCATCCAGGTCTCCAATCCGAGTCCAGCTGAGGTAAACACAGAGGAAAGTGATATCGTTTGGCTCGAAACCATTCAAGAGCATCATCTGAAACAGCCACACTCCGTACTCGGGCTCCCCACTCTGAGCGTATCCCGTGAGGATAGCATTCCATGTTACATTAATTTTGGTCGGTATAGGCACCGAAGAGTTTGTTCGCTTGCTCAATCTTTCCGTTCTGGGTAAGCAGAGACAAGAGCATCGTCCAGGAAACCAAGTCGCGCTCAAGCATTGAGAAGAGCACTTGCTTGGACCTCTCCAAATGCCCGGACCGGGCATATGCATCCATCATTGTATGCCATGACACTAAGTCGTGTTCCGGCATCGTTTCAAAGATGTCCTCGGCACACTTGAGTTCCCCTTTCCGTGCATATCCACCTAAAGCTGCATTATAAGAAATGTGGTTCCGCTCTTTCATCGTGTCCATTACGTTTCTAGCCTCCTCCACATGTCCGCTCTGTGCATACGCAGTAAGCAGCGCGTTCCAGGTGACAGCATCCCATTCCGGGATCGCGTCAAAGACTTCCTTGGATCCTGTGGCATCACCATTCTGGGAATATGCAGTCAGCATGGCAGTCCAGCAGACAAGGTCGCGTCCCGGCATGTGCATAAACACATCCTTGCCCTGTTCAATATGCCCGGCTTGGGCATACGCCTTGAGCACCACAGTACAAGCCACCATATCGTGCTCCGGCATTGCATTAAACACGTCTTGAACAGAGTCCAGATCCTTGTGTACCACGAGCATGGCGTTCCAGGAGAGCAGGCTCCTCTCGGACATCCCATTGAACAGATTTTTTGCGTCTTGCAGATGCCGTGACTTGGCAAATGCCAGAAGCATCGTGTTCCACGAGTGTAAGTCCCACCTGGGCATCCTGTAGAAGAGAAGCTTGGCCTCCGCAATGTAGCCGTTTTGTGTGTACGCGGACAACATGGCGGTCCATGTCGCTAAGTCCCGATCCGGCATTTTGTCGAACACAGACCTTGCGTTGTTGAGATGCCCGTTCAGGGCATATGCGGAGAGAAGCGTGATATATGAGAATGTGTTCTTGTTGGGGATGCTGTTGAACACCTGGTGAGCTTCTTCCACGCTTCCGCAGCGGCCGTACATTTGCACCAGCATGTTTGACACGAAGACGTTGTCGTGATTGATAGAGAGTATTTGGGAATGTACGGCTCTTGCTCTTGAGAGGGTTTTGCAGGACCTTATGTTGTACAGGCACTCGCTTATACTTTGCATTGTTGTTGCTGAGTTGATTCACACACACACACACACACACGATAAAATAATGTATTGAATATTATTACAATAAAATTTTATTAAATAACTGTATATTTTAAATATTATTTATATCGATTATAAATAATTAGCACTGGATTAAATTGCATTATATAATCTTTTCTGTTAATACATATTACTACTTATTGTTAAATCTCCTTTTTATTCATAAAATTAATTACGTACTTAAATAACAATTTATCATGTTGAATAATTATTAGATTTTCAATCATGTTTAGTATTTATATTAAGTATACTGATAAACTATGAAGTAGTATTGCAATATCTTTATAGATATTACCAAATAGTCTTTATTTAGTAACTATTAACAATAATATGCAAAAACAACTTCTAGCGCATGAATTACTTATGTGTTTAAAATATTAAAAATATACAATAATTTAAAAACTCAAATCGACTTAAAATTTAACCTTGAAGATAATGCTAAGAAGAGATGTTTGAAAACTTAAAATGCCACTAGTTCATGTTTTTAACTATTCAATCATCCTAGCACTCCTAGGGTACTAATTATTCTATTGTCTGTATATTTTGATAACCTTGTTTATAATATTCACTTACTTCCTCCTGTTGATCAGAGCACAAGCCAATAGTTTAAGCTTATCTCTAAGGCTATATACATACATTATATTTTATAACATAGTTTATTTAATCATCATTACTTAATATATTATTTAATATTGTTTCAGAGAATGGGTCAATAAATAATCTTATGATATACTATTTTAATTAATTCTTAAACAACTAGGTCTCACAGTTTTGATATTTGTTTCCTGTTGGTCACATCTGTTTGGAAAGTGCAGCCCAATGAACATGAAACAAGTATTGAACTGTATACATATACAAAATATTCTTAGTAAGACAATTTTATAAACTATATTTTTTTATTTATAACTTTTCTTGATTCTTAAAAGACCAATAGAAACAATGATGTATAGTATTGTTTACATTATTCAAAAACATTATATAGATTATTTCACTGTGAATATTGTACTTAGATATTGAAAGAATAGGAAATATATATATACTGATGACATCATCAATATATATATTTATTGCATAGGGAGAAACCCTGGTTGTATAGTGGGTCTCCCTTACCACATGGCATGTCACCACCTATGTGTCATTATGCATGTTGTATAATGCATATAATATATACACATGCATATTGTATGTTATTCTTCCCTCTTCGGATTGGTGTATTCAAATGCTTCTAATACATTTCTAACTACAATTCACTTTATTTAAATCACATGAACAATCTCTTATTCATAAGAGCCTACTAGCTATATTTTGTATACTAAATGACTAACACTTCAAAGCACTCAGTAGGGACCTAGTCACTTATGTAATAAACCAGTGGTTAAATTAGGATTGTTTAGCTTTGGAAAATGTATTAGTATTGAGATGTTGCACATAATGCTATGAATAAAGAAATACCAATCGAGCTATAAATACTTATTACAAATACCTATTATATATGTAAATCTTAAACATTACAGATACCAATCCCAATCGATCATATATTTGGAAGTCATGCTTTTAATCCAGTTTCATTATTTTATCAAACTATTAATTTGTGGATGATACATAGTGGTAAATAAGTTTTTAACACTTAATCAAGTACATAACACCCTTAATATCTCTATAATGAAAGCCAAGCCATATTGAATACTCATTTTAGATAAGAGTGTTGTAAGACATAAAAATAATGTTATTGATATGATAATTGCATTCAGAAGTGCATCAACTTCTACATATTGAGTCAATCAAATATCACAATAATATATTAGTTTCTTTGAATAGAATATGAAAAAGATCTCATCAGATCAACTGCAACCAACTCAACTAATAAACTTTAACACATTTATTATTTATGTTGTATTAGAGTTCTAAGTTTGGCAAATCAAATAACTTTGAATGGACATGACCACATTGATATGCATGCTCAACTAATAAAATAAATGTTGAAGTTTCTTTAAGATGCATCCTTGATCAGAGGAGATTCATGACATACTTGTAGAAAATATAGAACATAAATAATAGTATTGCTAATCATAACTAATTTTCTGAATTGGTCCCCAAAAAATACAATAAACCATTATGGAATCGAAATTGAGGATGATATTGTATAAGCCGAGGTTTTAAACTAGAGGGAAGACTTCCAAATCACTCAAGCTCATGGTAAGTCAACATTAAACATTTAAGGGACTTACACCAAACCAAAACAAGCAATAGAAATATTATTAGACAATGTAGAATCTGCAAGAGTTATTCATGAAAGAACATTAGCATCAATCATTATTCATCCAGTTGATGCATCACCTTAAAATTGTATATTTGAAGTGGCAATACTTATTGTGCACAACCCACTAAGTTCTTACATTTTAACATAGAAGTTATTGTAGCATGATCATATTTCAACAATGTCTCACTTTCATGCAAATAAGTATGGAGACTTTTAAAACCCCAAACAATAGTAAGACATTCACATTTCGTGGTCAAATAGTTTAGTTCTGCTAATTGAAGTGTTTGAGTGATTTAAGCCACCTAATGTTGAATAGAAGGATCAACTACAAATGTTTACATTAGCACATCTCTAATGCCAATATTCAATGTGTCAATTCGTAAGGTAAACAATTGAATAAAATTCGGATACTAAAGCATAAGAATTGTTAATAGCTCTTTTAGTTGATCAAATGTTTATTAACACTTCTGTGTTTATCGAAAAGATTAGTTAAATTTAATAAGCGATCAATGAATCACCCTAAATACTACACCTTGCCAAAGAAACATTAAATCTCCTAAATTATTTGAGGACACATAGCTTCATTGGATTCACATGCAAATCCTTATGATAAATGTAATATTTATTGAACCAAATGCACTTTTCAAGTTTCAATTACAAACCAATATTTCAAAACTAGTCTAAGATGTGTTGCACATCATAGAGATTTTGTCCATCATCCATATCCATAAATCAAAACATCATTAATAAGTTAAAATTACTATTTAGTAAGAAACTCATTTATCATGCGTTGAAAAATGGTTGGGGCCAAAGTCAACAAATTTGTAAAGAGTAAAAAGTGTACAAAATGTAGTTTTTGGAACATCTTTATTAATTATTGAAACATTCCTATACTCAAAAGTCAAATTCAATTTGATAAACTATATATTCTAACCCAAACAATTTAATAAATTGATAATATTGAGAAGTAGATAAACATCTTTGATAGTGATATTATTAAAAGATTGATAATCCATACAAAAGCACAAGAACCCATCATACTTGGGCACCAAATGTGATTCTCATGCCTATGGATTTTGTGATAGACAACATATATATTTGTTTCAACAATAACAATCTACATTATCAACAACTCCTTTAATAATTGTCTCTAAATTAGCACTTTGAAAGGCTTTGCATTACCAATTTGTACACTGTCTAAAATAAGTCAAACTTGAACAAATCTACGTACCTAAGAAGTAGATTTAGTGGTTCAATATGTGTGAGGCATGCAACATTAAGTTTTTTTGTGTGCAAAAAATATATTGCAAAGCAATTGCACTTAACTATGAAAAACATGCAAAGTAATTGTGCTTAACTATGAAAAATATGCAAAGCAATTATGCTTAACCAAGGAAAATGTAGAACTTGAGAAATGACTGAGAAATCACAAACCTCTTTGAAATGCTTCAACCAATTATAATCTAAGATAATGTTGAAGACTTGTGAATAAACCATCCTAAACAAGCTAGAAACAAACTTAAGATCATCACCCATGACCAATGTCTTGCACTAAGACATGAAATGAAATTGTCTATTATCGTATAAGATGTGTAAGACTTTGTCGGCACATGTTAAAGGTAAGAAACATTGTTCAACTAAGTCATCAAAAACATATTGGAATCATAGAATACCACACACTTGTGTAGAATAGATGAAAATTAGATGATTGAATGGAACTTATAACCCCTCATATGCATATCAAAAAAACATGGAGGTGAAATCTACATCACACAAGATCCCCGTCTTCTCAATTTCTGTAACAAGTCCTCTTGAAATTGAGGTGTTATTTTTAACACCCTCATCATCAAAGACCATAATAGCCATAGGAGTAGCCTTTGGAAGACATGGCCGCAAACATGGATGTGATAGTCCCCAATTATGGTTACTTACAAGTGTACCATGTATATCATGGGGTCCAAAATGCTCAATAATGAACCTAATTAGGCTGATTTGCATTGTTCTAATCGATTCTATTATGGTTCTATTTATTTTTATTTTCATGCACAAGAACATGTGCAGGAATTGGATGGTCATTGCCCACAAAGTTGGCCATGAAACCAAACTCAAGCAAGAGTGTCATAGTTTTTATTATGACTCCATTTTACTTTGGATGTTAACTGTTGTTATCTATTGTACTATGCTGATGTAGTAGGAAACACGCATGCTAGTGCACTTGGGTATTTAATGATGGTCCGACTGAGTGTTATTAAGTATTTACATAAAACTCTAGGTGAAGCTAGAACTTATCTTTTAGAAAATCCACTCCCCATTTTGACATCCCAGTTAGGTTTTCTAGTTAATGCAGCATGTTAAATAGGGTTAGGAACATCCCTAGTTGACCTAACCTAGGGTTGCCCTAACCCATGTCATAAATCCCCACCCCCTCGAGTAGGATTTAGAGTAGGAGTTAGTTATTTAAAAACTATCTCATTTTTAAA
>PUQB01000708.1:0-117386 GCA_003024785.1 Selaginella tamariscina
CTTTGTTAAGGGTATGCTTTTGATGTGGAATCGTCGTTAAAAAATTAAGGATTAAGAAGTTTAAGGACATGTGTGAAATCAATTCAATTCAAAGCTTAAGTAAGCATTCTATTTGATTTTTACTTATTATTTTAGTATATTTGTTAATTAAATATAATTTCTATGTTTATGTAACTACCTTCAAACATAATGGGAAATGCGAAATCCCAAAAGCTAATAATGAATATTTTAATTATTTATTTATTAATTATTATTAAAGAATATGTTATAAAATATTCTTATTTAATTGATAAACATGACAAAGGTGACTTTCATAATGGGATAATTTTAAATGTGAATTCATATAATGGTTCACATTAAAAAATTAAAATAATTTAATTATTGAATACACAAGTGAAACAATATATATTAAATGTAATTTGTTTGCACTGACAAGACTATGAAATGTATTAATCTAGAAAATAAAAAATTATAAATAGTAAATGGTAGTAAAAATCTTATTGTAAAAGTATGAAAAACACTTCACACAAGCGTCTCTACATGTGATCTATTTGTACCTAGGACATAATACAAGTTATACATGGGACTTATACATGTATTTGCAATGATTAAGTGCAATGTTACTTTTTAAACGACCAAATGCTCATTTTAAAACACATTTATAGGAAGCATGAAAGTGAATGATAGCCATTACAAGTCTTTGTTTAATCATGTTATTTACTTTCTTTACCTAAAAACATATGATCCCTTTGAGAAAGCATATGCCAATGTCAAGATGACATCGACATTGGTATCTTCTCCAAATTTCCGGGCCGATAATTTCTGCCATCCTGCAGCGATAGCAAGTAAGTAGCTTCATGATTGCAATGAGATCTGTATCTGACTTGATTTACATAGGTCTCCAGGGCATATATATGAGAATCGATTGCGAGAGTGCCTTGCCATGTTGCTCGGGGTTGGCATCACGTTTCTGCTCTCTTCCGGGGCCAAGCTCTCATCGCGTGGTTACTGTGGCCCCAAAGTTCTAGTTGGAAGTACCTCTGTTGAACACCAGTGGCTTGCCTCTGCTATGGATTTGATAGTTTCAGGCTTTTCAGCACGGGAAGTCATATGTAAAGGCCGTGCTTGTGGACACAGCCAGTGGCGATGACAGCATTGTTACTCAAGCTTTGGAGTTTGCCCATTCTTGATCCTGAGCAACGAACCACCTTCCCTAGCAACAAGTTTATGGCTTCTGTCCGCTCATGTCTGCCAGGTACATTTCTCCTACGACTTACTTCATTTGCTAAGCTTTTCTGCTTGGTTTTCAGAGGCTGCCTCTTGTCCTGGATCGAGTGATCGCATTTTCATTCGATCTATCCAGATGTTCGCTCGTGAAGAATCCAATATTATTTTCCAGGATTGGTCTGGTGTGCTTGGGGGATCACTCAAGGGTGTGTCACCATCTTTACTGCTGGCTAAAGAGAGGTTGCCTGGGCTTCGTAAACTCGTACAAGCTTGTGCCAGTGAAATGGGGATATCCAGTCTTCAGATAGGGAGGCATAGAGGTGCCCGTGTCATTGTGGACTGTCCAGATGACTTGATATTAGCAACATGTGGACAGACTGGTGGTGGTTGAAGCGGATAAATTGCTTGCATCTGCGTCGGGACGGAAGGTATGCACTTACGCATTGTGCGACCACTTGCTTGTTGTGTTTTGCAGATACAAAGCCTTGTGAAGCACTGTCCGGTCGGTATTCACGTTGTCAAGGAGGCAGCTGCCTTTAAAGAGCTAGTTCAGAAGCCGCACATTGTACCACGGCCGGTGGTAACGCTGGAAGAAGTTTTTTGCCCAGGTGGATACTGAAGATGAGAAGCTGGATTTACTGTGCCGAATCTGGAAGCAACTGGTTTTCAAACCTGCCTACCCTTTCTCTATCTTCTGCAACTCAGCCTATATTGTGAATAAGGTTGTTATAATGCCTTGATACACAAAGACCTTGATGCCTTTGGGCATCACAAGGGGCAAGAAGTGGATCCACAGGTTAACAAGTACAGTGCTGCAGTGCTGGTTACAGAAGTCTATGAGCGGGATCCCAGGACGTGATCAACTACGATCTTCCTAGCTGCTATGATGAGTACTTGCAGAGGGTTGGAAAAGATAGAAGCAGGATAGGGAGGAAGGTGGTGATTAACATTGGCACGCTTCAGGAGCTGCGTGCCATTCCCGTTGAGATGATGCCCTTGCCGTCCGATTGCACTTGCCTTCACGGCAGGCTGCGACAAATGTGGTATAAGGTGTATATGGCACTATTCCTTTAGTATATTATCACGCATACAGTGTCATATATTTGTAATTTAAACTTAATATCCAAGATTCTCCATACGTATCTGTATCGCACACATGTTTATGTACAGACGTCATGCATATTTATTAGAAGAAAGCGGAATATACAGCTTGCCTTGTATTGAGTTCGTAGATGCTCCACATTGATGTATCAATCTAGCTAGAGTACCGAATTCAGCATTGTATATTCGACCATCCATCAAGTGGTAGCTTAGGGATGCTAATGATCGGTGAACACACACACACACATACGCACACAGTGCTGCTAAGTGCTATACAAAGTAGCATATAGTTACATATGGTATCGTTATCTATAAGTTAGAGACTATAACACACAAGTGTGTGTGCGTGTCTTGTGAGGATTATTTGTTATTACAAGTAGCCAATGTAATCGTGTATAATCAATACACATATGGACTTGGAACTTAATCTTGACTATCTTTCTCAGACTTGTTCCGAGTGAATAATTAATTAATCTTTATTACTACTAATATGCTTACTATTAACTTATTATTAACTTTTTAAATTCAATTTGTTTATTAATCACGTTTAATGACTAATTTATTACTAATTATGAGTTAAGTTTTGAAGCTGTTTAGTTCATTCGCCATCCTTTGTGGTACAGTTTGAAACTCGTTCTCCTAGAAAACTGTGAAAATCAATTATTACATTCAAAAGAACAACAATCTACTTAGAACGTAAACATATTTATCATTTAAGGAATTTTCATTGAGTTTTTAAAATATTCGTAAATTGGAGTTAACTTTTTAGCAACACTACCAATCAATAATTAATATGTATCCAATTGTATTAAAAAATTGCAATAATAATGAAATTTTACGGAATTAAACAAGATATATACATTTAAGTCGGACGAGGCACTACTCTCGTTCGTAAACTTCGAATATCCAAGCAACACGAACAGCTGTCTGCCATTGCTTGCTCCTCCTTCGGGCAACGAGCTGAAAGGACATAAGAACCTTGCTCCTAGGGTTCGGGATAGTCTGCTGAGTCGGCATTCTGTCGGTGAGATCAATCTGGAAAATGAATACAGAACAACTTACAACCCTGTAATCTGGGCTTAGACGATCTTCAGCCGCACCAGCCTCCGGGGACAACCTGTGGTTACACAGAAGGCGCCTCCCACTCCCCGGCCATCTGAGGAAGACACTTGCTGTCCCTGTGGATGTTGCTATAGGGGAACCTGCTAGGCCATGGCTACGATAGGCTGCCGCTGCTGATCACACCTTGTATGAAATTGAACTCTTGAAGTCAAACTCCTGAAAAACATTCCAGAGGACTGCCAAATGTGTTTCCCATCCTGCACATGTAGTCCCAGAAGCGGAAATTGTTTGGTGGTAATAATGCTACTACTGCCCTTCCAGCAGAGTTTCCAATCTTGAGGCAGACTCCCCGCATACTGAATACAACACTTTCAGTACACCGATCATCCCTGGCAGCACAGATTCCACGCAACAAGAAACACACCACGTTCTGCAGACCGAGGTCGCCTAACTGCTGCAATACCTGGTCTCCGAACAAAGCCTTTGATTGGTCGGCCTTGTACACTTCGTTGTAATGTGTGTGTGTTGTGGCACATATGGTGAATAACGGTTATGAGTAGGATCCTCAGGCAACTAGAGTGTTCTTCTCAAGATGTAAACTACTTTGCTAGTTTGCTTGAGACCTGCCGACACACAGATGATTTACAGTCTCTCAGAGACATTCAGGTTCCTGGCCAATGTTCTCATCGATCTCTATGGAAAATGTGGAAGCACCAGAGATGCATTTGATGTCTTCAGTGGAGTTGAAAGACCCAATAGCTATACATGGAATTTCATGCTCAGAGAATTCAACCAGAATCGAGATATGTCCGTGTCAAAGAGATTTCTTCGATCGGATGCGAGAAAGGAATGTTGTCTTGTGGACTGCCACAGTTGCTGCGTATGCCCCACGTGGGCATCTCGAGGAGTCCAAGCTGTGCTTTATTAGAATGCCAGAACACAATGCAGTCTCCTGGAAAGCACTCTTAATGGTGAATGTGGATATCTATCCGAGGCTAAGGAACTCTTCGATAACATGCCAGAACGAACAATAGTGACATGGAATTTCATGCTGGAAGTGAAGGGCATCTTTGGGAGGCCACATGTATGAGAAAGAGTACTGCGGCTTCTAAAGCTCGGTTTAGATAAACCCTGGGGCACCGGCAGTCAAGCTACAAGCCAAGACAAGCCGCTTTTTTGACCCATCAAACTTGTATGAGTCCGTATGTAAGGATACCGTTTGTCACTCCATGGATGCATGGCTTTCTCCGTTCTCATCTTGGTTTTCGCTTCATTTCTTCAGGTTCATGGAGAAATAAGTTTCAGCTATGCCAATTTCAAGAATGTACCGAAGAGTGAGCTCTTTCCGAGTGGTGATGCAACAATCAGTGGCGGAGAGTTGCTACTCACAAGTGATAAGTTCTACAGCTATGGAAGAATAATGAGGCGGGAGCTCATTGATTTCTGCACCACACCGACGTCCTTCACCACCGAATTCACATTTCGTATCGAAAGGAAGGACAGAGCTGAGCACAACGCAGATGGATTTGCATTCACAATATCTCCGAGCATAACCGCACCGTCCGGGAAGAGCTACGGTAGGTGGCTAGCTTTGGTGGAGCCAGAGAAGAACGGCTCTCCTAGCAACCAGCTTGTTGCCGTGGAATTCGACACTTTCATGAACACTCCTTCCAATGGTTATCCCGAGTTTCAGGATATAGATGACAACCATGTTGGGCTCGACTTGAACGGTATCATCTCAATCAATTCAACATCACTAACACCTTACGGAGTCACTCTTGGAAGTGGGATATCCATCTTAGCAAGGATTGTATATGATGCTTCTCTGCAAAAACTGAATGTCTACGTATCAAATGGTGGAAGCCCAGTGCTTGAGCAGAATGTTAATATCTGTGCTTATCTGGGTAAGGCTTCTTATGTAGGATTCTCTGGTGGCTCAGGAGGCGCTAATGTTGATTTTCACAAGATCTTGTCTTGGAAATTCTCTGCCTACTAAGATACATGAATATGAATAAATTTGACTATGTATGAAATCTGTGGATCTCATAAACTCGTGCAGAAGCCTGTCGCATGTTTCAGTCACGAATCCTGAGTCGAGTGTATACTTGTCCAACATAGCGGTAAAAATGTATGGGAATTATGGGTGTGCTGAGCTCGCACGCGAGACATTCGACGGGATTGTTGAGAAGGACACTTTCTCGTGGGTTTTGATGCTTACTGCATATGCCGAGCATCTGCGTGAGGCAAAGGAAGTATTTGAGGCCAAGGAAGTATTTGAGGCCATGCCAGAGAGAAATGTGGTCTCATGGACTGTTATGCTACGTGTTTATGTAGAAGAATGGTAATATCACAGAAGCAAGAAATCTCTTTAATGAGATGCCTGAGAGGAACTCGTCTCATGGAATCCATGGTCGCAGCATATGCCTGAACGGGTATCTGGAGCGGGCCAAGGTGCTCTTTAATTCAATTTCGCTGCACGATATAATTTCCTGGAACAGACTTTTGACAGCATATATCAGGATGAACAAAGTGCTTGAGTCTAGAAAATCTTCAATCTTATGCCACTTCGAAACCTGGTTTCATGGAATGCTTTACTTGCTGCATATGCCAGAAACGGGCATCTCTCTGAGGCGATCGAGTTGTACATGAGTATTCCCTTTCAGGATATAATAACGTGGAATACCATTCTAGCTGCATATGCATTCAGTGGAGATATAAGGCAGATGAAAAAATGAAATGCCTTCTTAGGATCTCACCTGTTATCGGCATATGCAACTTGGGCATTTGACGAGGCTGTGAGTACATTCCATCTGATGCCAGAATGGAACTTGAGTTCATGGAACTCCGTTCCTTCGGCTTGTTGTCAGAGAGGAAGATATTAATGAAGCTGAAGATTCTTCCAAGTGATGCCTAGTCGCGATCTTGTTTCATTGAACACCATGCTTTCTGTGTATATTCAAGCCGGTTATTTGCAAAACGCATGGGAGCTGTTCACTACAGAGATGCCAGAACACGATCATACTTCATGGAATGTGATCCTTGCTGGTTATTCACGCAACAGCGACTGGAGGAAGTGAAGGAGTTGTTCTAACACGATGCCTGGTAGGGATACTCTCATGGACAACCATGTTATCTGCATTTTTCACGCTAAAAAGAATGTATCCTTTGGTTTGGAAGGATGCAAGAGAGAGATCTGTGTCTTGGAATGCAGTGTTTGCCATTTATTCCCAGCATAAAGAGTTTAACATGGCATTACAAGCTCTTAATGAAATGTTAATCCAAGGATTAGAAGCGGATGAGAGCTCTTTTGCATGTGTCTTACTAGGATGCAATCATGCTGGCGAAATGTCTACTGCTTGGTCGTGCTTCCGTTCTATGGAGAATGACCATGGCTTGCAAGCTACCAAGCAGCATTACGGATGTGTTGTAGATCTTCTTGGGCGAGCAGGACATTTGCAGGACATGCAGGAACTTGTTAAGAGCATGCCACATGTTCCTGAAGGTTGGGAGCTGTCTAGTCTTCTTGTTGCATGGCAAAGCCAACAGGATACTGTTGTTCTCCCTTGGGAAGAACACATCCTACACTCTTGGTACGTATTGCTCTCCAAACTATATATAAAAGGCAATGGATGAAGCCCTTCCAGCTTGAGTAAGACGTACATGTACATTTAGGTAAGTAATCCTTACGTTTTAAGTCCATTTGTGAGCATTGGCCATGTATATATAACACACACACACATATATACATGTATCATTCCATCCCATGCCAGAGGATAAACATGTACACACACAAACACACACACACAAAAACAAACCAGCTCGACTGTACTTCATGTTCACATTAATATTAAATTTGTCTTATTTATAATAAAACTATATATTAAATATATGTATTTGTATGGCATGTTGTTCGAAGATTTATACGATAAAGGTGATGAATCAAAATTAGATTGTGGAGTTATTCTCCAATGTCTAGGTGAAGAAGGTTCGATAAACAATTGACTCAATCACCATCAAGTCGAAGTGCAAGTCCCTTTGTTGGCAGTTCAAGATTTCCAGACACACTAACAAGACCTATTGAATCTCAAAAACCATTAACTTTACCATCACCCTAGCAGGCCAAGGCCCAACCCCAAAGTTTGCTCCATGCCATTTATAGACAAAATTAAAATGTTATAAATATAGTAGGGTTGATCATTTTGCTAGGAATGTCGGGCACCATCACAAAGTTAGGTCATTTCAAGGCTATGACTAAAAATGAAGGTGAAGGTGCTGAACCTAAAATGCTTGAAGTTTCAGAAGAGGAATTGGAAGATGATCAATATGAGAGTGATGTATAATTTCATATCAACTAGTTTAATTCGTTGACTAAATTTGGATGTAATAAAACTGAATGAAATAAAGATAATTTCGACAAAGGTTTTTAGAATATAATAAATATAGCAAAGGTAATTCTTGTCCAAATTAAGAATTGAAAGGCTAAATTAGACTTAATTGTCTTGAATATATGGGGTTCAACTATATGTTCAGCATAGATTGGTTCCACAAGTATATAGTTGAGACGAGAGGATTAAGTGACAATCAAATTATACTAAAAACAAGAAGAATGGTAAGAAAATGACGCTTAAGATATAGAATCATATGTTCCTTACCTTAACACAATTATGTAAAAGGGTTAAACATTGAAATTTATAACTCTTTGAGACATAAATGGTGGTGGGATTAATTCCGCCATCCCTTCCATGTCTAGTGGGTGGGATTAATCTCACGTACAACTCTCTTATATGGATAAGAGTGGCATGCAAGATTAATCCCGCCTCCCATTTTTTTAAAACATAAAGGGTGGCGAGATTAATCCCGTCGACCCTTCCATACCTGATGGGCAAGATTATCCCGCCGACCGTTCAAGAAGGAATGGAGGTGGTGGAAGGATTAATCATGCCTACCAAGCATGGAAGGAGTGGCGGAATTACCACTCTTTATGTCTCAAAGAGTGTGGGTCGGGATTAATCTTGACCGCCAGGCATGGCATGGGTTATCCATATAAGAGAGTTGTTGGCGGGATTAATCTCGTACCATGCATGGAAGGGTGGTGGGATCAATCCTGCCCACAACTCCTTTACCTCTATTTTCCAGACACACATATATTTATATGTACGTGTTTATCTGTATATTATAATTTTATATATTTCTCTCTCAAAAACACAAATTCTAGGAGGCAAGGGAGTGTTATAATTTCTATATATTTTTTCTCAAAAACACAAATTCTAGGAGGCAAGGAAGTGGTGGCAGGATTAATCCCACCACCTTTTCCCTACTTCCTAAAATGGTGGGCAAGATTAATCCCGCCCACTTCTTTATGAGACGGAGAAAGGTGCGGGATTAATCCCACCACCCATGTGTACTAATATATATAAGTTCTTTATCTTTTTTATTTACTTCTATAATTTTATTATAATATTTTGAGTAAAAGCCAGTAAACCATGTAAAACTATCTAAAGCTCACATTTGTGGTGGTTCCAGAACTAAATGATATAGTTTTTTGCATTATCACAAATGTGATAGAATGTTAGAAGTTTATTCATGTGCAAAATACAACGAACAATTCCAAGTTTTCACTCTCTTACGTCCTATGCCGCCTAACTACCTCGATAGCTACATCAAAACCTATATACACCTTAGCCTCCACGTCATACCCCCCTCAGCAGCCACATCATCATAAATGTTAGCAGCCACGTCATTGCATATGTCAGTAGCCACATCATTGCATATATAAGCAGCCACATCATTGCATATATAAGCAGCCACATCACCCTGTGCATCAGCTTTGGACACTTAATCCCGCACACTTCTCTCTAAGACAAAGAAGGTGTATGTGAATGTACTAGTGTATAATATATATAAGTATATGTTTGTCTGTATATTATAATACCTTGCCATTTAATCAGTCTAAGCACTTCAAAGGAAATAATGTATAAACCCTGTAAAGTTTTATAGTGTATTTGTATATTTGGATTTATATAAGTGTGTGCATTTTATATGAATTGTATTGATATTGTAATATTGTGTAGATAGACGATTTTTCAAACAAACTGATTCAGCCATTAGTATGGAGTCGTCATCAAATTTTTGGGTAAGAATTAAAACAAAATCTATTATACTCAGATATATGCTTGAAAAACTTATCATTTCTATATTTAGATGTGAAATTAAAGTGATATTAAAGACAAGAGGAGGATGAGATGGGTTGGGAGATTCTAAAATCAACTTGGCTATATTTTAAAATAAACGAGAAGCACATTGGATCAACCATGGTTGCTATCAAACTAACCTCTGTGACATCGTGTGGATAAGTAAAATAAAAAGTAGATTCACTAGTTAAGCACCGAGGGCAGGCTGCAAATTGAGATTGGATGATACTCAAAATATATATCTTGTTCATCCAATGTCAAGTTCTCGAATTCGAAGGATTGCAAATACGACAAGAACATCGGGTAATTCTGTCGACTGTGAATTACGTCGTTCATGTGTTCACTAATGATGTCAATCAAAATGAAAACCCATATATGGAGGGGATCAGATTAAATGTCTACTTCGAGGATCTTAATATTCATCACATGAGAGTCTGCAAACAACTGAAGACTTCGTACAAATTTTAATTCAACAATGTTGATTGTGTTCATTTATGAATATAAATTAATATTTATAAAAAAATTTAAAAACTATTAGAGAATGAAGATGAATGACAAATTCTTAACCATTTCTTATTTCGACTTCATTGGTATTTAAACCATTGCAAAAAATATACTGTTTAATCGCATTATGCAACTAAGTTAAAGTGAGGAACATAAAATTCATAGGCTAATTTTTATTTATAAATTTATAATTTTCATGGTTTAATTTTTAATTTATAAATTTATAATCTGCTTTAGAGTCTATAGGTAATGCACGCTCTAGATTTAATTTTGATTTAGGGTTTCAAGATGGACAGCCCAAATCAATTGTGTTTAAGGATCATTAGTTTGCGATCAACTCGATGGACGAGGCTCTCGAGGTGTGGACACATGTTTGAGGTCCTTGCAACACGCCTATGTCAACCGTTTTTTGTTCAGCTTTTGAGTGTTGAGTTGCACGTTTTTCTCATGCCACAGGTGTGTGGGAGCCGGGCAGGTTATGCCATAATGTTTGAGAACAAGCCCGTGGCCTCGGATTTCAAAGTGGAGCCACAGTCCTCTCATTTGAGCCTATCAAAGTCAATTGTGTTTAAGGTTTGTTGTCTTTATATCTTGTTGTGTGATGAGGAGTTAGGGTGGAGATGATTGTTTAAGAGCATTGCAAAAGGGTTGTACCCACCTATGGCGTTTGTTTTTGCTTTGGAGCATTCCTTCTGTGTGTGTGTCCGTGTGTTTTTGTGTCAAAGAGAATTAACATATTTTATATATGCAAGGTGCTCTAAGGCTAATGCACATGTGGATCTTAATTTTGTTTTGATCGGCATGCACTGAAACGCCATCCACATTTGCATTTAAATAGGACATCATGCTAATCCACATATGCATTAACCCTAAATAACCAATCTTTAACTAAATAATAAAAATGAGCCGTACCTAATTATAAAATTAAAGGTTTTCGTTATAGTTATACGGTTTTAGTTGTAGTTAAAGGTTTTAGTTATAATTTTATTATTTTAGTTGACATTTTTATTTTAATTATTTTTATTGTTTTCATTATTGTAGTTGTGATTTTTATTTTTATTTTAGTTATAATCTGTATTAATTTTGCTGAATTTAATTGTCTTAGTAATAATTTGTATTATTTTATATCTTGTTCTCATTTTTATTTTAAAAATAGTTATAATCTTAATATTTTAGTTATAAATTTTTATTTTGTCTTGTTTTTATTTTTATTTAAATTTTAGTTATAATTTTAATATTTTAATTGTTTAATTGTTTTGATTGTTTTAGTTGTAATTTTATTTTTATTTTAGTTATAATTCGTATTATTTTAGTTATAATTTTTATTTTAATTTTAGTTGTAATTTTAATATTTTAGTTATGAATTATTTTTGTTTTTGTTTGACTTGTAATTTTATTATGTTAGTTGACATTTTTATTTTAATTATTTTATTGTTTTCATTATTTTAGTTGTCATAGTTTTTATTATGACTCGACCCTTTACTTTGGGGATTTGATTTTGTTACCTAACGAGTTGTGTGACGAACCCTATGTATTAGGAAACATGCCCGTTTAGTGCACTTGGGCATTTGGTGATGATCTGACCGGTGTCATTAAGTATTTGCAGAAAATTTTAGTCGAAATTAGAATTTACTTTTTATAAATTCTTCCCTTAACAAGGTAAATAATATACTTAATAATTATAAGGCCAGCTAACGATCATTTTACAGATGTAATAAAACAATTAGGACATTGAATTTTAGGAATGCCATGAGGTAAGAGAGGAGTATGATAAAAAAATTTTGTGTCACATGTCAGAATGACAGAGTTCATATAGGAAATAAATAATAATGCAGTTCAAAACATTATTATTATGGGGACTGATTTGGTTTTTGCATCACCATTTTATTGCCTTTACTTCCTGAATCACTTTCTCTAGTGCCTGTAATATCTGAATCTTATAAGAATGATATACAAGTAATGATAAAGGAATTGGTAACAATATAGCGTTAAAGATAAATGTGAAAGGGACCAAATAAGTGAGTTTCAAAGCATTCAAGTGGCAAAGTTGCCCCTTGTTACTCATGGTCATATTGTGTTTTGGATGTCAATGGTGTTTTGCTTCATTAACAAAGGCCTGAGGACAGAGAAAAAAAATTAAACAGGGATTTCTGCAGTTTAGTAGTTCATTATGCTCAACCAAAACATTGCTTGTATCCATCCAATCACTTTTGACACATATTTTGATATTAATACCATAGGTGAGCTAGTGAATTACTTGGATATGTGCATCAGAACAAAGAATTTTGGAAACTTTTGTGAGCAATATCCACCATATAAAACATACGTTGATGCTTTTTTTTTTTTTTGTGATTTTGAAATTTATAAATTTAAGGGGAGCAACCGGGTGTTATATAATATTATTATTAAGAAACTTCATTTTTTAGGTAAGTCTCTATACACTCTTGTTCTTATCACAAATTACATATTAACAAGGATGGCAATTTCTAATTGCATTTGTGAAAGTGTTAGGTGGTGGCAACAACATAAAGATATTAACCAAAATGATTTGATTAATCCAAAGAGTAATAACTTAAACAAAATGAGGAGATTTCTTTATATGGTTAAGGAGTAAGTAATTACAAATAAATTAAAAGTTGATAAAAATGATTTCATTTGTAATTATGTTTAATAATATTTTTTAATTATTAAAAATATTTTTACAATGAAGAATAATACGAATATTCTAAGATATTTTAAGAATATTTTTACCAAGTACTGTTAATGAAGGATTAATTAATTAATTAATTAATAATTAAGGCTTAATTATATATTTATTAAATAATTAATTAATAATTAAAACTTAAGTATTAATTAATAATTTATTTTATATTCTCCATTTTCATGTATCATGCCATTTTAGTTACAATGTGCATACATATGACAATGCATTTTTCTGCTTGGTCCACTTTGTGTGAAAAACCTTTGCTCGTTGGACCATCTCATACGTTCTTTCATGTTAATGGAATGACTTATGATCCTCTAGTGCATGACTATTGTGGAGATATGGGTAGGCATTGAGGTGGTGTTACTTGGTGAGAATGGTGCATTAGTTGCTAATGGAATTGTAATAGTTACACATCCGAGTGACTCAATTGAAAATAAACTTTTGGTTGGTTTGAGATGCTCTTCCATTAACATCCAGACATGATCTGCCACTCCAACTTTTAAATGAAAGACTCATGAGATGGCACATAATAAAGTTGTATTCATATATAACATTAGCAATCATGAAGAAATTATAGGCTACGCCATGTCAGTATGTTAATGCCAAACAAACGATAAACATGGCCAACATTACACATGGGTGACATAAAAAAGGCATCGATTATGTGAATCAACAACCTTGCCAAACAAACTTTCACTTCTTACTTACAGACTACTGGCAAAAGATTGATTTCGTTCCCTTAAAGATGCACTAAAGACAACATAGAATAAGTGTTAAAGAAAGATTTAATGTCTAAGTTTTATAAATGTAGTATTTTGCTCCCTATAGAAAAACACAAATAAATTGGTCACCTATCCTAATAAATGTATGAAGGGATTGGTTCGTAATAATTATTGTCAAGTGATACAAACGCATTTCATGACTATTTCACAGTTAATTCATTGTAGTTTAATTAATTAAAAGTTAATTAATAAAGCATATTTGAGAATATTCCATGGATATCCTCAATATTTATATTAATTTATAATCTTTAGTTTGTTTAAAAAACAATTTCATTTTTCATTTTCGACAAATTTTGCCACTTTATTAATATAGGACTTATTATATTATGTAAGAAAATATGTTTAAATTAGAAGTTTCCTATTTAATTTTATGCATTAACTTTATTTATGAAATTAATAATACATTAAGTCGGCACTCATTAATCAATTATAGTGTGTGCACTCTCATGTGCAAGCACTTGATACCTCTATAATCTTCCCATTTGTTACAATGATAAAACTAATTTCAAATACGTTTGATAGTTTGTTACTAATAATTGACTAATATAATTTTAATAATTTTTGATATTATTATTAATTGACTAAATAATATATTTGAATTATGTTGATAAATATTTCATTAAATAAACTACCCAAAAAACTATAAAACCTTTTTGCACAACACATATATATTTAATTAAGTTCACCACTTATTCTATTTTAAAATTTTGATTTCATTCACAATCATTAAGTAAGATAAATACAAATTGTATTAAAATTAGTACTCAAATTAGTATGTATATGAATATTTATATATGTAGAGCTATGAACTATCTCTCTTTATATATTTATCCATGTGTATGCATATAATCAATGTGAATTAATCAACAACAGGAATCTATATATTATTTCTGCAAAAATAAAAAATAAAACATATAGGAGTATATGTTCATATATTTCATTTATTTATTTATATACTATTTTTGTTTAATATGTACTTTGGTAATATACAAAATTTAGATATGCATATATATTCAATTGTTATGCTATATAATTCTAGATTAGTCCTTGAGGATCGCATAAGGATTCATATAATCGGCTGCAAAATGTCAAAGATGGGGTGTGTATATACTATGTGTGGGCGCTCACGTGTGTACATACGTACCCATCTGATGCTTATTAGGGCCATGACTATGTCGAGAAGATATGAGTTTTAGAAAAATTAAGATCAATGGCTTCAAATGAGTGCTTAGTTAAGATCCTGTCACATAATGGATAGGGTCCCAGTTCGAAGCCAGAAGAGGATCTTATTAATGAGAGATTAGTCTCTCATTAATGGGAATCCCTAAATGTTAAGCACTCAATTTTTAAATATGCATTAACAACTATATTCTAATTAACTTATATATTATGTAATTCTTTATTTAAATATGTTAAGAAGATATACAGTTTTTAATATAGATTAAATATTTAGTTATATAATATTTGCATAGTATATATAATATATAAAAAGTGTACTATATATAATTATTAATATTTTTATGTAATTATATATTTGCATAATCTAGATTAAGCATACATACATGTAATTGTATGTATTGTAATGCATTTGAAATATTTAAAGAAGATATGTACCACGAGAATATATGTTATGTATATACTGCATTACATTACTATACACATAGTTGAATATAATGCAGTATGAAGATGTATGTATTTAATTTTATAATATTTACAAGAATTTGTTTGTGTATCTTATTAAAATACTTAAATTAATATGAATGCAATATATATATTTATTATACAAATAATTTTTTATATGATATTTAATTTCATAATAAATATAATATAACATATAAATTGTGCATACAACACTTTAATATCTAATTATGCATCATAATGTTGTAAAATATTTCAAGAACACATGCACAAAAGAATCCAAAATATAAAATTTATATGAATACAAGTTTATAACTTCCATTATCTATAGTTACGTATATAATGTACATACTTAGTGTGTATATGCATAATGATGCTTATTAGAGCCATGCGAATTTGATGGTGTGACTTAAGTATTGTGAGAAGATGTGAGTTTTAAGAGGATCTTATGAACAAGAGATTAGTCTCTCATTAATGGAATCCCTAAATGCTTAACACTTACTTTTTAAATACGTATTAATGTAGTTGAACACTTACCCCTTCAATACGTGCATACCCTTTGTTTTCATTTAATTAATACCTAATTGATTAACAAAAAACAAGTAAAAATATGTATTTAAAATATTTTATATAAATATGAATCATTTTATTTTATTTAAGTGATTCATTTTATTTTCACTAGGGCACTAAACTCAATTAGCAATAGAGTTGTATATATATAGCAATTTTACAACATGACTTGCTAAGTGGACACTTACCCTTTTGCTATTTGAACACCTTCTTTGATTTAATTAATTTATTTAATTGATTAATCAATAAAACACAAAGAACCAACTAAAAACATGTATTTAAATATTTTATTTATGTTTAAATAAAATAAAATAACCCTAAAGGTTGTTTTTTATTTAAATATTTAAATATTTATATAAAATAAGAGACCAAATAACAAATGGCTAACATGCCTCTACAATTTCCACACATCATATGATGCATATTGTGATACTAAAATAACTTTGGATAAATATATTTTATTAAAATTATATAATTAAATATTTAATATATATTAAATATGTATCTTTTTGAAATATTTAAATAAATAAATACATATTATAATATTTATATTAAATCTATTTGATAAGTAGTATATTATATGTAATTATTATTCTATTTATATAAAAACATATTTGCATAATATAGATTATGTATACATAAAAGATTACATGTATGCTGTTATAAATTTAAATGAAATTATGGTTCTTGTGTTAATATATGCTAATATATTGTGTATGTGATTTTGAATGAAATAAATAAATAACAAAGTAAAGTCCTGTAATTTACTTTTGGAAGATGAATCATACTTACGTTAGGAAAAAATAATTAAATTGTTTATATTCACATCATGTAAAATGAAAACTAGCATGAGAGTTTGCAAACGACTGAAGACTTCATACAAATTTTAATTCAACAATGTTATTGTGTTCATTCATGAATATAAACTATGTTTATAAAAAAAATTTAAAAACTGTTTAGAGAATGAAGATGGACCACAAATTTTTAACCATTCCTTATTTTGACTTCACTGGTATTTAAAACCATTGCAAGAAATATATATTCCCATGTGTTAATCACCTTACGCAACTAAGTTAAGGTGAGGAACATAAAGTTCATGGTTAAGTTTTATTTTTATAAATTTATAATCCACTTTTATAGGATTTATCGGTCAATGCACGCTCTAGATTTAATTTTGATTTAGGTTTCAATATGGACAACCAAATCGATTGTTTTAAGAATCATTAGTTTGCGATCAACTCAATGGACAACTCTCAAGGTGTGGACACCTATTTGAGGTCCTTGCACGCACTCTCAACACGCCTGTGTCAACTGTTTTTTGTTCAGCTTTTGAGTGTTGAGTTGCACGTTTTTCTCATGCCACAGGTGTGTGGGAGCCGAGCAGGTCATGCCATAATGTTTGGGAGGTCATGCGCACAGGGCCCATAGCCTTGGATTTCAAAGTGGAGCCACAGTCATTTCTGTCAAAGTCGATTGTGTTAAGGTTTGTTGTCTCTATATCTCGTTGTGTGATGAGGAGTTAGGGGTGGACATGATTGTTTAAGAGCATTGCAGAAGGGTTGTACCCACCTGTGGAGTTTGTTTTTGCTTTGGAGCATTCCTTCTTTGTGTGTGTCCGTGTGTTTGTGTCAAAGAGAATTAACATATTTGTATATGCAAGGTGCTCTAAGGCTAATGCACATGTGGATCTTAATTCTGTTTTGATCGGCATGCACTAGAACGCCATCCACATTTGCATTTAAATAGGACATCATGCTAACGCACAAATGCATTAACCCTAAATAACCAATCTTTAACTAAATAATAAAAATGAGCCATACTTGATTATAAATTAAAGGTATACGGTTTTAGTTGTAGTTAAAGGTTTTAGTTATATTTAATTATTTTCGTTGACATTTTTATTTTAATTATTTTATTGTTTTCATTATTGTAGTTGTAATTTTTATTTTTATTTTAGTTATAATTGTATTAATTTTGTTGACATTTAATTGTCTTAGTAATAATTTGTATTTTATTTTACCTTGTTCTCATTTTTATTTTAAAAATAGTTATAATCTTAATATTTTAGTTATAAACTATATTTTTATTTTGTTTTGTTTTTATTTTTATTTAAATTTTAGTTATAATTTTAATATTTTAGTTGTTTTGATTGTTTTAGTTGTAATTTTTATTTTTATTTTAGTTTACGTATTATTTTAGTTATAATGTTTATTTTAATTTTAGTTGTAATTTTAATATTTTAGTTATGAATTATTTTGTTTTTGTTTGACTTGTAATTTTATTATTCTAGTTGACATTTTTTTTTCATTATTTTATTGTTTTCATTATTTTAGTTGTCATAGTTTTTATTATGACTAGACCCTTTACTTTGGGGTTTGATTGTTGTTACCTAACGAGTTGTGTGATGAACCCTATGTATGAAACATGCCCGTTTAATGCATTTGGGCATCTGGTGATGGTCCAGCCGGGTGTCATTAAGTATTTGCAGAAACTCTAGTCGAAGCTAGAATTTACTTTTTATAAAATTCTTTTCTAGTTTATTAACAAGGTAAATAATATACCTTGATAATTATAAAGCCAGTTAACGATCATTTTACGATGTAATAAATAATTGAGGACATGGAACTTTAGGAATGCCATGAGGTAAGAGAGGGTATGACGAAAATTTCTTGTGCCACATGTCAAAATGACAGAGTTCATACAGAAATAAATAATAATGCAGCTCAAAACATTGTTATTATAAGGACTGGTTTGGTTTTTGCATCACCATTTTTATTGCCTTTAGTTCCTGAATCACTTTCTCTAGTGCCTGTAATATCTGAACTTTATAAGGATGATGTACAAGTAAATGATAAAGGGATCGGCAACAATATAGCGTCAAAAGATAAATGTAACAGGGATCAAATAAGTGAGTTACAAAGCATTCAAGTGGCAAAGTTGCCCTTTGTTACTCATGGTCATATTGTGTTATTGGATGTCAATGGTGTTTTGCTTCATTGACAAAGGCCTGAGGACAGAGAAAAGAAATTAAACAGAGATTTCTGCAGTTCAGTAGTTCACTATGCTCAACTAAAACATTACTTGTATTGACACATATTTTAATATTAATACCATGGATGAACTACTTGGACATGTGCCTCAGAACGAAGAATTTTAAAACTTTTGTGAGCAATATCCACTATATAAAACATATGTTGATGCTTTTCTTTCTCGTGATTTTGAAATTTATAAATTAAAAAAGAGCAACCGGGTGCTATATAATATTGTTATTAAGAAACTTCATTTTTTAGATAAGTTTCTATACACTCTTGTTCTTATCACAAATTACATATTAACAAGGATGGCAACTCCTAACCTAATTGCATTTGTAAGAGTGTTAACAACATAAAGATATTGACCAAAATGATTTGATTAATCTAAAGTGATAACTTAAACAAAATGAGGAGATTTCTTTATATGGTTAAGGAAAAAGTAATTACAAATAAATTAACAGTTGATAAGGAAATGATTTCATTTGTAATTATGTTTAATAATATTTTTAATTATTGAAAAATATTTTTACAATGAAGAATACGAATATTCTAAGATATTTTAAGAATATTTTTTACCAAGTACTATTAATAAAGGATTAATTAATTAATTAATTAATAATTAAGGCTTAATTATATATTATTAAATAATTAATTAATAATTAAAACTTAAGTATTAATTAATAATTTATTCTATATTCCCATTTTCATGTATCATGCTCATTTTAGTTACAACGTGCATACATATGACAATGCATCTTTTTGCTTGGTCCACTTTGTGTGAAAAACCTTTGGTCATTGGACCATCTCATACGTTCTTTCATGTGAATGGAATGACTGATGATCCCTCTAGTGCATGACTCTTGTGGAGATATGGGTAGGCACTGAGGTGGTGCTACTTGGTGAGAATGGTGTGTTAGTTGCTAATGGAATTGTAATAGTTACACATCCGAGTGACTCAATTGAAAATAGAACTTTTGGTTGGTTTGAGATTGTCTTCCATTAACATCCAGACATGATCTGCCGCTCCAACTTTTAAGTGAAAGACTCATGAGATGGCACATAGATAAAGTTGTATTCATATATGGCATTAGCAATCGTGAAGAAATCATAGGCTAGGCTACACCATGTCAGTTTGTCAGATGCCAAACAAACGATAAACATGGCCAACATTACACATTATCCCTCAAAAGTCCCTTTTGCAAGGCCCGCTTCTTTGTTGGTGGCGCAGTGCTCCATGTGTAGATGGTATCCCCTTGTTTAGTGATCGTCTTGGAAAGACTGTTGAATTCCCTTGTGTGTTGTGATGGCCTTGGTTGCCTTAGTGGATTCTCTTCGCCTTGAGATAGCATTCCCTCATCTCTTGGTTGTTATGGTTGTGCCATGCAACCTTGCAAAATCTCCTCATGTGGTTAGTACAATATCGCTTGCTTGGGTAGATTTCCCTCGCCTTGGAATAAAATCCCCTTGTTCTTAGTTTGGGGTGGGCACTGGTCCCCACGTCAACACCTCTTCCTAGTTAGTCAGTTCATCAATGTCCAATCACCTTCTTCCGGGTGGTCTTCCATGTGTTGCTTGGCCTTGCGGAGCTTTGAGTTGCTATCCTGGTACTCACCTTGACTTGTTGTGTTGTTTGATCTATTATACTTCTAGTGTGAAGGTCTTCTCGTTGATGGTTATCGCCCCTCCTTATGGGGGCGCTTCAAATGAGGCTCTTTCTCCCCTTTTTGAGCATCCACGGTCGGTTTGCCTTGCTCTTCTGGGTGACAACAACCTACACCTCATCCTTTGTTGCCTCGGGCATGCTAGATCTCTGGCTCTTGTCCTCTGCCACTTCACTCATTGTTGTCACTACTTCGAGTTTCTTGCCTCTAGCACATGCTTCTCATCCCTTAGGGTTCTTCTGTGCAAGGTCTCTTCCCTCCGGGGTACTCATCAAATATAGGTTTAGTTGTATGGTGTGGAGGCTCATTGTAGCTGTCACTTTCACTTACATCAAGAGTAGGTGATGGACTTCCATCGTCCAACCATTTGTCCCACTCTTCTTTGTAGGTCATCATGGGGATGTTTCGCCCATCCAAGTGTTGCTCATTCCCTCACATTCCTACAGATGGAATTTCATTAGGATGTGTTGGGGGTTCTTCATACCTTTCTTCATCGTTTATGGCTTGAGATTGGCTTCAAGGCCGTCATTGTTTGCTTGCATGGTTCTTCCGAGGTGCATGTCTTCTCCCTGTGAGATTGTGTGGTTGCGTGGGCTTGTGGTATCCATGTTGTGGTCCATGGCTGGTGAGACTGGAGCAAATTGCGGCATTTGAGTTACTTCTCTACCCTCCATTGGCCTCTCCCAGCTTGCATATTGCATTCTCCTGGCCAGTCGATACTCATTAATATCCAATAGTTTAAACAAGTTAACCCTTTCTCTTCGATCTCTTCTCCGAGTAGCAACTTGACTTGCTATCATCCATGTGTGATAATTATCTCTTTATGGTTAACACAAATGGTCATTGGGAACTTTGCATGCCAGATGTGGGGTAAATCTATGTGGTTCTAGTGGTCACTAGAACGTTGTTACCAACATCTAGTCTCGGGGTTTTGATTTGGAAGTTCGGTTGTCGCCTTGGGTTGTATGGATTGTGTGGTGGTGGCCTTAACCCAAGACGCTGCAAAGGTCCATCTATAGGTGGTATGGAGTTCTGCAAAGTGCAAGCCTATTCTAGAGAGAGAGACACACACACACTCTAGGAGGCTGGTTATAACAAGCATAGGAAGAAGAATATATATATTGCAACTTATACAAAGAATTTGTTTGTGTATCTTTTTAAATACTTAAATTAATACAAATGCAATATATATACTTTTATTATATATAAATAATTTTTTTGTATGATATTTAATTTTATAATATATATGTTAATATGACATATATATTGTGCATATAACACTTTATCTAATTATGCATTATATAAATGTTGCAAAATATTTCAAGAACACATGCACAAAAAGAATCCAAAATATAAAATTTAATATATTATTTATGGAGAGTATTTTTGGCATTGTGCCAAGAGCACTAAACTTCAAAATGAAGAACAAGTTTATAACTTCCATGGTCACACGATAATATCTGTAGTTATGTATATAATGCAGATACTTAGTGTGTATATGCATTATGATGCTTATTAGGGCCATGTGTATTTGATGATCATGACTTAAGTATTTTGAGGAGATGTGAGTTTTAAAAAATTGCTTCTATTGAGTGCTTAATTACCTTCTCACCTAATGGATAGGATCTCAGTTCAAAGCCATTAACAAGAGATTAGTCTCTTCTTAATGGGAATCCCTAAATGCTAAGCACGCACTTGCTAAATATGCATTAATGTTCACCCATTCGATATATTGATGGTGGTTTGACCGCTGTCAAATGACTAGCATGCGTGAACGAGTATCAATTCAGAAGGGAGGCTAAATGGTGGTGTGGGTGACTTCCAATGGGTATGGACCAACAACAACAGTTGTCAAGTGGCGATCGTAATAAGTTAGATCCGATCGTTCGGATCAACCACCAAGGTATTAAAGACAACAAGTGTGAGGGGGGTGCATTAAGTTAGTAGGATAAGACCCTGTCATAGTGCGGCGGCCCAATGGGAGAATGTCATCTAGCCTACGTCCCAGTGCCACTCAACCACTATATAATCAGGAAGGTAAGCAATCTTTCTAGTCCATCTTCTTGTGTGTGTCTTGTTCCGGCCATCTCTAGGGAAGGGGGCCACCTTGTACTTCTAAGAAGCAATATATACATATCTCTTATGTCTACCATTGCCCACCTCCCCAAATCTCCTTCCCTCCTCTCCTCTTCCTTCTCCCTCCTTAAAGAGAGCCCACGCACCACCAAGAGGGGAGCTCCAGTCCACCGGTACACAGACCCTTGCGAGCCATTAAGCCCACGTTGAGGAGTAAGCTGGTGATGGGTTTCCAGGATGAAGAGGGCCGACTGCATGATGATCCGCAAGGGATGATGGAGGTGGGCATGGAGTACTTTAGGAGGTTGTTTTTAGCAGAACCTTGGTCGTTAGCACGCGTTTGGGTAGAGGCCACCAAAACACTTTCTTGTACATCTCGACTGGACTATAATGGCCGGACCCTCGGCTCAAAACCCTAGGATTGGGCACTGACAACAGCATCCTGGCGATCACCAAGACTACGTAAGTCACCCTACATCTGGCATGCGAAGTCCCCAACAACCATTTATAGTGACCATGGAGGGATAAGTTGTCATATATAGATGGAGTTCACATTAGCAAGTAGAGTTGCAGCCTGAAGAAGAGATAGGAAAGCCGAGATTAACTCATTCGAACATTTGGAGATCAGTAAATACCAATTGATCATGACAATGCGTTGTGCCAGCCAGAAGAGGCCAACAGAGGGCATGGATGTACTCCAAATGCCACAGTTGACCCCAACCTCACTCGTCCAATTTCACAACACAATACCACATGGCCAACCTCACAAGAACCAAAAAAATATGGCATAACATCATCAAAGTCGGTCACAAGCCACAAACGATGAAGAAAGGTATGAAGAACCCCTAGCTGTCTTAATGAAATCCTAGGTGTAGGAACGTGTGGGAATGAGTAACACTTGGACGGGCGAGACTTCCTAGCAACAACCCTATGAAGCAAAGTGAGACGGATGGTAGGAAGAAGGAAGCCCTCCACCTCCTCTTGACATAGGTGAAAGTGACGTTTATGATGAGCCCCCACACCATACAACTGAACCCATATTAGACAAGTACCCTAGAGTTGCACAGAAGAATGGGAAGCATATGCTAGAGGCATGAAACTCAAAGCGGCAATGACAACATAGGGAGTGAAAGTGGACAAGAGTCAAAAGTTTTGTGGCCAAAGCTAGGAGGGATGCAAGGTAGTAAATCCAGAGCCACCATCACCCAATAGGGCAAGGCTGGTAGGATGTGGATGCTTGAAAAGAGGGGAGGAAGAGCCTCATCCAAAAGGCCCTCATAGACAGGGGTGCCAACCATTGATGAAAAGACCTTTGCACTAGGAGTTCAATATATCGGACAAAGCCAGGGTGAGTATCAGGATGGTGGCCCGAGGTGCAGCACATGGGAAGGCCACCCATAAGAAAGTGACTGGACATTGATGAATTGACAAACTAGAAAGGAGCATCGGTAAGGGGGGCCACATATTGATCACTCTAGGCTAGGGACGAGGGGAATCTATCCAAGCGAGTGAGATTTTATCGACCACATAAGGGGATTCGCACAGGCGTATGGCAAAGTTGCAACAACCAAGAGATGAGGGGATACTAGTGCCATGATCCAAGAACAAGGAGGCTTGACTCAGGAGCAGGACAGGAACTAGGAACAAGGCAAGAGCATGACAAGAACTAGGAACAAGACAAGATAGGAATTAGGAACAAGGCAAGAGCAGGACAAGAATTAGGAACAAGATGAGAATATGAAACAAGGAGCAAGATAAGAACAAGACAAGAATGATCGTAGAATGACTAGTGTTGATAGTAACTAATTATACAACAATTAGGTCAGAGCTTTTATGCTCACAACTCCAAGAGCTAATCTAGGCATGAGCTAAAAATATACTCTAAGAGCTAATCTAGCCATGAGCTAAAAATGATGTCCCTTATCCTATAGGCATATCCTGTAGGCATATCTTATAAGTATATCCTGTATCCCGTATCCCGTATCATGTATCCTGTATTGGGTGGTGACAGCACCTCCTCCTTAAAGATAAGTTTTACGAGTCCTAGGACCTAGTTTAGCAGGATAACGTTGATGGAGAGGCAGCAACCCTGGAAGAAGCATGAAGTAAATTGGATGCAGGTTCCCAAGTGCGATCGGTAAGCAATAACCTTTCCAATCCACTAAATATTGAAGTTGACGACAATGAAGACAAGAATCAAGGATGGCTGCAACTTCGTACTCAGGTTCATCTTCAATGACCACATGAGGGGGAGGAGAAGAAGCATGACCAGGAAGAGAAGAAGGATTGTACGGTTCCAACAAAGAGGTTTGAAACACAGGATGAAGTTTCACATTAGATGGGAGCTCTAGTTGGAAAGTTACAGAATTGACCTCAGCCGCAATCTTGTAAGGGCCCAATCGTTAAAAATCCAACTTAGAAGAAGGCATGTTGGTGCGAATATGCCGACGAAGAAGCCACACGAGATCACTAATCTTGTATGCAGGTGCCGGTTGACGATAAGCATTAGCATGACACTTGTATCATTCATGTGCTTGTTGAAGATAAACTCGGAGATCATTTGCACCTGATGAAGATGTTGGAGACGATCCTGTACTGCAGAAGTAGAAGGAGCATGAGGAGCAAAATCAAAACGTGGATGGTAGCTTGTAAGAGTGAAGAAAGGTGACTGGCCTGTAGATGCATGAACGGAGTTGTTGTAAGCAAACTTTGCCAGAGGAAGAAGGTCCAACTAGTTTCCTGTTGCTAACTGATGAAGCAGCGAAGATACTGCTCTAAGGTCTGAATCATGCATTTTGATTGTCCATCAGTTTGTGGATGATATCATGAAGAAAGATTTGCTATAACTTGTAGATTTTAGAGAAGCTCTCGTCAAAATCTGGACATGAATTGTGGGCCTCAATCAGAAACAATACTCTCAGGAAGACCATGATGTCCGAACATTTCATGGATCACCAACTCAACAGTTGTCTGACATGTAGTACATGGTAGAAAATGAGCCTATTTGGTGAAACGATCAACCACCACAAGAACTGCATCAAATCCACGAGGAGGAAGATCTGTGAAGAAATCCATAGAAATGGATCTCCAAGGAGTAGAAGGAACAGGAAGAGGATGAAGAAGACCAAAGGGCGTGTGACAAGGCATCTTTGACATGTTGCAGGTGTCACAACTCTGTACAAACTTTTCCATAAAACCTCGCAACCCAGGCCACTAATAGTTGTGAGTCACCAACTTGACTGTCTTGGCCACACCAAAATGTCATGTAGCCGGGGTATCATAACAATCATGTACCACATGAGTCCTGTAAACACCAACATGAATATATAGGAGACCTTCCCGGTACAAGAGTCCGTCTTATATGGAAAACAACCTGTAATCTGTACAAGAAGTGGAAGAAGAGGAGCTTGTGATGTCAGAATTAATGTGTGAAAACACATTCTCTGCCAAGTTGTCTGTAGCCAATTGTAAACGGATGTTCTATAGAATGTTGAATCTACTGGAGCTTGATGAACCTATAGTGCTACAAGACAAAAACGATCAGGACCTAACAACACTTGTTTCTGACAATTCAATGCAGGATCGCCTGGGGTTGGTGCAAGGTAAGAGTGCCTAGACAATGCATTCGCTTTGCCATTCCAAAAACCAGGCCTGTAGACGATGACAAAATCAAAATATGATAGAAATTCTGTCCACCTAGCCTATCACCGACTAAGAACTCGAGCCGTTTGAAAAAATTCCAAGTTCTTTGTGATCCGTAAGAACTTGTACAGGATGCAGCACCTTTTGGAAGTGTCGCCACTCCTCGAACGAATCCACAATGGCCTTAGTTCCTTGTCAGAATCTTGTAATTGATCTTTGCCGAAAGGAACTTACAGAGTGAAAGCTACAGGATGAAGCAACTTGTTTTCCAACTTGTGATAGGATAGATCCTATGCAAAATCCGAGGCATCTGCTTTAACGAAGAAGGGACGAGAAGGATCAGGATGTGCTAAAATCGGAGCTGTTGTGAAGGCGTCCTTGAGTGTTGTGAATGCATGTTCCGCCTTGTCGGACCAAGAGAAAACCCTGTGCGCTTGGTGAGTTCCGTGAGTGGAAGTACACGCTTGGAGAAGTCCTGTATAAAACGCCTGTAGAAGTTTGCAAAGCCAAGGAAACATTGTACATCTCGTACACTTGGGCCTCTCCCACTCCACGATAGTCTTCACCTTGTGCATGTCCATGGAAACGCCAGCAGGAGAGACGATGTAGCCCAAGAACTCCACAATATCCTGTCAAAAAACTCTTCTCAACTTCGCATACAGGCCATGCTTGCGAAGCCTCTGTAGAACTAGTTGTACATGTTGTCATGTGCCGACTGGTCCTTGAAAAAATCAAAATGTCATCGAGGTAGATCACCACAAACTGATCCAAGAAGTCGCAAAAGATATCATTCACCATATGTTGGAACACGACTGGGGCATTTGTAAGTTTGAAAGGCATCACCGTGTACTCGAAATGTTTATATCTTGTACAAAAGGCAGTCTTTCACTCATCGCCTGAACGAATGCGTATAAGATTGTAAGCTCCTCGTAAGTCGATCTTCATGAACACCTTTGCTCCTCATAGCCGATCGAGAAGTTCCGGGATCAATGGCAATGGGTACCAGTTCCAGATGGTGACTTGATTCAAACCCTTATAGTTCACAACCAAACGCAAACTCCCATCTTTCTTCTTAATAAAGAAGATAGGTGCTCCTGCAGGGGACTTCAAATGACAAATGAAGCTGGATGCCAAGTTGTCCTCGATGTATTGGTAAAGAACCTCCAATTCTCTAGGTGACAGTGCATAAATCAGTCCGAACGGTGGAGTCTTCCCTTTTGCAAGATTAATAAGACAGTCGTAAGACCTGTGAATAGGAAGAATTGCAACCTTGTGGTTATCAAAAACGTCCTGGAAGGAGTGATACTTGAATGGCAAGGAAGAAGTAGAAGGAGGAAAAGGGATTGAAAAACAGGAGAGTCAGATACATGAGAGGTAGAAGAGGACGTAGGAGTTACTTGAAAGGTAAAGAGATGAAAAGGAACAAGATTAGTGGCAAGTTCATGCATAGTAGTGGTAAAAACTCGGAGAGGAAAAGGAGGGAGTTAATGAAAAAAGGGAAGGATCTTGAGGGATGGAACAGAAGCAGAGTAATGAAAAGAGGCAAGATTGGGGAAAACCTGTGTGGATGTTAACGAATATACAAGATTGGAAGAATCCTATACAGAAGTCTGTGAATACACAGGAGTGAGGAGAGCTTGCGAATGTGCTGACGAACTGATAGGAGGTGGATCCTGTAAGGAGAAACCTTCGACACTGATATAGGATTGGAAAAACCCTGTACAAAATCTGTGAACTTACAGAAGTGGAGAGAGCCTGCAAATTTGCTGATGAACTAACATGAGGTGAATCCTGTTGAGGAAAATCTTCAACACTGATACAAGAACATGCATGGTCAATCCTGTAGCTTGTACTGCCTCAGACACTAAGGTCATATCCTACATGCAGGAAGATACAGGATTGATCCTAGCTGCCGGAGAGGAAAACATGAGCGTCCTAGACCTCCAGTCAATCTGAGGATTTGCAACCACGAACCATGGCATGCCCAAAATGATGGGAGTTGTCTAAGTCTTGATCAAGTTCAAGGAAATCGAACAGTTGAATGCGCCATGAGTGCAAGAGAGAGGTATGGTAGCATGGGTAACTGCGCCAAAAGCAATCAAACAACCATTTGTAACCTCTACAACAACTGCACGCTTCAACTTCACCAACGAAATGCCATGTTGAATTGCAAAAGTGTCATCCATGAAGCATGCATTTGCACCAGTGTCTAACATGGCAAACTCCTTGAGCTCTCGATCATTGAGGCGAATGTGTACAGGAAACTTGAGTGATGGGATGGTATGAATAACACCAATGGAGCCTGCACCTACGTCCAACTTTGCGGCTCCTAGACATTGAACTTCAGCATCAACTTCATGCGTCTTAAATTTCTTAGCTTTAACAAGACATTCTGCCACTTGTGTCCTATTTCACCACATACAAGCATAAGTTCTCACCATGACAACGTTGCTTCTCAGCAACTGAAAGTGGGCCATGCTTGTATTTGTTAACCTCCATAGGAACTACTCCAGAAGGTGTCGTAGGAACATGTGCTACAGCTTATAGGATTTGGCTTGCAGGAACTATTTTTCCTAATAACGCTTGAACAAACGGTTGTTGCAGCAAACAACCTGTTGCATGATCTCGCTAAGGTTTGGGCATCCGACAACATAAAGAGAAGGTTCTTCACGTCATCCCTCAACCCAAAACGGAAGTGTTCAATTAATGCAGTCTCATCCATGGAATGTTTGTGCAAAGTTGTTGAAATTCGGATGCATAAACTGAAGTTGGTCGGAATCCTTATGTGAACTTTCTTAACTTTGTGCATGTAGAACGGTACTTATTGGGATCTCCAAAGTAGGCTTCAAAGGCAGCCACAAATCTTTTAAAGTCTTTCATCAATGGGTCATCACGCTTAGCAAAGGGGCAACCCAAGCCCGTGGGATCCAACTAGTAAGGATGCCAAAATACCAACCTTTTGTGCATCAATCGAGTAATGGCGTGGTTGCATGCCGATCAAAAGTCTGATTTATGCAGGAAACCTTGAAAATCGGCACATTGCCACTGAATTCTTGGCATGCTTATCTTTGGTTCTGAAGAAGATTTTGATGGAGAGGAAACCACGGATGCTTGAGAGAGGGCCTATGCAGTAGCCTTGGAGATGCATCAGCAGCTGCATGCACTGCATTGGTGGAACCTTGCAGATCTGTGACCACTTGGCGCAAAGTGACTAGCTCATAAACAACATTTGGTGCTCGTGATGAAATTGCTCAAAATCTGCCATGATCCGTGTAAGAAAGAAAAAGGAGAAAAAAAGGGAAGGAACAAAAAAAAAAAAGTAATTGAAAATCGGAGAGTTATGAAAGGAGTTACTATCAAACTGTCAAGTCACGATCCAAGAATGAGGCTTAAATCAGGAGCAGGACAGGAACTAGGAATAAGGCAAGAGCAAGATAAGAACTAGGAACAAAACAGGACAAGAACTAGGAACAAGATGAGAACAAGAACTAGGAACAAGATGAGAACAGGAAGCAAGGAGCAAGATAAGAACAAGACAAGAATGATCATAAAATGACTAGTGTTGATAATAACTAATTGTACAATAATTAGGTCGGAGCTTTTATTTTCACAACTCCAAGAGCTAATCCTAGGCATGAGCTAAAAATATACTCCAAGAGCTAATCTAGCCATGAGCTAAAAATGATGTCCCTTATCTTGTAGGCATATACTGTAAGCATATCATGTAGGCATATCCTGTAGGTTATATCCTATAGGCATATCCTGTATCCCATATCTTGTATCCTATATCCTGTATCCCATATCTTGTATCCTATATCCTGTATCTTGTATCGGGTCATGACAACCAGTTGAGGATAAGGAGAATCCACCCAGGCAACTACAACCGTCATGACACCACAACGGGATTTTGCTAAGTCACACGATCCTGCCAAGACAACTACTGGATAAGGGGATATTGTCTAGCTGAGGAGTGTCATGCCACCAATAGACATGCTGGTCTTGTCAAGGGGACCCTCGAGGGACAGCTGGGAGGAGCCCATCCTTGTCACCAACCTTGAATGAAAGGGCAGATGGAAGTACCTGTAAGGTACCAAGACATAGACCTCAGCAAGTCTGAAGTTGAGGGACCAAATTAAAATGCTTCCCAGGAGTAATGGAAAGCCACAGGTGTGGACCTAGTAACTTTACTAACCCGTGCACTCAATTGGATGCAATGATAATGACCTTATCCGCGTTCTAAGGAGTGAAGGGTGAAGATGCTAACCAGCACATGCACAAGTTTGAATATGTGTGCAAGTTGAGAAGTATAATCGATACTTATAAGAAGCTGAGCGTGTTTGCATGAACCCTAGACAAGAAGGCACATGCCTGGTGGATGTGATTTCACTAGGCAAACAAAGGAGCTCAATGGAGATCATTCGGAGAGCGTTCTTGGACACCTTATGGCTTTCAACCTAATCCATTTATGAATCTTGATTGCAATTCCTTCTGTACCACATCTTCTTGGTAAGGTCAACCAGTGGATTCCTTAATTGGGCAATATATCCCAACATGTGGACTATGTATTCATTGACTGATTCCCCTATTTTTTATTTCAAGCTAGTTAGCTTTTGGATTACCTCCTTTTCACTCTTTTCTTCCAAGAAAAGCTGAGAAGCAAGAAGCCAAGAGGCGCCAGAAGAAGACAAATCCGATGTCAAAGGGACAACACTACCACGAATGAGGAGAACCTCTCAGATGCCTTAAGGCCCACGAGAGGGGAACGACGCTCAAAAGTTAAAAAGCAAGGACGACTACCAAGAAGAGAGGCCCACCGAGCTGCAGCAAGGAAGGAGGACTTAATTGCAACACTTACCTAATTAGGATACACAACATGTGGAGACAAGTACTATAGAGTATGTAACATTGGTGAATCCCATAACACAAATGACTGCTATCGATTGGCCAAGCTCATGAGCAACATGCTACCTCAGGCAGCTGCATTAGTAATTGAACAAAAGTTGTAGGTAGACTCGGACAATCAAAGGGGCCAAGGATGCAAAACTGACATGAATGACCAATCCTGTTGAGGTTGCAGTTGGGGGAGCGCAACCAGAGGTTATGCTCCCAGGAGTGATAGCTGTATCGACCAAGGTACGACAACATGGATAGACGATCAAAACGTGGATCTGTGCTATGTGCAACTGTTCACACTCACTCTACCATTGCTCCTAGATCTCAATGATAAAGCCAATTCTGGAGGCGCAAGCACCGGGAACCACAAAGGTGGCAAACAACCCGACCACCTCTTCCTCGACGCCAACCTCCATGCTGCAAGCCAACCATGTAGAGGTGTTATCAATGGAGCTACACTATGAGGCAAATCACGAGGTCACAAGTTCAATAGGCAAAAGAGACGAGATAGTCAATCAACCAAGAGAACAAAGATGATGGGGAGTCTAGCGAGGAGGAACGAGTGGCAAAACCTTTGG
The DNA here is from genome assembly GCA_003024785.1 of Selaginella tamariscina. NCBI lineage: Eukaryota > Viridiplantae > Streptophyta > Lycopodiopsida > Selaginellales > Selaginellaceae > Selaginella > Selaginella tamariscina. Next base: position 31,665 of record PUQB01000708.1, read on the forward strand.
GGTTGGGATAGTGGGCAAAGAAGCACACCAAAGTGAAAGCCACTGTAGAACAGATAAGACTCGTTTAGGGCCAAGGACTAGGGGGAACAAAGGATATACAGAAAAGCCTCGCATGCAGAATACAGGAAACCCAAGTTTTGGTAGCCCTAGACAAACTACTCTACCTATCCCTTGGGCTATATGAAGTCCTCACCCAAGAACTACACGGACCAACCATAGCTCCACCAAGGGTTGTGACAATAGCTGTAGACTTCGTGGATAACGTGTTGGCCATACCATTCTTAGTTGTGGGCTGCATTGTCTGCAATGTCATCATGGACGGAGGTTCGAGTGTGAACATCATATCAACAAAGCTTCATCGAGGGTTGGGAATGCCACCCCCAAAGCCTTCACTCTTCCACGTACATATGGTGAACCAAGCCAAGGTGACACCCAAAGGCATCATAAGAAAGGTATAATCCATATTCAAAGCGTCAAGTTTATGATAAATGTTGTTATCCTCAACATGCATGCCACATGAGGGTTTGACTTGATCCTGGGCCATCCGTGTCTTAAAGGTGTGAAGGTGTAGCATGACTAGGAACACTAGTAAGTAAGATTTCCCACCAAAAAGGGATTGATATCTGTGATAACAAAGCAAGTCTTAGCACCACCTTTGGAGTCCCAACCATAGGAACACCACATGCTAGACTGGAGCAAGGGGCTCGATGAGGACGAAGAGGCGTCCATCCTCTCTTGCATATCGGACTTGTTCATCATAGGAGATGTAGACCCTGCTCTAGGATGAGCTACGTAAGCAAGGGAGAGATGACATCCTCCATAGATGTCCCATGTCAAGGGTAACCCATGGGATCCTTGGTGCAACACATGCGACATTGGATGCTGGACACTTCGTGGGGAGAAGACAACCAGGAAACTTTACAAACAGGAATAGGGTGGCCCTTGATTTTCCAAGATGATAGCAAGGCAACAAGGAGCTGCAATGACAAAAAAAACAAACTAACTATTCAATAGCTGGCCAAGAGATGGAGTACCATCTAGTAGCAGGAATGACGGCAATTGAGAAGTGGGGCCTAGACTTTGTAACCCAAAGAGACACACAACACACTCTGAGTATAGTGTGATGGCAACAGATTACGCCACAAAGTGGGTCAAAGCGAAGGTGCTTAGGAAGGCTACGGTACAGTAGAAGGCGAAGTTTACATGTGGAAACATCCTAACAAGGGTCAACGAGCTACTCAGCACAATCATCATCAAGCACTACATGTCAACAACTAATTACCCACAAAAGAACAGAGAAGTCAAGTCCACAGACAAGACCATCTGGAAGAAGCTTTGCCGCAACAAACCTTGGGGGTGGAAAGAGATACTACCATTCATCTTATGGACACACTGAATGACCTTCAAGACCGCAAGCAGGGCCACACCCTTCCGGTTGGCACATGACCTGAGGGCCATCATGCCATGGGAGGTTACCATTCCTAGCTCACATACAAGCTAGGGGGATGAGTTCATGGAAGAACTAGTGGTTACCTAGAGGAGACTAGCGTAGTTGGAACTGGCCCAAAGCACTAGGGAGAACCATCAATAGCAAGCCAAAAGAGAGAGAGACAGGAGAAGGAAACTTCAAAGGTATGAACGAGGGCAGTGGATCTGGTGATTTGCAAAGCCGCATGTACTCCAAAGGGGTGAATTAGGGCCATGATGGAAGAGACCATATGAGGTCCCTAAAACTTTTGCGCATCTACCTGGTCAAAGCTCTGACCAAGGCACCCCATGACAAAGGAGCAAATGAAACATGAGCAACTCAAGGAAGAACTACAAGCTCATGACAAGGCTCGACCAAAGGGAGACGGAGCTCAGGAAAACCCAAAAGAAGCTGGCATCACTTTAGGAGAAGTTGTACCAACGCATCACCCAACTTATAGAACAAGATCGAGAGCTATTTGAGGCCAAGGCAAAGCTCATGACCCATCTGGAGGGAACCACGCCGAAAGGGCAATTGACAATTGTCCCATTCCAGCAAAATGAGGGGGAGGAAGCACGTTTGAGTAGCTGAAGCCTAATAGGACCAGCTGCAAACCACCATCAAAGAGCTAGGGGAGCACGCTCAGCAATAGGCCCAACTGCTTGCCGTCAAGAAATAGGAGCTACAACATGCGCTTGAGCAAGGCCAAAAGCTGGAGGCACAACTGGCACAAACCCAGGAGCAACAGGTAGGGAATGTAGCTAAGCTATAGGAGGCTACCGAGCTACAGGATGTAATAATTGCCGCTTTAAAATTAAATCTGGCCGCAATAGAGAACAAAGCCACCACCTACTACAAGCACTATAGTGTAGGATAGGGAGAAAGAACGCATGGTCTGAGGACGTGCCAACAAGTAAGTCTGGGCATCTAGTTGACGGTGGTTTAACCACCATCGAACAACCATGCACGTTGTAACTAAAGTGGGCATGATACGTGAAAATGGGAATATAAAATAAATTACTAATTAATACTTAAGTTTTAATTATTAATTAATCATTTAATTAATATGTAATTAAGCCTTAAATATTAATTAATTAATTAATTAATCCTTCAATAACCTTACTTAGTTAGGAATATTCCTAAAATATCTTAGAATATTTATATTATTCTAAAAATAGTTTACAATAATTAAGAAATACTATCAAACATAATTACAAATGAAATCATTTCCTTATCAACATGTTAATTTATTTATAAATACTTTCTTCCTAACCATACAGAGAAATCTCCTCATTTTGTCTAAATCATCACTCTCCGGATTAATCAAATCATTTTGGTTAATATCTTGATGTGTTGCCACCACCTAACACTCTCACGAATGCAATTGGGAGTTGCCATCCTTGTTAATACATAAGATGTAATAAGACCAGGTCTGCATAAAGGCTCATCTAAAAAATGACGTTCCTTAAGAATAATATTATAAAGCGCCCGGTTGCTATCCTTCATTTTATAAAATTCAAAATCACGACAAAGAAAAGCTTTAGGAAATGTTTGATACGGTGGATTACTGCTCACAAAAGTTTTCAAGATTCTTCTTTCTAAGGCACGTATCCAAGTAATTCACTAGCTCATCCATAATATCAGTATCAGAATATGGATCGAAAGTGATTGGATGAATACAAGTAATGTTTTGGTTGAGCATAGCCTTCTGAGGAGAGTCGTCTACCACTAAGATATGTGCATTCTTCATTATCCTTAAGCGACTGATCTCCCCATGAGTCCCAATTATTCTTTCATTCTTGAAGAAGTACGGCTTGCTTTCCTTTCTTATATTATGAAAATTCGAGAGGTTTATAACATATTCGCTGGTCAAAAATCCAATCTTTACGAATCACCTCTTCTGCAACACTACAATGTTTCTTAAGCAAATTCAACATCGGTGTTAAGTTATGAATCTACATGCATGACCAAATCCCCACAAGCGCACCCATCTCCTTAAGCTTTTGAAAGAAACGATCCAACCCTGGACGAAAAATAATATCATATCAAAATTTACCATAACAAGGAATGAAATCTCCTTGTTTAATTTCTTTTTTTCCTATCCTCGGGCCTTTGTCGATGAAGCAGAACACCATTGACATCCAACAACACAATATGGCCATGAGTAACATGGGATAGCGTTGCCTCTTGAATACTTTGCAAATCACTTGTTTGCTCCCTTTCACATTTATCCGTTGACACTATCTCGTTGCCTATCCCTTCAGCATTTAATTGTACATCATCCTTACAAGATTCAGATATTGCATGCGCTGAAGAAATTGATTTCGGAACTGAAGCCAATAAAAATGATGATGAAAAAATTGAAGTGGCCCCCATGGTAACGATGTTTTGAGCTGCATTATTATCCATTTCCTGCATGAACTCTGTCATTCTGACATGTGGCACAAGAAATTGTCGCCAAACCCCTCTCTTACCTCATGCCAATGCTGAAAATCCATGTTCTCCAATTGTTTCATTACATCTGCAAAATGATAATTAGCTGACCTTAAAATTATCAAGGTATATTATTTACCTTGTTAATGTGTGACCCATGTTTGAACTAAAAACTTCATTAATCCTTGAGAATTTATTTTCTGTACAAATATAAACGAAATATACAAAAATGCCTTATGTTACACTCATTTACAACTATTCGTCACTCTAAGAACTCATTAACAATTCTTCTTCGCTATTACCTTCTGAGTGAGGCGAAGAAGGTCTAAGCCGCTTGTGAGATGGTTCATGATCTTCTGTATCTTCTATTGATGTTTCCATGGGTAATGGAGTGTTTAAATGTTCTGTACTCCTCGAGATAACTTTCGGTCTAATATCTGATTGAAGTTCGTCCTCAAACTCCGACATTGAACCAGTTCGTCTTCAGAGCTATCGCACTTATCGGAGGGAACTTTCTCAAATACTCCTTTATGGATTCGTTGGGGTATCAGTTGAGAACCTATCTATCCACTTGTTCAGGTCCTCAACCATGGTCTTATCCTTTTCAACGGCAAATACACATGTATGCCGAAGGTAACACTCCTTCAAGACGGACCCCCTAGTGCAGTAGTCAAAAACCCACGCATCACTGTGAGGACCCCTGATCAAGTTGACGATGCTCCGTGCCGCTTGACTTGTGATGTTTGGATAACGTACATTGCCGAATACGTCACTCTCACCTATCGGTGTATCGGATGGAGGTTCAGGGCCGTTGGAGTGCAAACAGATGCCTGGCCAGTCATTTGGAAGTTTGAAATGTTTGGCGCATTCCTAACAACCAAGTGAACAACCGAATCAATGCACTTCGGATCAGCATCATTCATATAAAATCCTGTCCAACGATGTTTATTCCTCTTGGCAAAGGAGAAGGCAAAGGTATCGGTGACATGAGCAAGAATCAAGAAATAAATACCTGAAAATAGATATCAGTCAAGAGTGCAAGTATGAATTCAATAATAAATACCTTCTTTGTACATACTTGCACGACTAAGTTTCTCCACCAATCCTCTAGTGTCCTGTCTGTCGAAGGATTTTTTGACACCCGCCGATCCATCACGAACAATTGAAACGGTTTCCTACAAGCAGTGATGGTACCCCATAAAGTCTCCGAATCCAACAACAAACATCTGTAGGGCTTGTCGTGATTCGTAGCATCCTCCTTTATAAGGTTCAACTCGGTTCTCCGCTGCTGAAGGACTGCCATAAGAGAAGGCGTCATCGCAATGTTCTCCTTTTTGGCGTTGGCGTGCAATAGATTCTTGCCCAGATCTTCCGATTGATTCACCCATTCGACAAGCATATCATCATTTGTCACATGCAAATATTTGCTGACCTCTTCGTATGTTGAAGCCAAATCCAACCCAGTTTGTGGCAGTGTATTCCCAACCACTCCTTGAAGTGCCTGACCGTCTTCAACTCCATTGCCTTGAGATGAAAAGGAGAGGTGGGGCTGCTGTTGTTAATTGTAATTTGCCATCAATCACCAAATCAGCCAAGACTTCCATCTCCTCCATCGTTGTTCCATTTAAAGGCTTCAACCATGTGAGCTTGAAATCGTTGTCTACATCCTTTATAGATTGAACAGACTTAGCCTTCGGCGTCTTACTGGGTTTCTTTGCAGACTTCTCTGAGGGCTCCACTTCACTTGTCTGCTTCTTCTTCAGTGTTCCTTTTGCAAAATTCCATAATCCCCAACCATTTGCAAAGATCCTATCCTCGGGACAAGAAATCAACATCATCAAAAAGGATGTTTCCTTCCCGCCCACCTGGGCAAAATCAACTGCTACAATTTCTTCAACTCTCTGAGAAAAAAGACAGATTAATATACCGGCGAGATAAATCCCGCCCAAACAATTTGCTTACCCGGTAGTCCGCAGATTGTGTATTCCCTGCGGTAGCTCTTTGTGGTCGCTGAAGAGATTCCCACACGGCTCGCGTGTGTTTGAACTTCTCCCATATTTTGCTGTTGTAGTGGTTGGTGTCTGCAGCGTCCCATTCCGCCGATAACTTATGGTACTGCTCGATTGTGAGATTCGGCTTGCTAAAAACGCCGATCTTTTCATCTTCTCACGGGTATGCTCGAAAGTTTTGTTGCCATCGTTCCTTTGTTGTGTTCGTCGAGAAGTCGTTGGGCTGCCGTTATTGTGTGCTGGCCACTAATGATGTAGTACTTGATTTGATTTTCTATTCTCAGTCTGAGGCTAACGGAATAGCCTTTTCTATATTGTGAAAGCAATCTCTGCTGAGAAATACACCTACTCGATGAGTCTGAAGATCTTCAAAGTAGACATCCAGTTGGATCCCCTCCATAGATGGGCTTTTGTTGAGTTGAAGAAGAACTCCACGGTCAACATCAATTAGTGAACACGTGAACGTCATTATCCACAAGTCGACAAGACCACCCGCCTGTTCATATATGTAGGAATATCCCGCCGCTCATGAGGTTAACGGAATAGCCTGCTTGAAGGGCGACAAGATTAATCCCGCCGCCGAGGGTCTAACCATATAGCAGCGGGATTACCCGCCACCGAGGGGCTAACCATATAGCGGCGGGATTAATCTCGCCGCTACACACGTCTCACCATATAGCGGCGGGATTAATCCGCCGCTACGCACATATATATATATATATATATATATGTGTGTGTGTGTGTGTGTGTGTGTGTGTATTGTAGGAGAGTGCGTGTGTGTGCTAAAATAGACAAATCAGATAAAATTATACTAATATCACAAATTATAACACAAATTTACACAAATTATACCGATACACAAATTATATGTATATCGGTGTATGCGTGTGTGTGCGAGAGATACAATTAACAAATCAATAAAATTATACAGATACACACACACACACACATATATATGTGTATATATATATATATATATATATATATATATATATATATATATATATATATATAATATATATATATATATATTATATATAATATATATATATATGTATGTATGTATAGAGTGTACGTGTGTGTGCAAGAAAAGTAGATAAATAAAGAATTATACAGATACTGGTACACATAATATATGTATGTATATTATATGTATATAGGTATATATATATATGTGTGTGTGTATATGTATATCGTGAGTATGCGTGTGTGAGCGAAACAAATAAAATCATACAGATAAACAGGAGTGTGCGTGCGTGTGCAAGAGATAAAATTAATAAATTAATAAATTATACAGATACACAACACAAACACACACAGATATATATATATATATAATATATATATATATATATATATATATATAATATATATATATATATATATATATATGTATACAAGTGTGCGTGTGTGTGCGAGAGATAGAGATCTATAGAGAAGAGAGAGAAGAAGGATATATATATATCTGTGTGTGTGTGCGAGAGATAGAGATCTAAATTATATTATTAAGATACACACACATATAAATATATAAATAAATAAATAAACTCAGAGGAGTGTGCGTGTAAGAGAGAGAGAGAGATCTCACCTGTGTGAGAGAGAGAAGGAGATTTCACTGCCGCCCGCCTTACAAACCCTAGAATATACTTAAACCCTAAAAGGAATAGAATATATATTAATCCTAATCGAATATTCCTTTTAAGGAATATACTTAAACCCTAAAAAGATTAAACTAGTGATTCGCCCTAAACGAATATTCTTTCATTATATTATCAGCGTGTGCGTGTGCGTGGGTGTATCACATACACCCCAAGAATAAATATCATGCAGGGGTTTAACACGTGTGTGTTCATGAGAGTGTTAAAGTTTCACGTGCAGCGATACATATATACACACATAGTATTATATACATAGACATACATAACATATTAGTACATATTAATATTAGAGAGACAGAGTACAGGATCATGTATGGTGTGTATGTATGAGAGAAGAGTGACAATACATATTATGGATCATGCATGGTGTGTATGTTTGAGAGAAGAGAGATAGTACATATTTACATGGATCATGCATGGTGTGTATGTTTGAGAGAAGAGAGATAGTACATATTTACATGGATCATGCATGGTGTGTATGTATGAGAGAAGAGTGAGAGTGTTAACAAAATTAAATTCATACACATTGGATATATTAGTACACACATATACATACACACGTGTATACACACAGACATACATACATATTACATGTGTAAATTCAATGTGTTACATAGGGTTTAGGGTTTAGGGTTAGGATGGATCATGCATGGTGTTTATGTATGAGAGGAGTGAGTGTTATACATAGATATACATTATGCATATTATATAATTTTGTAACATCAGTACATATTATGGATCATGCATGGTGTGTATGTATGAGAGAAGAGACAGGCTACATATTATGGATCATGATCATGCATGGTGTGTATGTATGAGAGAAGGGATTATACATGGTGACACTGTGTATGTATGAGAGAAGAGATAGAGTGTTAACAAATGAAAATCGTACACATTGCACATATTATATTAGTACACATATATACATACACACGTGTATACACACAGACATACATATATATTATATGTGTAAATTCAATGTGTTACATACACACACACTGAGTACATATAGATCATACATGCGTTGAACATGATGTTTTTCAATAAAGAAGCAACATATAATTTCTCAAGTTTGGTTTAGGGCAATGTGCATGTGTGTGCATATGTGTCTCTGTAAGTGCTTCTAATGCGTGTGCACATGTATATATAAATTTATGATTGTGTTTATATATAATATGTGCAAAACAAACATCAAATAATTAAGAAAATAATATTAATATACACACTATGAACATATTTTAAATTATACATAATAATATATGATTTTATCTAATATATAGCCATATATATTTTAATAATATATATTAATTTAATATTGATAATAAGGTTTAACACTAGAATATTCTTGAAATAATAACAAATTAATTGAGAAAATCCCATTAATATATACAAATGTAGAATAATTACTGAGATAATTAAGAATAAGACTAATTTAATTATGATAATCATATTTAATATTGGAATATTCTTTGAATATTAAGAAAATAACAAAGAATATCCCATTAATAGTAGGAAATGTAAATTAATTACTCAAGTAATTAAGAAAATAATAATAATAAACAGACTATGAATATATTTTAAATGATACATAATAATATATCAATTTATTTATTGTATTAGTGTATATATATATATAATATAAACTTAATAATATATACTTGAATATTAAGAATGTAGAATAATTACAAAAATTTCGTAATATTAAACAGCTTGAAGCACTTGAATGACATTAAATGCAATTTTAAAACACTCATTGGAATTGGAGAGTATATATGTCAGACTGTCGGTTATTTGTTTCAACTCATCTTAAATTTTCTTTTCTGTTATTTCAAAAATTTCGAATTTCTGACATAAGTATTGTCGGTCTGACATGTAAATTTGAAAATGCATTTAATTTCCCACTCAAATTCAGATCTGGTTCTTTCTCCGGCAAGGGTTTCTTATTTCTTTATTTTTCACTCTTCAGATTTTCTTTTTTCTTCTTAGTGATTAGCTCAGGAGCGACATTAAATTGGGTGCGCTATTGTTTATAGGAAAGCACGGCGCCTTCAGTGCTGTTTACAAGTAAGTATTATAAACAAATTTAAATATATTTATAAAGATTCACTCTCTTACATTCTCTCTTAAATTTTAGAATTTAGGGATTTAGGAATGCATTAGGATTACAATATATTTGTTAGGGATTTATCCCGTTTAAATATACTTTTAACTTAATATTCTCGGTTAGCCGGGCGGCGGGATTAATCCGGCCATTTTTTTTCGCCTCTTCGAAGAGGTGGCGGGATTAATCCCGCCACCATCTCTTTGATAGCTATGACAGAATTAGTCGGGCAATGCTTCTCCGCCTCTTAAAGAGAGCGGCGCGGATTAATCCCGCCGATAACTCTCTCAACTGATAAAGAGATACTTGAATTTATTGAAAAGAGTTATCTACGGGATTAATCTCGCCATCCATTTTAGGAGGCAGAGAAGGTGTGGCGGGATTAATCTCGCCATCACATTCTGTTTTAAATATTTGTGGGCAGGATTCATCCCGAATTTCTTTAAAATCATAATTTCGGAAGAATTGTGGGCGGGATTAATCCCGCCGCTTATTCCCCGTCGTCAGAGTTGTGGGCGGGATTAATCCCCCGCTATTCTCCTTCGTCAGTGTTGTGGGCGGGATTAATCCCGCCCCCTCTTCCTCGTCGGAGGGATTTGCGGCGGGATTAATCCCCCGCCGATTCCCTCCCGCGAGGAAGAAGCGGCGGGATTAATCCCGTCGGTACTTCCTCGTCGGAGGGAGTCCCGGGGGATTAATCCCGCCGCCTCTCTCAGACGAGGAAGTACCGTCGGCGGGATTAATCCCGCCGACGATTCCCTCCCGCGAGGAAGAATCGGCGGGATTAATCCCGCCATGTTCCTCGTCGGATGGAGTCGTGGGCGGGATTAATCCGCCCATCAAGTTGTATTAATAAAGCATGAGATATTATCTTTATACATAATTATGTATTATTGCACATGCATATTATTAAGCAACCGCAGTTATGATTTCTTAGAAATATTGCATAAACAGATATCATAAATAACACAATTATTTATGTGCAGGACAATATGTATAATACTGGAGATAAAATATGTCTTCTTCGGAACAACGAGATAGTTGGCACTGGAACTGTGGAAGTTCGAGATGATAATGCATCATGTCACAATATTGCCCAAGGATCTTGTGTGTACGTATGGGTGAACACCATTTTCAAGCATGTTGAGGTTCCGGAATGGAATTTGAGGAGGGTTCTCCTGTATTGTGGAATTTGGATGAAGTCAAGGCTGACACAGAATATACAGAGTCACAAACAAACAGTAGCACGAGTTTTCAGATGATGGCTTGCCTGCTGTGATGGATGAGGTGATTTCTTTTCTTCATGAGATTGAGGTTGGGAGAGGCATCATCACAGCTATAAATCCAATGGAAGCAGTGTCAGAAGAGAAACTAGGGTCCGACTTCGTGGGTGTAGTTGTGACAGAGGTTTCACCTAATGGCACTTTGCATCCTGGATCCCTCGTGAGGTGGCGAACATCTGAATTAAGACAGGAAGATGGTTCAACATATTCTGGGTTGAATTTCAATAATAACAACCACAAGAACAACTCATATTTGAAGAGGTTCCTTGCATTGGTCCTATTGTAAGAAAAAGGCGATTCATGGGTTGCAGATCTTCCCCTGCAAGTTTCAACAAGAGGGTCAAGATGGATCCTACATCTTCCGAAAGTGTTATAAGCATTTCCACGATTGATTGCTGCAAGAAGAAGTTTGTCAGATGGCAGACCGGAATGAAATTACCCAATGTAGACATGTCTTTCGTACGCTCACCCAAAAGCAAAGGCATGAGTTTGTATATGCAGCACTAACTGGGTGTATTGATGGAATGACCTCAGACACAGGTTATCAGAGTACATCCATGGTATTTAATAAGGTGGCCATCTGCTTCAAAGCTTGGTACAGTATATACGGGATCCCAAAGACCACGTTCTACGTCGGAGGGATGAGTGGCTAGATGGAGCGCGAACCTCAGTACATGGGAACACTCGCTTGGTCAAAACCCGCTCTCACATTATGGCAGCCATAGAGATACTCAAGGCTTTTGTGGAAGCAAATGCAGACAGGATGCCTCACAAATGCCGAACCACAAATGCAGGGATCAGGGAAAATCTCAAGGTTTTGCCTTCAATCTACACTCAATTGAAGCTGTGTGAACATGTGAACAAGTGCCTCAGTTGATGGGTTGCAAGCAATCTGCACTGGTACCTTCAACAACATATGGAATACTCATTTTAAGGATGTGGAGATTGCAAAACACTCTAGCTTTTCCAAGTGTGACACTTGTACATCATTGAAGGCTGCAGAGGCTTGTGCAAAAACCTTGGTGGAGATCACTACCATTCAAAAGAAGATGGAGGCCCACATGATTGCACAACAAACTTGCCGGTCTCAGTACTATGCACACCGCATGCTTTTTGTGTCACGCCCATCAGAGTACATGTGCTTGATCCATGACAAGATGGATCATTCAAAGACCAGCATTCCAAAGCTCGTTGCAACACCAAAGTGCCTTGGAAATGTCATGAAACTTCCGATTTCATTGACAGGTGTGCTAACACATGGACACGGTTGTGAGTCATATGGACACTTTTCACTTCCACATTGGTCTAGTGACTCCAATTTCACTATTGGGTCGTTGGCCATGTGTTTCAGAAACCTTGAAGCCCACTCACAGACACGTCCTATCAGTGATCTCAAAGTGAAGAAAACAACACCTTCAACCTTTACATAATGCTCTCATGAACACGTCTGCACTTGAGGCTACTTGGGAATATGAGAGGCATTGTCAGCAGCCTGCACAAAAAACAGATGGCCCTGTTGAGAGTTCAGGTTCAGTGGAGGGATCTAGCTCAAATAGTGTACATGTGTCCTCAACATCAAATAAGCTTCCTCGTCATTTGCTTTTACAGATGGATAATTGTGCAGCGAGAACAAAAATAGGTAAATCATTTTACTTAAGGGTTTCTCAAGCTCATACTTACTTTTATTATTTTCTAGATATGTGCTAGCATACTTGTCAATGCTTGTTGCCAAAGGTGTGTTTGAGACAATCAGCTCAGTTTTCTTATGGTTGGTCACACTCATGAAGATATTGATGCGTTCTTCAGCAAGGTCTCCAACTCTACAAAAAGGACAAGTGCACTTACCTTACCGCATATGATGAATCTTTTTGAAAACTGCATCTCCAAAAAAAGTTGTGCTTTGCTTGTGACTGAGGTGCCAGACTTCAAAAAATTTCTCAAGGAGTATATAAAAGAGGGGAGTGATTCTTTAGTTGGTCACCTTGTGCCGTTACAATTCTTTTTCTCCTATACGAGATGGTATACCTATTATGCAGTACAAGTTACGGCCATCAGAGCATGAGTGGTTACCAAAAGAGGGGTTAATGCTCTTCAAAAAGTGGAGAGAATGGAAAGCCACTTCTCCCAGAAGGACAACCAGACCCTATTCCATTGAGTGCCCAGCTCAAGGAACAAGAGGTTATTATTGATGGCATCAAAAAATATGTGGCATGGGTTCAAAAATCGATGCCAAAGAATTCTGATAAGGCAACTGGTTACTCAGAACTATATAAGCATGTGGTCGACTATTGGGAGACTGTTGTTCGAGAGTTGGAAGGGCCTACTGTCACAAGTACAGAATTGCAACACCCTTTTTGGCCTAAAACAAGGTGGCGAGAGGAGATTGAAATGACATCACTGAGCACAGACGACATAGAAGCCAGTAGTGATGTGGAAGTGCAAACCCCACACTTTGTTGGACAAAGGAACCAAAAACCTAAAGCATACTTTGATTGCTGCCAGATCTTCAAAAACTAATGATGGTTCTCATTACTCCAGATGCGTCATATAATCACCTATTTGGATGGGTCAAATTATCGACACACCTGAAGTAATCACAAAAAATAGTATTGTTAAGGTTGCATGGTTCAAACCACAAAAAAAGGCGACACGAGAAGGAGAGCGAAAGATATAATGGATGCCTAGAGAAAACATGGTCTCCCAATCAAAAAGACCCAGCATGTTTTATAAATGTTAAATCCATTCGATATGGGTGGATGTCAAGAAGCGTTGATAAAGTCACGATTAACAAAACTGCAAGGGAATGTATGTTTTCTGAAGCTTAAAGCAATTACAAAATTATAAATATCATATATTTAATATTCATAATTATTATAAACTCTTTAATAATAGTACCAAATTGTTTACTTAACTATATAAATTTAAAAAATGATATGGAAGATTGACTATATTATTATAGGATTTTATATATATATTATTACTACTACAAATTTTTAATTAATAATGTTATATTTAAATATTAATATTTTAATAACAACATCAATATTTATATAATGTACCTCTTATGCTCTTCCTTAATTGTTATATTAGCAATATATTATATAATTTAATACCTTCTACTTTTATAATGTTATTAATTTTTGTTCAATGAATGCTATAATTTATTAAAGGGTTGAATACAAAATAGAATATTCTAAAGAATATTCTGTTTTCAAAACATATATCCTAAAGAATATTCCTTTAATATTAGAAAATGCTAATTAAATAGCTAAAATTGCTAATTATTAGGAAATGGGACTATAGCCATGCCCATTTTAGTTACAACATGCATTAACCAACAAGTGTGAATAAGCAGTCGTTTGGAAGGGAGGCCAAATGAAGGAGCGGGGAGGTACAATGGGTACAGATCTACTGCGATAGCTGTCATGTAGCACTGACAGTAGGCTAAATCTAATAGAGCTCTTGCCGATGGAGAACCTGGTGAATCTCTATCTTGTAATCCACACCTAACTCGGGTGGCAAGTCTCTAGCAACACGTCCTTAAACGTGTTTAAGACTTCCAAAATGGGATCAAGAACAAATTTCTTGACAATCCCCTATTTTGACTTCACTGATATTTAAACCATTGTAAGAAATACATGTTCCCAGTGTCTAACTACCTTATGCAATTGAGTTAAGGTGAGAAACATAGGATTCCAATCCTTATCAGTTAGCATTTCCATCCTAAGCGTTGTTTTTTCTAACATTTTCCTTATTCGCTGCTAGTGTGATTCGATTATCTTTGAAACCCCTCATTTTAACTACATGTTTATGAAACCATTCCATACCCAACATAAAGTCAAAGCCTGTCATATTCAAGACAACTAAGTCTAGTTTAGCCTTCCAAGTTTTAATTTAGAGAAGAACTGCCCTTGTTATATTATTAGTATTTTGAAAACCTTTACCAAAAATTGATCTTTATTTCACTCATCTTACGAGCTAGATTAGTCGATATGAAATTATATGTTGCTTTAGTGTCAATCATCATTCGGACTCAGTCCCCTCGTATCCTTTTGTTAAATATATCAAAGGGTCAGTTTGTTTTGAATAATGAATAAGACAAGTTGTGTCTGGCACAATATTACCTCTTCTGACTCGTCTTCCATATCTTCTCAAGTGTTCAAGTTCAACGACTTCTTCTTCTACAATTGCTTTGAAATGACTCGATTGTTGTAAGGTTGCTCGACATTTTCTGCCAGGCTTGTTACAATTATGATATTTTGGAATCTAGCCTGGGAGCGGACTTTGGAGCTGGGCTCTTGGCTTGTTGAGGTGGTGGTAATACTAATGGTTTTTGAGATCAATGGGTCTTGAGGTGTCTAAAAATTTGGAATTGCCAACAAAGGGACTTGCACTTCTAATTGATTGTGATCGATTTGGTCGTTTATCAAACCTTCTAAACCCAAACATTGGAGGATAGCCCTACAGTTTAGGTTTGGTTCCTCTCCTTTATTATACAAGTCTTTTAACGACATGCCATAAGTAGCCTCTTAACATTCTCGATAGCTTGTTAACTTGTATCTTAAGATCTCCTTTCACATCTTCTCATTCAAGCTAGCCATGAAGCAATTTTGAGCTTCATCGTCACTCATATTTAAGACCAAACACTGTACACTTTTAAACCAGTAAACATGGTCCACCGAATTTCCCCAAACTCCTTGTTTTCACAACCCAAGGTCATCCAGCATATACTACTTTTTGATCTCCTTTTTCATGTGTTTCTAACTGTTTCAATATTCATGTTCACCTTCAACAATCCGCCACCAAGTCTTAACTTCTCCTTTAAGAAACTGCTTGGCACACACAACCTTTTTATCTTTCTCATGGAAGCAACCTTAAAATAACTTTCCATATCATATAACAAGTCATCCAAAATTTTGTAGTGTTTTGAACCCATAAATTCCAAAGCCTTGACTGGCTTGAATTTACTAGGACCACTACCACCTTCATCTGCCAAAAAATTTGATTCAGAGGAACCTAACTCTGAATCATGTTTCTCTTCTTTCTTCGTGTGTTTAATTGTGAAACATCTGGTAATGTGGTAACCGCTGGAATCCAATTAGAAACATTACCATTTCAATCATTCAACCCTAAAATATTCCCCAAAGTTCATTCAAGCATCCATCATTATTTCTAACTAACTAGACCGTTGTCTAACCCTAGGG
Source organism: Selaginella tamariscina (assembly GCA_003024785.1). Lineage (NCBI taxonomy): Eukaryota > Viridiplantae > Streptophyta > Lycopodiopsida > Selaginellales > Selaginellaceae > Selaginella > Selaginella tamariscina. The sequence continues at coordinate 47,821 of PUQB01000708.1, forward strand.
GGTCGACCTAAGTCAGCTTCATCCATCTCCACATTTTAAGCCTCTGTGACAACCCTCTCTGCCTTAGGCTCTGGTTGCTTTCTCTTGCTCATCGTATTGAACTTTAATTTCAACATTTGGAGAATATGCTTGGAATTTTCTCAATACAAAGTTGGAAACACCCTACATAGGTTGTACACCCACACACATCAACTTGAACCAGCATATGAATTTTAGACATACCTAAAATCTCACACTGACTTGTTAAGTAAGTGTTCTCCAAAGATTAATATCTTACATGATTAAAATCTTTGCATAGAATACAGACATGTCCAATCGAAAGTGATAGAGTATATCAAGAATTTAGAGTTATCTAAACACTGAAACACCTCATGACTTAAGGCAGTCCTACTGACTGTAGAGAACTCACTCTAATACCAATTGTCAGAGTTTTTATCTGGTACTGCAAAGGCGTCTTGTTAAATGCCAATCCTGGAATCCCCTCTCTTGAAACCCCATAAAATTTGATAAAGTAACCCATGTTAGGAACCCATCCCCTAGAAACATAAACCTCCAGTTGACTAAGTCCACAAATGAGGCTCACCTTATGAAACAGGATACATGGACCAGTCGAGCTACAAGTATCGTCCTAACTTGGCGTGATTGAGTGGCCAGAGTAAGACCATAACCACTAGTTTTATGGAATGTGAACTCGGGTAATGCCTTGAGCTTGCGAGTAGGTTTTTGGACTAAAGAATTTGACTAAATCCTTAAAAGTGATGTACCCAGTCACAAAGGCGAAATCCTGGCAATGATAAGGGTAGGCTAAGGTGGAAAGTACCCCTATCATGTCGAAGTTGGGCGGCACAATAGAGGGTTGCACCTTAACGACATAAGTTTTAACTTGTACTAGTAAGAGGTTAACGAGCTCTCTCTTTTGAACTTAAGAAGCCTCTACTCTACCTTAATTATGTGACGAACCCCCACCGTTTCCTAAATGAATAAGTGGGCTGGCATGGAAATGTCAGCCCTTAATGAAAAGAGATGCCTAACCTAACCCATAGGGGGGGTTAGGGCAGCCCTAGGGGTGTCCTTAGTGCATGTGTTCTTGAAATATTTTACAACATTATGATGCATAATTGTTGTATGCACAATTATATATGTTTATATTAATATATTATTATGAAATTATACAAAAATTTATTTGTATATAATAAATATATATATTGCATTCATATTAACTTAAGTATTTTAATAAGATACACAAACAAATTCTTGTAAATAGTTATAAATTAAATACATACATCTTCATACTACATTATATTCAACTATGTATAGTAATGTGTAATGCAGTATATACATAATAGCAATTATTCTCGTGGTACATATCTCATTACAATACATACATATTACATGTATGTAGGCTTAATCTAGATTATGCAAATATATAATTACATAAATAATATAATAATTATATATAGTACACTATTTATATAATATATATAATATGCAAATATTATATTATGTAATTCTTTATTTAAATATATTAAGAAGATATACAATTTTTAATATAGATTTAAATATTTAATTATATATAAGTTAATTAGAATATAGTTATCTCAAGTTCTAGTATGTATCATGTATATATATATATGTGTGTAGGGGCGTGTTATGTGTTCCACTGTGTTTGTCTGACTATGTTAATGCATATTTAAAAATTGTTAGGTGTTCCAATGTGTTTGTCTGGCTATGTTAATGCATATTTAAAAATTGTTAGTGTTCCACTGTGTTTGTCTGACTATGTTAATGCATATTTAAAAATTAGTGCTTAGCATTTAGGGATTCCCATTAATGAGAGACTAATCTCTTGTTAATAAGATCCTCTTCTGACTTCGAACCAAGACCCTATCCATTATGTGACAAGATGTTAACTAAACACTCATTTGATGGAAGTTTAAAAGTTTATTCATGAGGCTAAATACAAGTGTACATCAAAACATCCCAAGGGATTTTCTATAAACTTACTCTTATTCCCATCCCTTAAAACCTAAGCATCACTGAGTGTCCAAAGAAAAAGTGATCGATTCAGACCTTTATGGGTCTAGTCTCTCGCCCGGATATTGTCTCGAGCTTCAATCTCCAAACCACAACTCACAAGCACACACCAAAGCAAAAAGCAAACACAAACAAAAGAGGCCAAACCAATTTGCAGCAGATGCCCAAAGTAGCTCCATGACAACCACTATAGCATACCACATACACATCCACCAAGATCAAATATCAAATGCCCAAGAATATGCCCAATACGCATTAGAATGACCACTTATTGCAAACACACCAAACCTCTTCGTAAAAAGAACCATCATTGCAGTTGCCTATTAGAAGATACCCATTAAACCTTAGAGCAATCCCCTGCAAACTGTATAGCAAATGCCCATCAAAGAGGAGTAACACCGTACCAGAATAACCATACTCGTTTCCAAGCATGGGAGCCTCACGCTCAGGGTGTGCTAGGCTCAACGCACACGCCGACAAGCCATAAATGGTGGCTCCTTACCACCTCAAACATGGGGCTGCACTTCCACTAGTAGCTCAAATCCCGGGAAGCCGACTCAAAAAGGTGCCACTACTGCAACCAGCAAAAGGCAATGAAGCGCGAACGCAAATGCCTGAACCAACAAAGTGTATAACTCCTTCTAAACACCCAACCAGCAACACGTATTCGGGGTCTTCAGTCTCTGACCATTCAGCACAGGCCTGTAGGCGGTGCTTAACCCGAGCAGTGACCCAATCAAGTGCATACAAATTTGCCACACAGCTTTGCCCATTCACCGCAAGTGCCACAAGGAAAAACCAACATCGCCAGGAACACGACCATCCACATACACATATGCAAGTGCCAATAACATGTCACTTGGGGTCTTCAGTCCTCTGACCTTTCAGCACATGCCTGTAGGCGGCGCCTAACCCAAGCAACGAGCTAATCAAGTCTAAGCACTCATTTGAAGCCATTGGTCTTAATTTTCTAAAACTCATATCTTCTCGACATAGTCATGGCCCTAATAAGCATCGTAGTATATATGTGTACATATGTCTACATGAACACACGTGAGCGCCCACACATAGTATATACACACCCCATTTTTGACATTTTGCAACCGATTATATGAATCCATATGCGATCCTGAAGGACTAATCTAGAATTATATAACTTAAAATTAAATATATATGCATATCTAAATTTTGTATATTACCAAAGTACATATTAAACAAAAATAGTATATAAGTAAATAAATAGAATATATGGACATGTACTCCTATATGTTTTATTTTTTATTTTTGTAGAAATAATATATAGATTCCTCTTGTTGATTAATTCACATTGATTATATGCATACACATGGATAAATATATAAAGAGAGATAGCTCATAGCTCTACATATATAAATATTCATATACATACTAATTTGAGTACTAATTTTGATATAATTTGTATTTATCTTACTTAATGATTGTGAATGAAATCAAAATTTTAAAATAGAATAAGTGATGAACTTAATTAAATATATATGTGTTGTGCAAAAAGGTTTGATAGTTTTTTGGGTAGTTTATTTAATGAAATATTTATCAACATAATATCAAATATATTATTTAGTCAATTAATAATAATATCAAAAATTATTAAAATTATATTAGTCAATTATTAGTAACAAACTATCAAACGTATTTGAAATTAGTTTTATCATCGTAACAAATAGGAAGATTATAGAGGTATCAAGTGCTTGCATGTGAGAGTGCACACACACACTATAATTGATTAATGAGTGCCGACTTAATGTATATATTAATTTCATATATAAAGTTAATGCATAAAATTAAATAGGAAACTTCTAATATTTTCATACATAATACAATAAGTCCTATATTAATAAAGTGACAAAATTTGACAAAAATGGCAAAAACGAAATTGTTTTTTAAACAAACTAAAGATTATAAATTAATATAAATATTGAGGATATGCATGGAATATTCTCAAATATGCTTTATTAATTAACTTTTAATTAATTGAAACTACAATGAATTAACTGTGAAATAGTCATGAAATGCATCCATCTCGCTTGACATAATAATTATTACAAACCAATCCCTTCATATTACATTTATTAGGATAGGTGATTAATTTATTTGTGTTTTTCCTATAGGGAGCAAAATACTACATTTATAGAAACTTAGACATTAAATCTTTCCTTTAACACTTATTCTATATTGTCTTTAGTGCATCTTTGAGGGAATGAAATCAATCTTTTGCCTGTAGTCTCTGTAAATAATAAGTGAAAGTTTGTTTGGCAAGGTTGTTGATTCACATAATCTTTGATGCCTTTTTTATGTCCACCCATGTGTAATGAAGTCTGTAACGTTATTTGCAATGTGGGGATAAGCTCTTAAACAAGGGTGATTCTTTGGTTAAGAAAACATAATTTGGGATTCTCCACTTAATTTATCGACTAAGTAAAAAAACTTGTTAATTTTGATAACTTATGTTGAGAATTATCAATGAGCCAGTAACAATCGGATTTTCGTTGAAGGTTTAAGTGCATGTACCTCCTCAGAGAGTCGGTATTTAATGAGAATCAGAAGTTGGTATTGTTTTTCAATAACGATTTTATTTTAGAGTCAAATACGATTATTCAAAAGACGGTTTCTTAACTTTGCTTCATAGTCGTAAATGTGGAAACTCAAAGAACTTATAAAATAGGTATTTTCAGTTCTTTGGAATATCGAAAAATAAAACTATTCTTAACTCAAGGTTTGATTGTATTCTTTGGGTTAGTTATTAGTTTTATCTCAAGGTTTGATGGTGTTCTTGAGTTTGGTTCAATATCCTTGAAAGTGAGATATCTAGTGGTTAGATTAGTTCAAGAAGATAGTCTCTCTTCTTGATGATCATGATACAATGTTGCTAACGTATGGTCCAATCTGGTACGAGAATATGAGGTTTCTTATCACCTTATTCATTAAGATATTCATATCTTAGACTTTGAAAGTATTTATAACAGTCTTTTAAGATTGATTATAAATGACTTGTCAAAGTATATTATTGTATTTCTTGAATATTGAGTTTGGAGCGCTCAATATTAAGACTTGGTTATGATCACATGAAGTGGCCATAATCATGAAATATAAAGATTCAAGCGGATTTGAGTCTGACACTTTGGTAAGGCAATACCTTAGTGTAATAACTTGAAACATGTTTTCAAGTTACTTGAGAAATGAGGAGTTTCTCAATATATTGCTTGAGGAGCAATGTGGTACTTTGACGATTGCTAAGTGTTTAGAGTGAATAATGTATCTTAGTTCGATATACTCAACTAGGTATCTTATTCATGTTTGGGGAAATTTTTGAATTATAAGGTATGACTAAAACATGAAGTTAATATAACACTCCAGTGTTATAATAACATTTATGTGGAGGTTGATATCTTAATTAGTTAAATGAACTAGACACTAGTTGATGATTCCTCTTAGTCTCTAAATAAAGTTCTTTAAAGACTGTATTTCTGTTTCAAAACTGAAGTTCGGCTAAGACTATATCTATATTATAATTGTAGCATTTCGATAGATTGATATGATTGTAAGTTTATATCCTTTAGTTAACAACTAGTTGGTAAGCTTAGGATTTGAACGTTAAAACAATCATTATCCATTTAAGAATATCAATATCGAAATTGTAATTGTTTATGGATTAAGGATTAGGTTGAACTTGCTTGTTAAAAACATTAATGGTTTGAATTAGTGGAAATGCTATACTTTGGTATAGTGTTTGGGAACATTTATTTAATTAATTTGAAAGATGAAAATAGATATAATATTATAGCGGTGTGAAGTATTACAAGTTCAGGGAGACTCTTATTGTGAAAATTAAGTTTTGAAATTTGGTATTTTTAAACTTAGTGAGATAAAGAGTTAGATGACATCTAGTATGATGTGCTCTTTGGGGAATGAGTACAATGAGAGTGACAATTAAGAGATGTGTTATCTAAACGTCGTCAATTGAGGCATTAGAGATGGATTGAATTCCCTGGTTTCCACATTGTTTGTAAGAAAAGTATATTAGCTCATCTAGTTCCTGAACTGGTTGGTGTTATGAAAGAGTACAAAGTTGGTTACAAAAGACGAATGGTAAAACTATCACACTTGGTTGTAGATTTGACTAAATTTGATTCCTATCGAGAATAAATTATGTTAATGACACATCAAGTGGATAGCATTTGGCAAGTTGGCATGACCTTGTTGTATACATATGTATAGCCATGCGCGTCTATGATCACCTCTGGCCATATTGATATGTCTACAAAGAACAGGATTTCGGGAATAATACTCTAGTATCGGAAAAGAGCTTGATTTTGATAAAGTCTCATACCTAATCTGACGTAACTATATACTAATGGAGGATAGATATAATAGCAGACTCTTATATAAAGGGGTAATGAGAACACCAAGGAATGCAGAAATGTAAAGTTATAATATCGTAACATGTGGACATGTGGGACCATTGGAAAATCAAAGAAATGCGAAGATGTTTGGTCAAGCATTTGAGAAGTGCTTGTTGTGCGCTAAATGACATAAGTTGTCAACAGCGTTTAATATAAAGGAATAAAGCAAGTCTTTATTTCTTATTAACCAAGGGGCCGATAGCAACACTAACTAGAGGCTTCCAATATAAATTCTAGTTAAGTAAATAAATTAACCATTGTGTTGTGTGCGTCGGATGATAAACTTTGCAAACGTGCAAAAGATCTCAAGGTGACTTCATGTCGCAGGTGGTGCCTCCAGTAGCTGGGTTTACGACTCAATGAACGACGATTTTGAAGTACTTGGCTTCGCGTAATGCAAGGGGGGTAATGAAATTATGTGAACTTTTGGCCAACTCCGCATAGAGTGATATGTTAGTTTTAGTTAGTTTTCTGTAACATTATTTAGTTTTGGAGTTGGACGTCAACGAGGACATTGACATTTTCAAAGGTGGGAGTTTGTTATAGTTTCTACTATAACTGGCCTTTTACTTTGGATGTTGATTGTTGCTACTTACTGTACTATGTTGATAAGCCCTAAGTATAAAAAGAAACAGGCCCGTTTAGTGCACTTGAATATTTAGTGATGGTTCAACCAAATGTATTTGTAAGAAACTCTAGGCTTCCATTTAAAAAACTCTTACCTTGGTTTTCTGTGTCCCGGTTGGATTAATAGTTAGTTCCAGTGAGTTAAAATTAAAATTATAACTAAAATTAAAATTATAATTATAATTAAAATAATACGAATTATAACTAAAATAAAAATAAAAATTACAACTAAAACAATCAAAGCAATAAAACAATTAAAACATTAAAATTATAACTAAAATTTAAATAAAAATAAAAACAAGACAAAGTAAAAATAGTTTATAACTAAAATATTAAGATTATAACTATTTTAAAATAAAAATGAGAACAAGATAAAATAAAAATACAAATTATTACTAAGACAATTAAATGTCAGCAAAATTAATACAGATTATAACTAAAATAAAAATAAAAATTACAACTACAATAATGAAAACAATAAAATAATTATAACTAAAACCTTTAACTGCAACTAAAACCGTATAACTATAACGAAAACCTTTAATTTTATAATCAGGTACGGCTCATTTTTATTATTTAGTTAAAGATTAGTTATTTAGGGTTAATGCATCTGTGGATGAGCATGATGTCCTATTTAAATGCAAATGTGGATGGTAGTGCATGCCGATTGAAACAGAATTAAGATCCACATGTGCATTAGCCTTAGAGCACCTTGCATATACAAATATGTTAATTCTCTTTGACACAAAAACACACACACACGCACACACACAGAAGAAAGAATGCTCCAAAGCAAAAACAAATGCCACAGGTGGGTACAACCCTTTTGCAATGCTCTTAAACAATCATCTCCACCCCTAACTCCTCATCACACAACGAGATATAGAGACAACAAACCTTAAACACAACTGACTTTGACAGGCTCAAACGAGAGGACTGTGGCTCCACTTTGAAATCCGAGGCCACGGGCCTGTGCAGCACGACCTCCCAAACATTATGGCATGGCCCGCTCGGCTTCCACACACCTGTGGCATGAGAAAAATGTGCAACTCAACACTCAAAAGCTGAAAAAAAACAGTTAACACAGGCATGTTGAGTGTGCGTGCAAGGACCTCAAACAGGTGTCCACACCTCGAGAGCCTTGTCCATCGAGTTGATCGTAAACTAATGATCCTTAAACACAATCGATTTAGGCTGTCCATCTTGAAACCCTAAATCAAAATTAAATCTAGAGTGTGCATTGACCTATACACTCTAAAAATGGATTATAAATTTATAAATAAAAATTAACCCATGACGGATTATAAATTTTTAAAATAAAAATTAACCTATGAATTTTATATTCCTCACTTTAACTTAATTAAGTAATGCAATTAAACAGTGTATTTCTTACAATGGTTTAAATACCAATTAAGGAATGCTTAAAAATTTGTCGTTCATCTTCATTCTCTAATAGTTTTTAATTTTTTTATAAATATAGTTTATATTCATGAATGAGCACAATCAACATTGTTGAATTAAAGTTTGTTCAGTCGTTTGCAAACTCTCATGCTAGTTATCATTTTACATGATGTGAATATAAACAATTTAATTATTTTTTCCTAACGTAAATATGATTCATCTTCCAAAAGTAAATTACAGGACTTTACTTTGTTATTTATTATTTCATTCAAATTACATACACAATATATTAACATATATTAACACAAGAACCATAATATTTCATTTAAATTTATAAAAGATACATGTTTTTTTTATAAATAGAATAATAATTACATATATATTATACTATTTATCAAATATAATAGAGAGAGAGAGAGAGACAATTATATATATAAATAATAGAAAGACAATAACACATTAAGTATCTACATTATATATATAACTATAGATAATCACATGTGTGTAACCATGGAAGTTATAAACTTGTATTCATATAAATTTTATATTTAGATTCTTTTTGTGCATGTGTTCTTGAAATAGTTTACAACATTGTGATGCATAATTAGATAAAGTGTTGTATGCACAATTAATATGTTACATTAATATATTATTATGAAATTAAATATCATACAAAAAATTTATTTGTATATAATAAATATATATATTGCATTCATATTAATTTAAGTATTTAAATAAGATACACAAACAAATTCTTGTAAATAGTTATAAATTAAATACATACATCTTCATACTGCATTATATTCAATTATGTGTATAATAATGTGTAATGCAGTATATACATAATAGCATATATTCTCATGGTACATATCTTCTTTAAATATTTAAAATGCATTACAATACATACATATTACATGTATGTATGCTTAATCTAGATTATGCAAATAATAATTACATAAATAATATAATAATTATATATAGTACACTATTATATTTATATATTAATATAAATAAATATTATATTATGTAATTCTTTATTTAAATATGTTAAGAAGATATACAATTTTTAATATAGATTAAATATTTAATTATAATAAGTTAATTAAAATATAGTTATCTCAAGTTCTTTTAGTACCTTAGTATGTATTATGTATATATGTGTGTAGGGGCGTGTTGTGTTAATGCATATTTAAAAAGTGAGTGCTTAGCATTTAGGGATTCCATTAATGAGACTAATCTCTCATTAATAAGATCCTCTTCTGGCTTCGAACCGGGACCCTATCCATTATGTGACAGGATGTTAACCAAACACTCATTTGAAACCATTGATCTTAATTTTTTAAAACTCATATCTTCTTGACATAGTCATGGCCCTAATAAACATCATAGTATATATGTGTACATATGTCTACATGAACACGCGTGAGCGCCCACACATAGTATATACACACCCCATCTTTGACATTTTGCAGCCGATTATATGAATCCATATGCGATCCTAAAGGACTAATCAAATTATATAGCATAACAATTAAATATATATGCATATCTAAATTTTGTATATTACCAAAGTACATATTAAACAAAAATAATATATAAGTAAATAAATATAAATATGGACATATACTCCTATATGTTTTACTTTTGAATTTTGCAGAAATAATATATAGATTCCTCTTGTTGATTAATTCACATTGATTATATGCATACACATGGATAAATATATAAAGAGAAATAGCTCATAGCTCTACATATATAAATATTCATATACATACTAATTTGAGTACTAATTTTGATATAATTTGTATTTATCTTACTTAATGATTGTGAATGAAATCAAAATTTTAAAATAGAAAGTGGTAAACTTAATTAGATATATATGTTGTGCAAAAAGGTTTTATAGTTTTTGGGTAGTTTATTTAATGAAATATTTATCAACATAATATCAAATATATTATTTAGTCAATTAATAATAATATCAAAAAATTATTAAAATTATATTAGTCAATTATTAATACAAACTATCAAACGTATTTGAAATTAGTTTTATCACCGTAACAAATAGGAAGATTATAGAGGTATCAAGTGCTTGCACGTGAGAGTGCACACACACACTATAATTGATTAATGAGTGCCGACTTAATGTATATATTAATTTCATATATAAAGTTAATGCATAAAATTAAATAGGAAACTTCTAATTTATACATATTTTTATACATAATACAATAAGTCCTATATTAATAAAGTGACAAATTTGACGAAAATGGCAAAAACGAAATTGTTTTTAAACAAACTAAAGATTATAAATTAATATAAATATTGAGGATATCCATGGAATATTCTCAAATATGCTTTATTAATTAACTTTTAATTAATTGAACTACAATGAATTAACTGTGAAATAGTCATGAAATGCGTCTGTCTCGCTTAACACAATAATTATTATGAACCAATCCCTTTATACATTTATTAGGATAGGTGACCAATTTATTTGTGTTTTTCCTATAGGGAGCAAAATACTACATTTATACAAACTTAGACATTAAATCTTTCCTTTAACACTTATTCTATGTTATCTTTAGTGCATCTTTGAGGGAACGAAATCAATCTTTTGCCTGTAATCTTTATAAATAAAAAGTGAAAGTTTGTTTGGCAAGGTTGTTGATTCACATAATCTTTGATGCCTTTTTTATGTCCACCCACTAGGAGAAGCTCAACCCCAATATGAAGGGCAAGTGTGCAAAGAAAGGACAAAGTGCCATCATGGCACCAATCATTGATCTCAACATTTCCAAAGCTAAAGAGTAAGCTCTTGAAGTCTCCCAAGAACACTGTGGAGCTAGAGTGGAGGATCCAATAGCTTTACTAGCATATGCACTTAGTAAGATGCAAGAGAGCACAGTGGTGATGCCCTTACCCACATTTCGGGAATAAAAGAGAAAGACATTGTTGAAAATTTGAACCATCACCTTAGTAACCCTTGGTATGCATGTAATGAATTAGTCTTCTACTCGTATTTATACATCTTTATTTCATTTTACTATTCCCTTCTTTGTCTTTTCTTGCATAATCAAACTAGTCAACATTATTATGTTAATGCATATAATTAATGCTTGGCACATTTTCTTTATCTTCTTTCATGCACATTCCTTATCACCTTTCCAAGTCAAAGTCAAGTCACTTTGTTCCATAACCCCACACCATTATGAGTCAAGTCAACCTTCTTCTATAACCCCCCCCATTTATGAGTCAAGTCAACCTTTCTTCCATAACCCTCACCATTTATACCTTCTTTCATAACCCCATACCATTTTCTTATGTAACCTCCATCTTACACCCTTACCTTACCCTACATGTATTCTTTATATTATTTTGAGTATATAATGAACCAAGGCTCAAGAGTTTGACATATATATAAATAGGGATATAAAGTAAAGTCTCTAATTTCTTATTTTCTTTTCTTACTTTGTAAATAGGTGTGATGAGATTATATTATTTATATGTGCTCTTATGATGAAATATAAAAATTAGTTAATGTATCTTTTGTGTCATGAGTTTCATTTCATGTTTTCCCTTTCTTTTTTTTATGTGTGTGATCATTAACAAGGACTACTACGATGTGCTATCATTAAAGCCATCAAATATAAGTCCCTGAGTGATTTTCCTTTGATAACGTACACAAGTTAAAACAAGTGTGCAAGCTTAAAAGCATAATTGATAACCATAGGAAGCTAAGCGCATTTACGTGTACCCTAAACAAAAAGGCATATGCATAGTAAATGTGGTTCCAAGAGGCCAATGAAAAAGCCCAATGACCAGAGAGAGCGTAATTTTAATTTTGGTGTACAACTCAACAAAAAATAAACACTTCCTCATTTCATCTAACTGCAAGCACACTAGATCCTTGACCAATGGGAGGCTCCAAGGGATTTATAACGTCTTTTTAATAAGGATGTCCAAAACCAGGTGTAACCCAAAATTAGTGAACATGGAGTAATTAGTGACACTCATGAGAGGGTGTAGGCCAAGGATATCAATGCCAGACCCCAAAATAAAAAAAATGTAATGAACCAAGTCACGAAAGTTCACAAAAGCAATGGACAACTAAACAACATGTAAAACTTGGCATGGGGTCCATGAATGAACCAACTCATTAAACTCTCAATAGAACATAAGGTCTCCTAAAAAAATCTTCTTGATAGTTGACAACTATTTATGTTGGTTTATTGTGAAAAAATGGGGGTCGAAACCTAAAGACACGTGCCATGGGATCTTCATGTTGACCTCTAGTAGACACCCATTTTTGTGCGCAAAAGAATGAATAACCTCTTTAAAACTCTCTGATTGAAAAAAAATTGTTTGAGTATTTGGAATTCAACTTAATTGCATAATGCAAAGGAAACAGTTTCAACAATCAAACAATGTTATCTTTCCTTCAACTTAATTTTTTACCACAATGGAAACATCATTGTTGACTAAGATTATTGCATGAATTGGGAAGGTGGATTTCGAATAATAAAGAAATTAGTGTATACTAGAAAGGGAGTTGTCATCCATGTTGAAGCCAACCATGGGCTAGTGTGCCCATTGTCATGTTTGGGACCTCCATGTTAGACCCAATTGTACGCTCTAGAATCTCATAATTACATGAGTACCTGGGAGCCAACTTATCATTGTATCCCTTTTTGAAGATATGAAAAATGACTTGTTTAAAAGACTTCTCATTTCACACTTAAAATGAAAGTGAATCACTAACTAATCCTTATGAACGACAACCCCTTTAAAAATGCTCTCAACTCAAAAATTATTGGATTGCACCTAATCTTTTACAACCATTCAAGTTCGAATAGAGTTTCTGACTTATTTGATACAAATGAAAAATGGGCCTTTTCAACTGTATAACTTAGCCATTTAAAACCCATTCACAAAATATGATCGAAGTTTCTGCCATTAGAACTTAAAATGGTGACAAACTCAAAAAACACAAAATACTAATAACCTACTTGAGCCGTCTAAAAAATTTAAAACAATTTAATAAAAGAACACATGGTCACTCCACATAGCCTGGATCTTTATAAAGGGAAAAACCTAATCAAATAAGAGATAAGATAAATATATGACTACTTAATGATAAACATTTATTCAGCATGTTAATTTAATTTAAGTTTTATATATAAATTGCGAGCATATTTCAGCAACTTAAATTAATTATATATTTCTTATATAATTAAAATTAGATACTTTTAATTTAAATAATATTAATTAATTAATTAATTAAATGTCCAAATTAAAATAAAATCTCAAATTGATTAATTAGTGATTTAATAATATGTATTCTCATGCATATCGTCATTAAATCATTACAAAGTTACATATATGTATGTATAGTATCTATTATGTAAATATATAATTACACAACTAATATAATAATTATGTATACATTGCACTGTTTACTATATACGCTGTGTATAATATGTAAATATATAGCATGTGGTACACGAATGCACAACCTATTTGGATTTGAGTTTGTAAAATTAAACTCAATGGCTTCTATTGAGTGCTTACTAACCACCCTGTCTCGTATTTGATAGGTCCGGTTTGGATTGAGAAGAGGATCTTATAATGAGAGATGAAAGGGTCTAATGGGATTCCTAAATGCTAAGCACTCACTTTTTAAATATGCATTAATGTAATGCAATATGTATATATATATATATATACACACACATGACTATGTCCATTTTGTTTGGGTATATGGCTTTTTGAAATGATTTAGTATAAATATGGGTTTTATTTAGTTAATTTTATTTTTTTTCATATGCTTATTCATGATATTTGCTGAACTCCATCAAATAACTTCAACTAACAATATATATATATATAATATGCATATATTATATTATGTACGAATTCATGTTTTTTATTACATATTATAAATATTTAATTATGTATATACTGCATTATATTAATAGGAATGTGTGTGTGTGTGTGTGTATTGCTAGTTGAAGTTATTTGATAAAATTCAGCAAATATCATGAATAAAAATGAATTAATTAAATAAAATGAAAATAATTCATATTTGTATTAAATCATTTTAGAAAGCCATGTTCACAAACAAAATGGGCATAGTCGTGTGTGTGTGACAGTGTGTCTATATATATGTGTGTGCACATTGTATTTCATATTACATTTATGCATATTAGTAAAAAAGTGTGTGCGCATTGTATTTCATATTACATTAATGCATATTAGTAAAAAGTGAGTTCTTAGCATTTAGAATCCCATTAATTGGACTCTTTCATCTCATTAATGAGATCCTCTTCTGGCTTTAAACCTGGACCCTATCAACTATAAGACATGGTAGTTACTAAGCACTAAATAGAAGCCATTAAGTTTAATTCTACAAACTCAAATCCAAATTCATGTGCCACATGTTGAAGTACTCTGTTTGTGTTGAGGTATACTATATATCTATGATACAAGGGACTATATATCTATCACATTAAGCCAAGAGACTATATATTTATGGCATTTGAGAGGACGTTACAACATTTACTTCAATCATAAGTTGACTGTAAACATACATATAGGTATGTATGTATGTATCTTTACACACACACACAACACAGAATTCTGCAGGCACAAATGTTGTAAACAAGCTTCTTTGTATAATTGTGTATCCCTCTAGAACAACATATTTGTTTATACATAATAATTTTAAATAATATTTAATTTATAGCCATGCATAGTATACAAAACACATGTTGTTCTTGTTGTGTGTGTGTTTGTGTGTAGGGTCTGCTTGTCAAATTATGTTTTATTATTTGAATATCTGAGGTGATACGTTTTGTATTTATCTTACTTAACCATCTTAGCTGTATTTTAGTTTGTTTGTGCCTGAGATCAAATTAATTATGTAATCAACGGTGAACTTAATTAAATATGTGCATATATATATATATATATATAGAGAGAGAGAGAGAGAGAGAGAGAGAAGAGAGAGAGAGAGAGAGAGATTATAGATGATTAATATTATATATATTAAAATATTTAAATAAGTTTTATGCTATATGTTATATGAATATGTTGTTATCGAATTAAATACAATGCACAAATATATATATATTATAATATATAATATATATATATGTAATATGTATATATATGCGTGTGTGTGTATTAATTTACACAATGTGTAATAGAGTATATACATAATAATATGTATTCTCTTTGAGTGCACCTAAATGCTACTTAACAGTTTAGTGCTATCATGCATATTTGAAGGGTATACATGACTACAAATATAATAATCCAGTGAATATTGAATATGCATATTAAAGGTTGTATGGGTGCGTGTCAATATATACATTTGACTTATTATAGCCATGCATAATATGAATTATTAATAAATATGATATGAGAGATAATATTACGTATGTCAATATAATATCAACAACATTATTAAAAATACATTATTTAGTCGTATGTATAATATAAGAAAAATTATTTCTTTGAAAGTAGGTCGTTTATTTAGTCACTTATTAATAAGTTCTATATCAAAAAATGTGTTATTTAGTCTCTTATTATCAATGTCATATAAAATACAATACATACACTAAGCTTAACGAAAAAATATGAGCATTAACAAATTTTAGCTTATAAACTACATAACAGATTATACTTCAAACAGTAGTGTGTACAAACACAAACACTCTCACACATGCATGGATGTGTGTATAATACCACCGAGTACATATATTAGCAAACACGCTCACACACCCACGCACACACACACAAACACACAAATCGTAATAGATTGATGAGTGGTTAACTTACAGTTTGGAGTTGTTTGGTATAATCCACCTTGGGAGGGAAACATAGTAATGCAGTAACCTACAATCTAAACCTCCAACAGTGAGTGGCCATTTTCTATCTGCCTTCATTTGCATTTGCCTACTTAGTGAGGAATTCCCACTCAATAAATAAACATCAGCCTCATTACAATGTTTCTTCAAAAATTTGCCTAATCCCATGTACGTTGCAATTAATCTGCATCATAATAATAATATATCTAGTAATTTTGATGTACATTACTTTGTCATAGGCAAAGAATAATTGTTAGATAAATTCAATAGCTTCTTTACAAGAGAGAGAGAGAGAGAGAGAGAGAGGAGAGGGGAGAGGGAGAACCTGTGTTCTTCTTCAAGCCGGGCTCCCCACGGAGGATTGACAGTTACAAGGGAAGCACGACAAGATGGTGCGTATCTTCGAATATCCTTGCAACTTAGTTTAAGAAAATTCTTTACTCCTGCCTTCTCAGCATCTTGCTCACACAACATTATTGCACCTTCATATACATAACGTATAAACACACACACACATGCATAGTATATGTGTAGAAATACAAACTTACAAATAACGCCCAGTTTTTTTAAAAACTGTATTTAAACTCCATACACACATACCTTCGTGCATGTCATTTCCTAGTAACTGTATGTCATTAGCAGGTTCTTCAAGTCTAGCTTGCGAAGCCTCCCTTTCGCATTCTTCCCAAGCTCTCTCATCAAAATCGTGCCAACTCTTATGAAAGAATCCATAAGAATATATGCATATGTACATTCGTTTATATGTGTGTGTAGTTGCACTTGCATGCGTACATGTGGCTATATTTAAGTATATAATTAAATACGTCTTGCACACGTGTGGAATACGACACACACATATACATGTATATGCACATACTTGATAAGGTAAATGTAATATAGATATCACAAATGTAAACATACACAAAAACAGAAATACATATCGAAACAACACACGCACATAGTACCATGAAGGGCCAATCGTCACGCATGAGTCCAGGAGCAATATTCAAAGCCATGAAGCTGCCTCAATAAGAAAGGTACCAGAACCACACATGGGGTCTAAAGATTCTTCGAAATGCGGAACTCTTGTTGAAAGTTGGTATCAAGTTATTCCAGCCGGATATACTGAGAATCCCAGCAGCAAGCTTCGTTCAGGCTCGCCTTGTGCATTCTTGTCCTGTATCCCCTCCTATGGAGGCTTTTCCCTATTTTAAAAATAAACACATAATTTACGATTATAAGGTATATATTGCATGTTCTATACAATATGTTATATTGTATTAATAAGATACAGTACAAATTATTTATTATATATTACAAATAAATAGGTTTAGCGATTTATATATGAAAGTATCGTGTTACATATAATCTCAGTGGATCATATAATATAAAAATTAAATAGATAAGGTTGTAATATATACACTCATGCTGCTTTAAAGCACAACTACTTACATGCACACACACGGAATCTCTCTCTCTCCCTCATGTATGCGTATATATATACAAATGAACAGCTTATATACAACTATAAATGCTAGGTCATATATATATTGACATAAGTAAACGTGTTATACACCGGTGTGCTATGGATAGTTTATTGCACACACACGCAAAGCATACCACTCATGTCTCTGTAGAGCATGGCCTTGTCCGTACAATGAGAGAAATAGGGGCATATCAGCTGAATGGGGATCTTCTGGGGCTTGAGGCCTCTGTCCCCCACAATCTCTCCTTAAGGCATCACATATGGCATCCTTTGCCCTTGTTGAAGCCTGCAAAGAGCTTGATATCTCTTCACAATCCCATACCTATAAGTATGTGCAGTGTAAATTCCATATGCATATGTTTATGTGCATAATGTGTGTGTGTTTATGTCTATGCATATACGTCACAATGTAATACACACACTACATACATACGTACATACGTAACACACACACACATATACCCGACTGGACGGAAAAGTGAGGAAATTTTCATTGCCATCTTTTGAAACTAGAAGCTGCTTCCAGTTGGCAGCCGATTGTACGAAATCATACACGCAATCGGGAGAGCTACAATTTATTAATTAGTATACAGCATCATATTAATATATGCATGTGTATGTATGTGTGCGGATGTGTAACAATGTATACATATAAATATTACTCCAATATAGTACTTAATATTCCTCTAAAAGTGTAAGAAAATATATAATAATAAGAAAATGAAATGAATAACCTTGTTAGATTGCCAAGAAAAAGTTGGAGGACTCGAACTCCACATCGGAGCCATAGGTTAGCAAGAAAAGCAGTTCTCCAAGTTCCTTGGAAGTAGACTCCACGTGTTCCTTCCTTTACATTTACCGCTCCAATCGCAGTTGACTGCATTTTATACTTGATCACATTTTACCGCTCCAATCACATTTGTATGTTGTGTGTGTGCGTGTGTATCTCTCTCTCTCTCTCTCTCTCTCTCTCTCTCTCTCTCTCTCTATATATATATATATATATAGAGAGAGAGAGAGAGAAGAGAGAGAGAGAGAGATGTTGTGCTTGCCTGAAGTTCTGCAGCTACAACAAATTCCAAGCCTGGTGCACAAGTTTGCAAACAAGCTTAATAAGTTTACTATCACTGGAGAACATAAACCATGAGAATAATGGTGTATATGGGTATTTATATGCAATACAACATTACCTATATACATTGTATTTACCATCTATGTCAACATACATCAACAGACATACAAACACACACACCTGAATGGATTTGCTTGTTCTTGAGTGGTGGATTTCCGAATGTCTTTTGGTCTTCTGACACGAATGAACTTGGGTTTGGCATGAAGGGGTCGATAGGCACAGAAAATGTGAGAATGTGCTCTGTGCTGCTCCTGCTTCCACTTCCATTTACATTTCCATGGCACATTCAGAGACGAACAGGACGCCATGCCCAAGAATCAAATCGTTTTTAAAACCCTAACCCAATGGACTTTTATATTAATTAGTCAGAGAACAAAATTATTATGTTAAATGGATTAAATTAATTATAACTACCTAATTAGCCATGGTTGTTAGATTCTTGTATTTAAATATATAAACTTCTTCATATTTATAATTTTGATCGTAATAATTAATGTAAGAAAAACTATATGAAAAGTATACAATACGTATGTACATGTATATGCACTATTCATAATATAATTTCATAATCTTTTATAATAAGTTTATTCAACATGTGTGTCTATGCGTATATCAGTGCTTATTCGGGTGCAAAATTTGTATAAGAATTTTTAAGATTTTACATAGAATTATGCATTTAAAATGTAAATTTTTGCACCAAAAAATTAGTTTTATAATAGCAACTGTATAACTACTATTGTTTTGGCGTATATGTGTATATGATACCTTTGGCTTTTGAATACATTGAAGTGCAAGACCTTCCGTTTATGACTATGCAAGGATATTAGTAACAAAATTTTCTGCTGGTGTCGTGTGTGTGTTGTGTGTGTGTGTGTGTTTAAGCTATTACTGTTGGTTGTGGATGCAGGCACTGCTAGACGAACCACGAGAATAACCCTTCATGTTGTATATGCATGATTTGCATGAATTACATGATGGAAAGAAACACACACACAGCATGAACATATTGAATTACCGAGCATGTAAGTTTTTCATATGGCATAGAGATGTCTACGTCAACAAGGGTACTGGGTGTAGTGCTTTGCTGCATATATACATGACAGAATGAAAACACACACGCAATGGTGTATGAACATGTATGAATTAGCTAGCATGTAAGCTTTTATATGCCATGACCATTGAAAGGCACGGTAACAATGCTGAGATGTAATGCATGTATGCGGTACGTCTATGGCACGATGGAAACATATACACATACACACTATGATGTATGAATGCATAAATGTGTCAAGTAGATGCTAGTTATACATGAATGCATTACACACACGCACACACATACATACACACACCTGACACATCCATGAAGTATATCATGTTTGGCAGCTCTTCTGCCTGTTATATAAATTTGCATTTGTGTATATGTGCATGTTTTGTGTTTTATATATGCAGTTACGTCTATGTATACGCTTGGGTGTCTCCATGGATGTATATATTGGTCTCCGAAATGTATCTAACACACACGGTATGATTGATTGAACATGATCAATTTGGCTAAGCTTTGCTTGTACAACCCAGAGTATCCTAGATGTCATGCAAATCTCTTGTACTTGTGTTAACTGCTACAAGTCACAAGTCACGCGCGTGTGTTACATAACGATGTTTATACACCATTTTAACCATATGTAAACTAGTTAATAAACAGCTACTAGCAGTAGTAACCCGTTAGTACGTACATGTGTGTGTGTGTCTGAATTTAACGGTAACCATTCAAAGCTAAGCCGTTTGAACACACTTCCTGCACCTTCATGTGATTATATCTAATTATAAAGTTAATCGGACTATAAGAAAACAAATAGGGACTCTTCGCTTTCTTTATTTTGAGATCTTACCATGAAGATGCTGCTGCCTTTGTTTGTTCTCATCTCCAGTGTCCGCGTTCCATTTCCCACTTCATAACAGGGTCGTTAACTGTAGCACTTCAAATCTCCTGGAGTTCAGCAATGGTGGTGATGATAAGGTATACCCCTTACACACGCACACGCACACACCTTTATGCCATTTTCAGTTTATTAGTATGCATGTTTCCATACACATATTCTTCCATTTTGTCATGTAAATTGCCCCTTTTTGTTCTTAATCACTTTGTATCCATGATAGATATCCTTTTAATACTCTCTCTCTCTCTCTCTCATAGAATATTGGTTTATATAGGTGACGCACGTATCATATGATAGGCAGGCGCCCTGGGCCTTTCACAACGAGTTTGAAAACACGAGATACCATATGTCACACTTCCTTTTGGTATGCAAACGCACAACACAATTAAAATAAGTTTAAAGATATCCCCTCAACACACACGCGCGCGTTTTTTGCAGGGAGGTTAAACGTCACAATGTCACTGGCCAATATGATTGATATCTGGACTACAACATACTCACAACTGGAGAAGAACGACGAGATAAACTGGCCTTCTTTATCGCACTACTTGACCGAGTGGAATGGGACTGGATTCTAAGTACTTTAAATCTCTATCTCCACTTGAATAGAAATATAACAATTAGCAATATGTTTTCACAGCTACATTATGTACCCATGTACTCCTAAGAGTATAGAAGTCAATTACTTGCTTGCTTAAGGAGGATAGAAGCTGCAGTACTGGAGGAATCGAGTTGCAAGATTTCATGAGCAGCTCTCTTTGCACGTGCAGCATCCCCATGCATTCTGCATGCTGCCAGAAGGGTAACCCATGAAACTTTGTCAGGTAAGAATGGCATGGCATGTATTAACTCCTCAGCTTCGTCAAGCTTCTTCACCCGTCCAAGAGTATCCACCATACAGTGTAGTGCAACAAGCTCGGGCGAACCCCATAGTCATCTTCCATTTGAACAAATTTCTTGATGGCTTCTTTTAACATGCCTGCATATCCAAAGAGTTTAACACAGTGGTTATCGTCACGTCTGTCGGTTTAACCCCGTTTAGATGCATCTTCTGAAACATTTCAAGTGATTCTCCGACACAACAGCTCCGACCGAACGTCTGTATCATTGCCGTCCACGAGAAAACATCGGCGAAATCCTGCTGCTCCTCAAAAACACTCCTAGCATCGTTTAGATGGCCATTGTGTAGTATGCCGCAATCATGGAGTTCCCAAGCATCAAGTTTCTCAGTGGAACCAGCGGAAAACTTTCTTAACCTCGTTTATCTGTCCTGGAATGGAAATACACCTGCATTAACATGCTCCATGACACCACGTTTCTACTTGGCATCCTGTCGAAAAACTCCCTACACTCAGCCACCTTCTGGACCTGTGCATACACTTGGATGATAGCGTTCCAGTTAAAAGAGTTGTGTTCGGGCAATCTGTCGAACACAGTCTCGGCTTCTGTGAGCAGTCCGGCATCTGCGTATCCCTGGAGGACTACAGACCATGAAACCACGTCCTTATGTGGCATCCGCAGGAAGAGGCTCCATGACTTTTCAAGGCAACCATTCTCAGAATATGCCCCAACCATGACGTTCCATGAAACAAGATCGTGCTGTGGAACCTTGTTCCAGAATGTCTCCTCTGCTTCATCTAACTGTCTGTTATCTGCATAGGCTCGTATTATGGTGTTCCAGGAGATAATATTACGTTGGGGCATCGTATCAAAGAGAGTCTCTGCCTCGTGCAAGTGGTCGTTCTCAGATAGCACCGAAACCAGCGCATTGTAAGTTACTAAGTTGCGGTCTGGCATCGTGTTGAAGAGGGACTTTGCCTGATCTATCATTCCCTCCTGTCCATAAGCTGCAACCATAGAATTACATGGAGCTATGTTCCAACCGGGCATCAGATTGAAGATCCTCTCGGCTTCCTTCAAATGTCCATATTCGGCATTCACTGACATAAGAGCTGACCAAGCAACAATGTCTCTCTCCACCATTGAATCAAACGTCTTCCTTGCTCCTTCAATATTCCGTTTTGGGCATATCCTACCATTAGAGTCGTACACGAGACTCTCCCCAGAATGGAAACATATGAAACAAACATTTAGCTTCCAAAAGATGCCCTTCACGGGCATACGCTTCCAGCATGGAATTCCATGTCACTATTGTCCGTTCTGGCATGTTATCAAAGAGTTCCTTAGCCTCGGATAGATATCCACGTTCAGAATATGCCATTAAGAGTGCTGTCCATGAGACTGCATTGTGTTCTGGCATTCTAATAAAGCAAAGCTTGGACTCTTCGAGATGCCCACGTTGGGCATACGCAGAAAGCGTGGCAGTCCACGAGACAACATTTCTTTCTTGTATCCGATCGAAGAAACTCTTTGTCTCGGACATATCTCCATTCTGGATGAATGCTCTGAGCATGAAATTCCATGTATAGCTATTGGGTCTTTCAACTCCACTGAAGACATCAAATGCATCTCTGGTGCTTCCACATCTTCCATAGAGATCAATGAGAACATTGGCCAGGAACCTGCTGTCTGCATGTCTGCTGAGTGCGATCTGTGAATGAATGTCTCTGAGAGACTGTAAATCATCTGTGTGTCGGCAGGCCTCAAGCAAACTAGCAAAGTAGTTTACATCTTGAGAAGAACACTCTAGTTGCCTGAGGATCCTACTCATAACCGTTATTCACCATATGTGCCACAACACACACGCGCAAACACTAAGTGTACAAGGCCGACCAATCAAAGGCTTTGTTTCGGAGGCCATAGGCGACCTCCGGATGTATTGTTTCAGATTCATGCTCCTTTTGCTTGTAAAATCTTATTGATTCTCCCTGCAATTCATTCACAGTGCGCCTGTCACAAGTGGAAATGTTATGACCTAGTCCATGACATTTGTTACACCAAAGCTACTCCCCACGGCTATGGAGGCGGAGCTTCCTTGGAGCTTGTGGCTTCTCACGGCTCTCATGTACGACATTTTAGCACAGTCACGGGGCTGTATATGGGGAATATCACGTAACTGGGGATGTGCAAATGTTGCAAGCATCGGTCCCAAACTCGAAAAGGTTGCAAGAAGGTTGGACATGCCCCGTCACGAGGCACAAATTTCACAATGTGAAGCAAGCCGTCCTTGTAATGGTTGATTGACACTTGAAGGGGTTATCCATTGGCTACTACTGCATAGGTCAACCCTTGGACACACTAATGTTACCAGGCTTATTGTTTAGAAAATGTACGCTACAATAACCTCAATGGTTGGCCAACGCACTTTGTGCTTCTACTGCAGCGTTGAAGGTTCTCTAGAGCTTGAGAATGATCAAAAAATGTAGAATAATGGGTGCAAGAATGTTGAAGTGTGCATTCCATTTTTGTAATTATTTTCGTTTTGTTTCATCATTATATTCTTCTATTTAATAATACTTTAACTTAGTTATTATCTCTAACTTAGTGAGTTTAGATACTGGTGAGGTTTTTTTTTAAGTTAGACTTAACTTAATTATTAACATTAACCTAATGAGTTTATCCTTAATCTTCTAGACTTAGGCTTACACCCTTAACCATGTTGACATGATGAACTTATCCCTAAGCTGGACAATTTACTCTTAA
Organism: Selaginella tamariscina; assembly: GCA_003024785.1. Lineage (NCBI taxonomy): Eukaryota > Viridiplantae > Streptophyta > Lycopodiopsida > Selaginellales > Selaginellaceae > Selaginella > Selaginella tamariscina. The sequence continues at coordinate 72,348 of PUQB01000708.1, forward strand.
CTTAATTATTATTTTTAACCTGATGAATTTATTTTTTAAGCACTCACGTCATGCATCGTGTAGAAATTTACTATTTATTTAATTTTATTTAATGTAGTTAATATCATTAACATGGTGAGTTTATCTTTAAATTCCTAAGTTTACACATGCATGGGTTTATTTTAAAACCCTTCACCTAATTGTTATATTTATCATGATGATTTTTTATTTGTGTAGACCCTTAACTTAATTGTTATCCTTAATTTGGTGAATTTATATATTAAAGTTTTAACCCAAAGGGTTAACATGTGACAACTTATGGTTAAGTGATTATTCAACATCATACCCTGGGTGAGCAATACTAAATTTTTTAATACGACCCCAAAAGTAATAGGCATGAGACTTAGGGTTTTACCCCAAGTCTTTAGGTCGTTATTTAGAAAATACTGTAAGTAAAATTTAGATTCTGCCTTAAGAGACCCATGCCTTAACCCCACTAAGGATATGTACCCCTCACACATACTCTTGTGACAAAAGATAATGCATTATCACTTACCCTTTGAAAATCACTCTCATTTGAAACAAGGGGACCCAACCCATCACTAACCCAAGTTAGGCTAGTATTTAATGAAGACATAAGTGTGCGCCATAGGTATACATAAGTGTTTTGTTAAACAAAGTAACTCTTTAAGGATAGATTTGGACAACCCCAAGCATGTAATCATCATTTTGCTAACAAGTTTATATTGTTCAACCCATGAATATGTTCATACCTTAAAAAAGAACACTCGTATACTAATTAACACACTTGATTATAAAACCTAACTTTCATTAAGCAAATGCTTCAGGTTTAACACCTTAATACAAGCACAAACATGCTTGTTAGAATATCTAGGCCCTTGACATTAAATTCAAGACACAACCCCTAAAAGGTGTGTCGTAGATGTTATATTATGTGTCATTTAATTTAATATCATATGCATGTGACATTTTTTCTTAAGTTGTGGGTTATCTTATCATAGCCTTTTAGACTCAAGTGTCACGAATATGGCTTGCATATGCCAACCTTAAAATCTCTCTTTATGAATCTTAAGAAACATGGTAATAAAACCTATGTTGCTTAGTGGAACGTATACTACCTTTCAAGTGTAGATTCACTAACAATAAGGGTTGGGCAACCCTTAAGGTGTGATGTACCCTTATGTACTAAAAGTTAGGGTGTGTCTTAACAACATAATTTAAAGTCTGCACTGATAAGAGAATAACAAATTTTTTATGAACTCTATGAACTCTCTTTTACATCATCTCTACTTAAGTTATGTGATGAAGCCTCCCCTTATTTTTCTATTTGAATAAGTGGGTTGGCATTGATATTACAAAGTAAATTAAACATTGATTTGTTCTAGTACATCTTAAGGTGTAATTAATCAATTGTTCTGTTTAACTATGTTATTTACTCTCTCTCTCACACACACACAATTATTTATACACACGATCTGACTTATGTATATATGAACATATTTTGAATATATTTAAATTAGAATGTGTGAACACATGGAACTTTCAATAAACTTACTAATATATTTGCATGTTTATAAAAGTTCACATGTTTTAAAATAAATAAATTACATGAAGTAAAGCTTTAATATTTATAAATTATTTTATTCTAACTTTATAATTATGTAAGAAAATATTTTGTAAGATAAGTAAGCTTTATATATATTATTAAGTATTATAGTAATTACTTTAACATATATATAACTAATTCACAAAATATAGTATATTATTAGTTTTATTAAGATACAATCCAAACCATCTAATTAAAATATCTTTAGGATATATTATATCATATTTTATGCTATATTTTTTTTATTATAAAGTAACAATAATATACATTAAGAATATATCTTACTTAGATGGTCTAAATGTTATTTTAAATTAATTATTGATTTGCTGTAGTACATCTTAAGGTGTAATTTAATCGACTATTCGGTTTAAATATGTTATACACACACACTATTGTTTATACACATCGTCTGACTTATGTTAAATTAGAACATGTGAAACATGGAACTTTCAACAAACTTATAAATATATTGGCATGTTTATGAAAGTTTACATGTTTTAAAATAAATAAATTAGCTTGTATTCATGAAGTAAAGCTTTAATATTTACATATCCGTTATCTGTGTTCCAGTTATTTTTACTTATATTTTTTTATCCTCTACACACATAAGTATCTATGATAGTAAAAAACCTCGTCAAATATATAGATTGTGATGAACTGCAGCATGAAGCATCCAACGGCTGGATATCCCATCCACGTCAGCAAATAATCTGACTGGAAGTTGCGATTAAGTAAATTTTTAGTTTAAAAACCAATGTTGCTAATACAAAAATTTCTATTGAAATTTTTTATTGCTATTATTATTAGTAAAGTTATGTTTAACAGCTTTAATTTAAGATTTTAACATATAATTTACATGTTATTAATATTTAGGGTATAGGGTTTTTGTTGATGAGAAGCGCTTATGAAAATCTGGCGAAGCGCATCAACAATCTGGCAAATTCCTCGTCCATTGCATCCTCATATAAATCGATTTGATACATTAGTGGGTAAGCAAGCAGGAAATGTAGTATCTAGAGGCTATCTCACATCAGAGGAAGCCATAGATTTTTCCCCAGCTCACCCGACAATGGTCCCAGATGAGCCAGATGTCTTAGGAGTAGAATACATCAAGCTACTCAAGCAGGAAATCAAGGAACAATCTTGTCTTGAGTCAGTTATTGCAAATGGGTCCGAACAGGTGGAGGAATACTGTAGAATTGGGGAGCCATTTTGGAGGAAAATCAAGAAACACATCAAAGGGAAGAGAGCCTCCACAAGTATTGTCAAGGCATTCTCTGAGAATAAGTATGATATCACCAAGCCTATGGCAACAGGGGTTCTTTTTAAGCTTCTTATGAAAGAGAAATATGAAGTCGGATGGAAATTTTCTAGTCATCTAATCAGCAAGAAGGTGTGTGTGTGTGTGTGTGTGCAGATATATAAAGCATTGGGTGGAAGTAGACGTTAAGAAACAGAGAACACAAAACTTCAGGTGTTTATATACAGGTGTTCGAGTATGAGGAGATGGATAGACTGTTTCAGATAGCATTTGGAGCACTTGCGGACTTTGATAAATTGGCAACAAACCTTTTCGAGAACATGCCGAGGATATATAGGACACAGAGGGCTTTCCATGTGTTCATGGCCAGTAGCGCGCTTAAGAGGAGGAACCGTGTTAGAATGGAGGTTCTCTTCAAGGAGCTTAAGGAGAAAAACTGGTACACAGATCCTTTTGTATTGAATCAAATGATGCTCCTCTACCATCTGCCTGACTTGAGGTACGTAAACATGTGTGTGTCTGCCTGCACCCTTACATATACGTAATATATGCATGCCGTAGATGAGTGTATACGGGGTGTAGAGAGTGATGAATAGTATGCATGCAGAAAGAGAGTACCCATTCTGTTTGAGGAAGCAAAGTCTCTGGGAGTGCATCCGGATATAAGATCATACAACATATATCTAGGATGCTGCAGCAGTGACAAGGACATAAGTCACATGGAGGAAGTATTTGATGTTCTAAAGGATGATCGCAATGTGAAACCTGATGAATCTACGTTTATCATCCTCGCATGTGGGTATATATCTACTGGCAATTTCGAAAAGGTAATGGGTATATGCCATACATTGCCATATTGTGTGTGCGTGCTCGTGTGTACGTGCTTAACATGTAGTTATGCATTTCCTTAATTGCATGTTTGTTGTGTGATGTGTTCGGTGTGTGTGTTGTACGCAAATGTATGTGTATATGTATGTATGACTAAGAGATGGACTCTTGGAAGGCTGGCAAAGTTCTACTGGAGCTTGAAGAAGGCATGGAAAGCGGGAGATTTAAGAGGAAACAGTCTACATATAATAAGCTTTTGAGGCTTTATGGAGATACCAAGGATGCTGAAGGTGTTGAAAGCGTGTGGGAGATACTGAATAGCCGACCACTTAAAGCCATAGAAACGTATGGGTATGTATTTTCATGTGTTACACTTACACACACAGACTCACAGACACACACGGTGTACATTCAGGTATGCGATTGAGGCATTTGGGAAGGCAGTGGGTGTAAAACAAGCAGAGCAGATATTTGCAGACCTGGATGGGTTGCGTGAAACGAGCCAAGTTATATCTATGATGAGCGTGTATACGAACCATGGATATATGGAGAAGGCTAAGGATCTCTTCCAAAGCTTGCCAAGAAAAAGAATGAAGCATCGTCTAATCGTATACAGGTTGCTCTCTCTCTCTCTCTCTCACACACACACACACACAAACACAAACACATTTGTCTGTACTGGCACACGTACATACTTGTCTCTTGTGTGTCTATGCACTACACTCAACCTTCTCATGTGTGTCTTTGTCTGTATTAATATATTATGACATATATGTATACATGTATTTATGTAAGTATATATGCTCTGGCTATGTATATATATTAAGTATATGCGTGGAAGATGTATCACGTGTGCATGTATATTTATGGCATATGTATGTATGTATAAAGATACACGTGTACAGGTATATGATAGCAGGATACCTACGTGACGGGCAACCAAAGAAGGCACTACAAATATTCAACATGGGATGCACAGTATTAAGGCACAGGTGCAAGTGTAAGAGCTGGGAAAGGGTATTACACGCAGTGCTGGATTACTTTGCAAACAGGGGAGATGTGCAAATGATAGAGAAGATATTCGAAACGAATGCGGAGCTGAAGGAGTATAAGGGCGTTAAGGTGTACAGGATTATGCTTAAGGCGTATTTGAACCAGAAGGCTCCTCTTCACAGGTTTATGGATTGGATCACTAAGTTTGGCTTCTCTCTGGACAGTGAAACAAGGCAGCTTCTCATGCTTCTACGGAATCCCAAGAAAAATGAGTACTTTATGTGTGTGGAGAGATGCTCGGTGTATATTACAAGTATACAAACAAGATATCCTTTCAAGTAGCAGCATAGCATATATGCTGCTGTCTCCTCGAAGACACCTGATAAAGTTAGAACGATACAGAGAAGATTAGCAACAAATCGAGAAATGGTCCATATCTCATATGCTGCTTATAAACCATAGAGGGTGGACGTGCCGGAGTGGTTATCGGGCATGACTAGAAATCATGTGGGCTCTGCCCGCGCAGGTTCGAATCCTGCCGTCCACGTTTTTGTTCTCTTTTATTTAAAATTTAAATTTTATATATCCCTAAGCAGGGGTTTAGGGTTCTTGAGCAGGAATGGTGCGGCTTGATGCAGCTTTGCTTCCCCAATCTGGCGATGTTGCGGCGCTCAAAGAGCACGGCATTACTGAGGTGGGCATTTAGTGGTTTCTGTTTTTCTCTATGCAGTCGGTCCGTTTTCCGTGTAGATTGCTGCAGATATTCCGAGGAGTGGTCTGGTACGCATTGATCTTACTGGAAATCTTCTTACAAGTGCAGAGGTGGGTACCCATTTGTGTATGTGCGTTTCCACGAACATGTAGCGACTTACGGGCTATATGTATGTGTATGTATACGGTCTTGGAATTTCTGGGTGTTGTGTGTTGTGTATACATATTTATAAAGGATTATAAGTGGACCGACATGCATTGATCTTATGGCTTAATTGTATGCTTTTATTTAATGCATTGTATAGGGAATTTCTGGGTTCTGTAGTGTACGGCAGAAATGAGTGGGATTCTGTGTGTGTGTGTGTGTGTGTGTGGATGCATATCCATATTGAAGTATAAATGGTCTGACATCTATTGGCATTCTGCAAAGATGCGTGCTGATGTGCGTGAGTGTGCTGATATTGCGTGCGTAGGTTTATATCTACACGGTTTTGGGAGTTTCTGGATATATAGGTATAGGTGTATGTATGTATGAATGTGTTATAACGTAAATTCCTGTCAGCTTATTTACAATTTCATGTATGAAAACAAATATACTCACGTAGGCAAGCGCGCGTACATGTACATGGTGTGTGAATTTCTTTTGAGTGTTGATGTTGTTTCTGCAGGGACTGGCACAGTTTCAGAGCTTGAAATGGCTGTCACTTGCTGGCAACAAGTTGTCATCGACAAAAGGATTGCAAGGTTTAAAAAGCTTACAGTGCGTAGACTTTGTCACATATTTCTTTATTGTTTTACGGCTTTTTTGAACTACACGTTCTTTCCCAGGTTTTAAATTGTAGCAAGAACGAGATCACATCAACTGATGACATTCGGAAGCTTAGGGAGCTTCGTGCTTTAATCCTTAACGGTAGGCACACACACACACACACACACACACACACACACACACACACACACACACACACCACACACACACATATAGATAGATAGATAGATAGATAGATAGATAGACAGATATATATATAGAGAGAGAGAGAGACGTATATTCACGTCCGTATATATGCTTACATAGACACATCTTCTCTGGAGGTTTCTAACATTGTAATATGTCATTTCAGACAACAAAATTAGCTCCCCAAACAATTTTGAAGAACTCACCAACCTTGACACTCTCGGTATGACTGTGTGTGGTTTGTTATATATGTTATACCTTTATGTGTATGTATCCATGTTTGTGTGTGTGTGAATACTCACTCAGCTTGTTTTTCTAGTTTTGTCTCAGAATCCCATTCATAAGCTTGGAGCATCTTTGTCTAAGATGACATTGCTTAAGAAGGTTTGCCATTATTTTTTTAATTTTCTCACTAAATTAATTATTTGTGAAAACTGCAGTTATCACTTTCGCATTGTGAAATCAAAGATTTGGGAACCTCTCTAATGAATTGCATAGCACTAGAAGAGCTACGGTTGGCACATAACAAGCTGAAGGTACTCCGTGTGTGTGTGTGTGTGTTAAACACATATAACTTCATGCACAACTCCAGAAACTACCGAAAGAGTTAGAGCTAAACTCTCAGCTTAAGATCATTGATGTGGGAAATAACAAGGTCAAAACCTGGAAGAGCGTTGAGGTATTCATTCTTCATCTTAGCACACACGCGCGCGCGCACACACGAGATAGTTTATTATATACGAAATTAACTAAACTAACCTATATGTATCGATATATATGACTTGAGTGGGCCACATAGGTTCTCCAACAGTTGCAAAGGTTAAAGAACTTGAATCTTCGTGGAAATCCTCTTTCTGACGACAGGAGTAACTACGCCGAAAATGTGAGTTTTTTATGTATTGAGAAATGCTTGGACGTGTCTATACATGTACATCTAATATTATCTTTATTTGGCTAAAGCATCTGTTTGTGTATGCATTTAATTGTAAATATCGAGATATAAATACATTCGTACATACATATGTGTTTATGTAAATAAATATACTGGCGAGCATACATACATTTTTTTAATTTTTTTTTTGGGGGACGGGGGTCCGTCAAAATATAACTAACTATATATAAATGAATATTCTTTTGTAGGTAAGAAATAAGCTTCCGGCTTTGGAAATATTCGATGGTCGGCCAACTGGCAAAAACAGAAAGCACAAAAGGAAGTCAAAGCAGGATGAAGATAAATCTGAGCCACCATCCTTGCAGAAGCATAAGAAGATAAAATCTAATGAAGAATCTAAAGGTGCGCATGTACACATGCATATTAACACATACACGCACGCACAGAGAGAGAGATTCGTGCATACGTGTTCGCATATATTTATATGACATACATGTTCATAAAGGTACATATGTTTATAAGCACATATGATACCATAGATATGTTATAGTATATTGTATTTCATACTTGAACATTTTTGTCTATATCTGTGCCTAACTATGCGGCGTGCTTATCTACCCAAGCACTTTTGACATATATATGATATATGCATGTAGCACACATGAACAGACGCGCACGCGCACACGCACACACACACAATTTTTTGAAGAATCTACAGGTGACGGGGATGAGGAGAAGCCGTTTTTTGAGATGATTGCGTCCAGCAATAAGGCTGCTAAAGCTACTCCACTCTTGAGCAAGAATATGAACGAAAGGGCCGAAGAAGATCCCAATAATAAAACTGGCAAAGGTTCCAAGAACAAAAGTGGAAAGCGAGAAGATTCTAGGAATAAACCAGAGGAGTCCAAGGTGGTGTCTATCACTGAAGGGGAGAAGGGGAAACATCGCAAAAGACCAAAGCCAAGTTCGACCTCACTAGCTCATGCACTGGAGACAGCTGAGATCGGTGCTGGTGGCCCTTCATCCTGGGATTCTTAGATAAAGGTAACTCTTATATATATCTATATATATCTACTCTCTCTCACACACACACCAGAGACAGGCATACATTCATGTGTGTCTATATATGTGTATTTATATACATTCCACGATCTTTGGCTGATAAAATATACAGACACTCTGATGGAGAGTTATATGCTAGTCATAGACAAATACGTACAACGTTGGCACGTTTGTGTACAGATACACATTCAGAGACAGGCATAAATGCATGTACGTATACATGTTTTGTATATGTACATTTGCACGATCTCTCTGGCTTATAAAATATACGTACATATCCCTGAGAGAATGATTATATGCTAGTCGCACAGATATACATGTATGCTCGTAACATGACAAAAATCAAGATACATCCCCCTCTCTCTCTCTCTCAACATACATATTATATGTATATAGTGCAATCTGTATGTACACAAGCGCGTGTTCACCCTACTTACTGCTTTGCAGTTGCTTTCTTGACATACATGCAGAGAGAGAGACACACACATACACACAAACACAATGTATGTATGGATGGATAGATATTGGGTGAAAGTGCATGCCACCCACGTTTTTCTTTGCTGGTAGTCAAGGAATCTTGCGGTCTAATATTTTCCTCCGTTAAGCAGTATATAAATAAATATCCCAAAGAGTACTCATAAATACTCCGAACAGTATTCATCAATACAGTGGAAAACAACTAACTTGTTAAGTCAAAAGAGCACATCCTGTCCAAACTGAACATTTGAAGGTTTTATATTTACATACAGCCACGCACGCACACATACAGACACACATACACACATTGAGAGTTCTACTTCGACACGCTATGTGTAGTTGCATCTCACTTTACCACAAGTTATAGATTTTTCTTATATCTCGTGATCTTCGTGTATGTACTTTATGTCCTGTATTGACGATTCCTTTGGCTACTAGCCTGTTTAAATATTAATGAGCATATCTATAATATTGATAGTATAAATCATTTTTATAAACAGTGAGTTTGCATAAAGAATTAATTAATATCTGTTTATGCATAATGAGTGGGCATACTTTGTGGTACATAATGTTATGAGTGTACTAACATACGTATACACGTACAGGAGAACAACATAAGTTCAATAGATTGTTTATGAAGTTTAATTATAGTCAAACCCGTTTTTGCAGGGTCAAACCAGGAAAAGGATATGCAAAAGCGTGGAACTTAAGCTATTCCGCTTATGTGTTGCCATCGTGGGAACAACAAAGTTATGCAGGCAGAAGTACGCATAAAGAAAGTATATATAACTTAAACTATGTGACATTTTGTTTTAAAGTTAAGCATATTCTAATCTTTATATAAGGATATTCTAATCGATATATGCATGTGGTAGCCCAGGTGCTTTGATCAAAACGGCAATCCCCACGGAAGATCAACATCAACACAGTTTTTAAGCATTTCAATCGCTTGACAACGTATAGACAAAGACATATTTACTTTGTTTATATTCATCACACATGCTGCTTCTTTTTTTTTATATAAAACATATCATTCTCATGTCTGCCTATATATACACATACGTATGCATACATATATGTACATACTATTGTTTTATGAAGATAATATGATTAAGAATACACTATTAATTTTAAATTTACATATTTATATTTTATCTTTACAAGTACGTTGTGTACATCTTCTCTCTAACAGAGAACAGTGTGCGTACATACGTATGTGTACATACATACGTATATGTGTGTATATATGTATATATAGTAAGAAACACGCACTACATATACAAAACTATAGAAATGAAGTTTGTTGTCTTGTTTTGCTGTCAGTCCACGGATCTGATCGGTTTCTGGCACGAGGGGTTAACTGGGATCAATCGGGGGTAAATTTATTTATTTATTTATTTTTAAAAATAATTAAAAAAATAAATAAATAAGACATAAACAGAGGAATATGTTATATGCAAGAACTGTAACTTCTGTACTCTTTTATATCCTTTTACTTTTCTTATAATACTACAAAAACTTCACTTCAGTTAAGGGCATTAAGGCAAATTTAAGGGTACGGAAGCCTTTGTTTATTATATCATTCTGTATACATTGTTTCTCCTTTTGTATAACACAAACTTACACATCTGCTACCACTTGCACACAGTCTGGATTGTGCCGCACGGCACTGCGTGCCATTCAATCCTTCCAAAACGTTCCTTCACTAGCTCCTTGTTCTTCATATGTGTACGAATTAACCACTATATATATATATATATATATATATATTAATATCTGTGTGTGTGTGCGTGTGTGTATACTTTAAAAGATATAGATGAATATACTGATTGATTAAGAGACCCCACAATGGGTTTTGAGTACAGTGATTGGTTGCTGGATTGCTTGAAGTCAGTTGAACTAACTTGTTGAATGCATGCAGGAGATTTTTCTACAGTATTTCAAACATATTTCGTATTTATTTATTTATTTATTTTTTATTTATTTATATTGTTTTTATTAAAAGAAAAGTAAAACTTACTTGAGGACTTTTGTTGCCTTGTTTCGTTCTTGTTGTTGGTTGGCTGAGAGACCGCCACTTTCAGCCATTGAGGACTTGAGAAGGACATGTATTAGAACGGACTGTTCACCATGAGAATCAAATGCAAATGTAAACACTTAAACATATATTTATATATATATATTTCTACACAATATATATATTAATATATATATATATATATAGTATGTGATCGGGCCAGCTCCACAAATGAGTAGAAAAGAATACCAATGATCATGAGGAGCAGCTAACAGTTGTCTATGTATGTGAATCAACAACGAGGAGAAACTGAAAAACATAACAAGAATAAAATAATGTGCATGACTGCCTCCTCAACAGGAAAATCTAGTCGTTTCTATACGATGGTGGGATTCTAGAGAGAAGATGGGGGTTGTAGAGAGAAGTAGAGAAGTGATGGCAGTCATGGCATTGCACGAAGCACTAAGAAATGTTTGTGTAAACTCCGACTGGACATACTCGGTGTTCTGGACTATTCGTCCCAGGCCGTAAGTGTTCTTCGTCTTTGTTCTTGCTGAAACCCATCATGAGATGCTGCTTCTTTATTACAGGAGATTGCGTGGTGGGTTGGGATGCAAAGCCGGGGATGAAGGAAGCCTGTAAGTAGAAAGCACACACACATACCCACAGAGTTCTCATTTCAATCTGTGCAGAATGCTTATGTGGGAAGACGGGTATTGCCGTCCGGCAGGAGCTTGTTCGGCAGATGCTGGAGAAAACACAGGAGACTGAGGCGCTTGTGAGTAATCTACACAGAGTTCCGAGCAGTATGAACCTCGGGGACGATGTGGAAGAGGAGGATCCCGTGAGAAAGGCCTTCAGGAAAATGTCTATACAGCTCTATAACTATGGCGAAGGGTAAGTCAGTCCGGGTTTGCTCTCTACAGAATTCTTACTGCTAGTGCTCCAGCTTGATGGGTAAAGTTGCCTCGGACAAATGCCACAAATGGGTATTTCGTGAATCGTCCGATAACGAAACCGGTCCGCTCAACTACTGGCAGAGCTCGTTCGATTCGGTGAGTTCTTCTTGTATCGAGTCGTGTTTGTAGACTTAAACATTCCTGCAGCACCCACCAGAGTGGATGGATCAATTCTCAGCTGGGATTCAGGTGAAACATATATAGATTGTGTTGCTGGTACTCATGGGTGAATCTATGTGTAGACTATTGCAGTGATTCAAGCCGGACATGGACTTCTTCAACTCGGATCATGTAAGATTGTGAGTATCTATCTACTTGGTCTGTACGATGTTGTTGTACTTACCATGGGGTTCCAAACAGGTTGCGGAGGACCTGCACTTCGTGCTACGAATGCGGTATACTTTCGAGTCCCTGGAGAATCAAGCCGGAGGTGGTTTCCTGTCACAGACGTTTGCTCCAATGAGGAACAGGTTCTTCTGCAGCTCCCCAACGGCAGCAGCTTCTGCACAGAATGCGGCAAATCCAGGATGGCAGAATGCAAGTCCGTACTTCCAGTCTGCCGGTTCCTCGGAGTTCCGTCTCAGGCTCGGTCTCTCTGGTGATCTCGGACAGCCCGAGGACAACAACATAACCTCTCTTAGGCTCTCGCTCCAGAACGGCAGTGAGCGGTTCGAGTTCCAGAACGGTGAGCAAAGTCCGGCATTTGCACCGGGAATGAAGAGACCGGCAAGCTCAGGAAACAGACATCCTAATGGGAAAGAGCAACCTTCTATCCAGAAGAACGCACTTCAACAAGAACGGACACCCAACCTTCCAGGAGCTCCTTCAGGCAGGGAGTCCTGCTGCCTACCCGAGCGGCGGTGTGTTTCTCGCCGGCAACAACAACAACAACGTAGGTGGCGGGGTAACTGGTGCGGACCACGACGGTCTCATGGTACAGGTACCCCCAGTGTTTCCCAACCACAGCACCTCTGCAAACCACACTCCACTGGTAAGCCCAGTGGGTGGTAGCAACAAGATACAACGTACCAACAGTAGCATGTCACCCATGATCCAATCTGCTCTCCAGGAAGCTATAGAAAGAGCATCACGTAGCAACTGTAGCTCACCACTCCCGCTACGTGTTCACAAGCAAGCCGACCACTCCTTTGTCACTCCTAAACAGGAACTTGGAACCCCAAGGATAACCACAGTAACGGTGCCTGTTTTGTTACTCCCAACGCCACCGCAGTGGACGGAGACGGAACCACCAGTAAAGTTCAGGTCTCTACCGCAGCAACTGTCTGGGAGGAAACCCTCGAGTTACCACCACCATCCAGTAACAACAGTAACAGGAGAGCGGCCTCCGGTGAGATGTATCCCGACTTCATGGATGGTTTCTTTGAGTAAATATAAAAACTGGCAGGTTACCACTTAGTTGAATGTCGCTGCTGCCATTCATCACATAGCAACGAAATATGGCAGAGGGAGAATCCCACTTTTGCATAAAGCTTTCCCACCATACATACACACAGACTGAGAATACGTATACATGTACATACCAAGTACAGTACGTATAAAGATAGAAGAACCACCGAGGCAAAGAACGCACATACACACATATATGATGTGTATGTACATACGTGTGTGTATAGATATGGTATGGTTTCAAGTGCTTTGGATTTTGTAAACTGCTGCTGCTGGTTGGTTGGTTGCTCGTTTTCAGTTTTATAATTGAAGTGGCAACATATATGATGAGGCCAAGGCGGCTTGGCGATCAATTGCTGCTTTTAGATACTGCTATCTGACAAGTGAGGTTAGTGCGTGCACACACACACACACACATGCGCGCGCATACTACGTAGCAAAATAATAGCACTACGTGTCTCCTTCTGTTTCTGTTGATAAGTCTTTGTCCACTCCAGTTGCCCCTTTCTGCGTAGTACGTTGTTTTGACATTTTCCCCTGAGATTGTATATAGATATATATAAGAAAAATTAAACAAGCACTTAATTATCAAATAGTTGGTGGGTCACTCAGCAGGAGTCAACCGCGTTTCTTTCTTCATAAAGAAAGGAGCACTAGACCCGACTATGTGTATATATATACACATATATATATATATATATTTAAAACAGGGGCATCACTCTCCAGATGAAACAAAGTAAAGCAGATGGCGAGTTATATATATAAGAGTCCAACGTACACAGGACAAGGATGGAGGTGTACGAATACGCATTATGCCTGGACTAAGTTAAGTGGGTGTACCACCTTTGTCTGTCTAGTGCTACATGCAATGCTTCCTTGTCTTCTTGTCTTGGAAACTTGTACAGATTCTGAGTGGATATCACTTAAATACGTGGAAAAAGTTGCATTGGTTTCATTTAACAAATGTGATCATCATTGCAGCAACTATGTACAGGTAATCGTGTTATCAAGGCTCCCAAGCGGATACAGAAAGAACCGGAGTCTCTTGCCAACAGAGAGTTAAGCAACCGATATCTGCATGAAGCTTGTATCCGTCGTGTGGGTGGATCTTTAGCAGCCTCTCGGCTTGTACAAGAGCCGTGGGACTGAGTTTTCCTACTCTGAACTCGGCTTCCTCGAACCGTGTCCTCCACCTGCTACGCGTCTCGTGCCTCTCGATACGCTCTGATCCTTCACAGGCAACTATGTTTCTTATTTCCTGTCCGAAGATGAGGCGTTCCACAGATATCCTTTCGCTGCTCTGCTGTGGAAGCGTGGAGTCAAGCGAGTCGAAGATGGCGGAGTAGTAATGCAGTGCCGGAACAAACCTGTGGTGGAGCGGACCGTTGTGATCGGACTCCTGCTCAACCGTTACGACAATCTTGGGGCTCAAACCGTGGACGAGTTTTAAAACTCGGCTTACCGTCTTCTCACCTCTTGTGTATTGCTCATCCTTGAACCTCTTCGGTTTCCTCACTCCAATGCCAAGAGAAAGCTGGTCATCTCCATTCTTGTAAGTCCGCTCTTCTGCGAGAAGCCTATGGAGCTGCATGATCGAGGCAACGGCCACTGCCTCACCGGACTTGACACCGAGCGTCTCCAGCTGCAGCTCGGCGGGGCTGGTGGCCACCGTATGAAACTGGAACGGGATGTCCAGCTGCTCGGCTGCCTCAGAGAGTTTGTGCGCCACAGTGGAGAGAACCTCCTGGTTGGAATTGACTACCGTGATGCGGAGATGAGGCGGTCCGCCTGGGCGAGTAGCGAAGGCCTGTAGAAGCGCTAGCCACTGCAGGACGTTGTTCACTCCGCACGGCTCTAGACCGACTACGTGCACCACCTTCTCCTCTTGCATTGCGTCCAGAATAGCCTGAAGTGGAGTCAAATGAAATCTATGCTCTACGGTGCGAGAACAAACCCAAACCTGGTTCACAGTGAGGAAGCTGAACTTGAGATACGGACAGACGTTAAAGAAGACGTGCCGAGCTGCAGCGAGGTCAGTGTCCGGTGAGATCCGTGTGGAGTAGAGCGCCTTGTAGAGTCCCGGCCAGGATTTTGTAATCCTGGCAGCAAGGCCTTCCATGAAGTAAGTGGCAACGCGCTGGATGGGATCGCCGGTAAGGGAGGCAAGGCTAGAAAGCTCCTCGAGGAAGAGATTTGCGTGGTGAATGTCGTTGTTGGCAGCTGCATTCGCGCAAAGGTATAGGAGCTGAATGAGACGGAGACCACGCTCCTCGGACTGGGCAGGTGCATGTGTCTCCCCAGCAGACGGCGAGGATGAAAGTGACAGTAGAGAGTGAGAAGGGGACAGATTCTCCACCTTGATCATTCCTGGCATTCTATCTGTACAAATTCTCTGCTCGATTAACACAACACACAACTTACAACAGTTTGAGTGGGGAGATCCGAGACGCGGCCGCCATAGCCAACCACACAGAATCACTCTTCTTAAATATGAGCGCGGGGTTTCTGACTAACGTAACGGAACAAGTAACAGAGCTTCGCACTTGTTTGTTAATGCAAACCCTAGCTAACTTCTTTGAGTTTGGTGCCTGTTGACTATGTAGCGTCTGGACAACGACATACGTTGCTGGGACGTATACCTGCTCATTGTATTGCATGACTAACCCCTATTACGTGGACACGTTTATCGTCACATTTAAAATGTGACATGTCATTTGAATTAAATTAATAAACAATAAATTAAATTAAATATTTAAGATTCCAGGAATCATTAGGATTCATAAGTATTCCAACACACACAACATTCCACACGCTAATATACTCTTGTCTCGTCTTGCCAAAGCGCATTTGTCGCGTTTCTAGCAGAAGATACCAAAGTAATATTCTGGTCAAAAACGCATATTTGTTTGGTGTCGGTGTTGACCGGTTTTAATTTTGTCAAATTGTCTATGTGCGTGTTGTTTGACATTTGGTGTCACGTATACCGCGGAGAAAAGTAAGTAGAGATTGTCCATATTTATGTATATCAAAACCATATTATGTATATATGCGGAAGATCAACACCTGTGGGTTGAAAATCTGAGAAAGTATGAACACCGTCCATATCTACAAAGAAAAGAACATCCCAACCACCCATCAATATAGACAATAACATTCTCATATAAATTATAAAAGAATGTTTTGATATCCATTGCATGACTAGAAGGGCAGAACACCCTAGACCGACATGGGATTCGAAACGCAGACATGTGAGTCTTAGACGTTGAAATATTCTGAAACACACAGGAAAAACATAATCTATTACAAAACTCCACAACTTAAGACAGGCGTGCATGGAAAAAGGCAAGCCTACAAGCATTGTATATATCGTCCGGCCAGCGAGAATGTCAATAAACATGTAATAGCTACGAGGTTAAATATTTCAAGTACATGTATTATCCTTACCTGATTGCAGATATGACGAGTAGGGAGGTAGACGTGGTAATGACAGTGAGTCCTCGAACTGACTTAGAGAGCTTGCTCACTGCATGGAAGTCCATACTGGAGGCACACCATCTTATCATGGTGATCGAGGAGGACTACACAGACAACGAGGAAGAGCAGAAGGCCAACTTGCAAAACCATCACCTACTCCACGACTTGGACTGCCAAATCTTCACAAAACGGGACGCTGAAAGCTTCCTCATGTCACTGGAAATGAGTTCCAGCCAGAAAACGTCCATCACCCTCGACTCCATTCTACTGAATCCTTTCACAGGAAGTGCATGCACATCTTTCGGCTTTCTAGTATCAAGAGCTCGGTATTCGTCTCCTTCACTGATGATGTAGTCCCAGCCAAGAACTCTATCTCTGGTACCCTTGTAGACTCTGTGCAGCAGCACCTAGACAATCTCAGGACAAAATCCGCTCCCTACTACTTCAACACCCTGTATGACCCGTTCATCGCAGGATCTTGCGGTTTCGTCCGTGGTTACCCCTTCAGCCTCCGTCTGGGTGTTCCTACAGCAGTCTCCATGGTCTGTCTCTCGGTCTACCTGATTATGATGCACCTACCTCAATTGTCAAACCACAGGAGCGTACTCTCCGGTATGTAGACACAGTTGTCACCGTTCCCAAGGGTGCACTCTTTCCCATGAGTGCCACAAACTTTGCCTTCGATAGGAGACTCATAGGCCCATGCATGTTGCTCCGTCTCGGGATTGGTGTACAAGATCTAATGAACAACTCGAGTTCGAGTTCCTCTACCAATATAGATGATGTCTGGGCAGGACTGTGTGCCAAAGTAGTCTCAGACCATCTTGGATATGGTGTGAAAACAGGCATACCATATGTCTGGAGAGGAGCTGGTGATGAGGTCTCCAAGCAAGGTACACGGAATGCTGCAAGTGCGCTCGCCAGTTTGAAGACAGAGTTTCGGCCTCTACTTTTGTTGGAAGATATCCTCCCCTTCTTCCAGACACTAAGGTTAAGGAACATGAACACGGTTGAGGACTGCTACTTGGAGATTGCAAGGACGGTGAAGGGAAAGTTGAGGACTCTGGATCCGAGCTTTGAGAGGGTTGCCGCGGTTATGAAGGCATGGATTGAGGCCTGGAAAGCCACCAATGCTTCTTCCGCTTCTTCACTAGTAGTGTCCTGAAATAACCAGCTAATGATCAAATAATTCATAGCTTAAGCTATTAATGTGTGTGTGTGTTGACTACAAATGGACAAATGAGAAGTTCGAGACGTACCTTCATTAGATAATTGCTTAAGTATACACACACATACATATATAAAATGCGCTCTCTATGTGTGCGTCTGTGTTTGTGTGTGTGATCTGTGCGTGTGTGCGTGTGTGTCTGTGAGAGAGAGAGAGAGACCACGTACTTAATCAAAACCATTACAGAGCTCCTTAAACTTCTCCTGAAGAAGATATATTATATGCACAGAAATTTATATATATACAGATGAACATTTATCGTTACTTCTATATCTATCAATGTATGAATGTGTTTCTGATCTATTGATCTCTATCTATTAATCCACTCTCTCTCTCTCTCTGTGTATCTGTTTCAACCTGTGAAATAGTAGAAAAACTGAAGTATCGGATCAAATTCGAGGGCCACGTCGGTCTGAGGTGTTCCTCCTGTTCCTATGCGTTCTTGCAAGTGCGAATAGAACTGCTACCAAAAACACTAAGGAAGCTCCAACTTGACCGAGTCCACAGTTTGGTAGTCGATAAGGCTGTAGCTGTAAACTTATGGAGGCGTAACTGCTAGAAGACCCTCCAAATCTGCAAATTTTACATTTCATGTATATGCATGTGTGTGTGTGTGTGTGTGTGAGAGAGAGAGAGAGAGAGAGAGAGTACCCATCATTCTTTTCAAGCCTCCCATAATCCAGGTTGTGCTTCTGAACAAATAAACACATAGATAATGGTTTAGTTAAGAGAAGATACATTTAATAAGCATATAGTAAATCATAGACAACTCAAATTGAAAGAGGTGTGTACGTCTCTCTCTCTCTCTCTCTCTCTGCGCGCGCATAGCTAGCTATATAAATAATTAAGTAAATATGTAGATAAATACATGCATAAATAGATAAATACAGCGTATAAAATATATGCGTGGGTGTGTTTATAGCACCTTGAGATGATCTTCTACTGCTTAGATTGTCTTTTGTCCTCCAGTTGTACTTCATTCTTTCCAAGTGTGCGAGTCTTTCCATTAGTTCACGCTCTTCTCCACTGCAGAAATTTGCCTCTAATCTCTCTCTCTCTCTCTCTCTCTCTCTATCTATCTATCTATCTATATCTATATATATATATATATATATGTGTGTGTGTGCGCGTGCGTGTGTGATTTATGTTGCAACTTCATACAAATCGTTTTCCCGCATGCAAGTCGTACCTCAACCTCCTGGGTAGCTTTACTTTGACTCTGAAATTGTGATTACCACGACTTGATGGGAATTTAATCTTGGAGGACCTTTATTTGCAAGCACTATTGTGTCTTCTGGTTGTGTTCCTGCGGGAATCTGCAATACTGCTTTACCATCCACTGTATCCACCTTGAAAAAGAAAAGTAAAAGTTAGATGTATTAATAACTAAATCGCAGTTTAAATAACTGGAAATTGTTATTCTTCATCAATTAGGCTCGTCAAAAGTTCATACCTGCATTGTAGTCCCCAGAATAGCGTCCACATAACTAACTGAGACCGTTGAGCAAAAATCGTTTCCTTCCCTTCTAATATCCGGATGTGCTTTCACTTTACAAGTTATGTAAAGATCACCAGGTGCAGTTCTATAAAGAAAACATAAATGAAATAAAACATGTGTATGTATGTATTTGTATGCGTGTCAATGCACACACGTATAGTATCAACATACCCTCTGGGACCTGCATGACCTTCGTGCACAATACGAAAAGTTAAACCATTCCTTGCACCGGCCGGCACCTTAAAATCCAATATTCTTTCCATCATTACAACTCCTTCACCTAGACACTCTTTACAGTAATCCAAAATGACATGACCTCTTCCCCTGCAATCTGTACATGTCGATATCTGAAACACAACATTTAGTGTAGAACACATTACATTTCTATTACATTATACTTCCTCTCTACCATGTGTATGTTGATGTGTTTGTATGTGTGATGTGTGTGTGTACGCGCGCGCGCGCGCGTCCATGGAGATGCATATACACGTCATAAATATAAAACGAAGAATTATCCAGAAGGATTTACCTTAGAAAATGTACCAAAAATGGCCTGCCTTGTCTCAAAAGTTTGTCCTTTGCCATGGCAAGTTTTGCAAGGCTTTAGTCTTTCAGAGTATGCTCCACTCCCGTCACAAGCATTACATGTTTCTAAACGAGATATATTGAAGGTCTTTTGTACTCCAAATACGGCTTCCGAAAATTCTAAAGGTAGATCGTATCTGGTGAAACACAGAAAATGTCAAGAAAAACAAACTTTTAATACTATGTATATACACATATGATACATAGCTGTGTGTATGTACGGATCTACTCAACTATATATTACCCGAGGTCATTACCCTGCACATTTTCTGCTTTCATTCCTCTCATTTCTCCAAATACGGACCGGAACAAGTCGAAAGGATCCATCTATAAAAGCATAGATGATTGACCTTGTATAAACGGGTCTCTTCTCTCTCACACACGCGCGCGCGCGCGCCCGCGCACACACAGCTATAACTTACGGGAGGAGTAGGAGTCTCTTGAAACCCAGCCTCTCCATACTTGTCATATGCTGCCCTCTTCTCGTCGTCTGAAAGTACCTAGACAAATATAAGTTTTGAGCGGCATTAAACTACCAAAATGAGAAACAGCCATAAACCAACAATACAAGCATTAAATACTATTGTTTGTATTTATGTATGTATATATCAAACATCTATACATACGTACATAAATAATGTAATACGTTCAAATATATATATACTGAACAAACTTATACTAAATCTTACATACCTCATAAGCCGCACTGATCGCCTTGAACTTCTCTTCATGACCAGGAGTCTTGTCTGGATGGTACTGCCAATCAAATACACATGTTGGGATTCAGTGTAAGATCATGTATACACATGCACATGTAGACACATACGTGCATTACAATCTACCTTTTTGGCGAGCTTGCGATATGCATTCTTGATTTCTTGAGTAGTTGCAGTGCGAGGAACACCAAGAACAGAGTAATAATCCACAGACATGGTATTCGTGTGCATTCCGGAAGTGCTCTTTCGTCCGAAATGGAACCCTGCTTCTTAAAGGTACGAAGAAACATTTCTCACCTGTAAGAAACGGACTCTCCGTACAGAACCGCTTGCGATTACATACAAGATTGCTACTCGCAGGATGCGCATTCCTAGTGCAGCAGCTGCACACAGCGCTCCACAGAAGCGCCATAGCCACGAAGAACCCTAAATTTATTCTCTTCTAATTTTTTTAGCCCTAATCGATCAGCACCGTTGAAATTCAAATAATGCAAAGCCCTAAACCCTAAACAGATACCATAATAGTCCATATATTAGAGTCATGTGGAAAATACAAATGTTGGATAATATGATAATATTACTTGAGTTTCACATGCATAACTCACTGTATTCATGTGACAGATTGTCACAACACAACAAACGCAGGTGCCAGCTCGTACTTTGAATACTATATTAACTTCCTACTTCAACTTACACACATATTACAACACTGTATACACACACCCACACACACACACACGCAAAGTCAACTTACCAGTAGGCAATGAATATTCTTTGTGGGCTCTTTCTTGTTGTTTTGTGGTTTAAGAAGCATATGACACTTCGCATTCCGGGTTGACTCTTCTTCATTGTAATAATTGAATTGAATTGGTTAGTATTAAGTGTTTAAGAAGTTATATAAACCGACTACTAATCTTCCAAGTTAGGAAAATACGTACATACATGATACATACAAGCCCGTATGCTACATGTAATAATGGAGTATGAGGAAGATGATGATGATACTGCAATATATAACATGGGAACACACATGATATACACAAGCCCATGTGTTTAGATATATGTCACTATCAGTACATGACAGAAGTAATTGATCCTACTATTCTAAAATTATAAATATGCTATTTATATAAACCGGATATTCATTTAGATTCATTTACTGTATGGGATATTCATCTAGTTCATTTAGTGGGAGGCTCCCGCGCATAACGAGATATCTAGATATTCATATGCTTATGTCATAAGGACGAACCTGGAGGTGTGCTGCACGGGCAAATATTTAATTCCATGCTTAATCACAAATATGTGTTGTCTAAAAATCGAGGTTAAGCCATAAAATACCTGCACGCCAAATAGAAAATTAAGTTTAATCTAAATATCTGTGAAAATTTAAGTAAACTCTAAACACCGATTCCTCGCATCACAAGCGGCCACGTGTCACGTCACGCCGTGCCACGTGGATACCGAAAAGCGACGCACGACTTCCTCAAGTGCTGGAAGATGGGTTTTTACTACTGATTAAAAAGATTCCGTTTGTCCTTTTAGATATTTCAATATATTTATATTTGATTTAATTATTTGGATTGATTACCACAGTTTTTCAAGAATATTCGTTCATCGCACGGTACAAATCGCACCACAATTTTTCCTAAATCCCCCATCCTCGGAAAGTATTGACACGTGTTAAATTAGAGGCCGTTGATTGGTCACAGCCGGATTCTCATAGATTCCGTCTATGGAAAAGAAGGTTTCTACATCTGTACTGGAGAGGAACATAAGTCTCTGATAGCGGTACGTGCTTTCCATAGGATCTAGTACATAGCTGAGTGTATATTTCTTGGATATCTGGAGGTGCAATTGAGATTCGATCCTTGAATTTGAGTCATGTGCGAAGTAGCACAATGTGTGAAACGGGAGACGATGTGTTCCTCCAGCAGCTCGTCGATGATCCACAGGTGCCACTCATGGATCCATCCGACACATTTGCAGCTGCTCTTCAGGCCCAAGACTGGCCGGATTTCGCCCCACAAGAAGGCAGCACACCAGAAGGCAGCACATTCTTCTCTTCTCTTCTCCTGGACGATCTCCTTGCGGATTCCCCTCAGATAGCAGCGCCCACATGGGAGGAACAGGACGCTAACACCAACACCAGCAGAAGGAGGTCGAAATGTGAGCTTCTGGAGGAGGTTGTGAAGACAATTTCCGCACAGAGAACAGATCTCCTGGCGCAGTTATGGGTACCCATTGTCAAGAACAGCAAGCTGCTGCTGAGTACACAAGATCAGCCGTATTCTGTACCGCACGGTATGTCTGACCTTGTTATGTACCGCCAGCTGTCTGCACGGTACATGTTCCCGACTCGGAAAGAAGGCGTTGAAGCTTACTATCCGGGCTTCCGGGCAGAGTCTTCACTGCCCTCACGCCAGAGTGGAGTCCGAACGTGCAACTCTATGACTCGACGGAGTTCTTGCGGGTCCGGGACGCCGCAAGGTGCAACGTGCGGGGCACCTTGGGTGTTCCTGTTATCGAGCCTGAGACGAATGAGTGTCTTGCGGTCATTGAGCTTGTCACCAACATGGACAAAGTGGCGTACGAGGCAGAGATGGTCCTCATCTGCAATGCTCTTCAGGTGCTACTATGTTAATATAACAGTGTATATACTATATCTTCATTCCTTGGGTTGTTGTTGTGCGTAATTTCTGGGATTAAACCAACTTTTCCTATTTCAGGCTGTCAATCTTTCAAGCTGGGCCAACCGTGGAGTCCCAGAGGTATAACTTATGACTCTCTAGATTTTGTGTACACAGGACTGATGCCAAATTGTTCAGGTGCCAAGAGAAGGTCGAGAAGCAGTGTTTGCAGAGATCTCTGAAGTGCTAACCTCAGTTGGTGAGGAACACAGGTTGCCAATAGCTCAGACATGGATACCATGCCTCCATGACGGTCATGGCAACATTATAGGACTTTCAAACACGCAACAAGGAGCTTTCCAAGAGTCGACACTCGTTAGCTTGTTCACGAAACATGCTCCATGTCACATTTTCGATTCCAACTTTTCAGGCTTCCATATCGCATGCGCAGAGCAGCGTCTAGAAGTCGGTCAAGGCGTTGCAGGCAAAGCCTTCACAACAAACCAGCCGTGTTTTCGGGCAGATGTACAGAGCTTCACCAAGACTGAGTATCCTCTAGTGCAATATGCACGCTACTTTGGACTGGGAGGGTGGTGGCGATCCGGTTAAGAAGTGCACTCACAGGCTCCGATGATTACATCGTTGAGTATGTGCTTCCCACCGATTGCAAGGACTCCAGACAACAACAGAGGCTCCTGAATGGTATCTCCGCCAGCATGCAGCGTGCCTGTAAGAACCTGAGAACCGTTTCAAGCAAAGAGTTGCATGAGCAGTGGCCCAGTGTCGTGGAGCTTCCGGAGGAGGATATCTGCTTAGGATCTGCTGAGGATCCCTCCAAGACAGTGGCTAACAAGAGGAGGAAGCTCAAGCAAGGCGACGAGTGGTCTGGGTCCTCGATACCGGCTGCCAAGAAGAGGAACGATCGGAAGCGCGCTTCAAACGAGAAGACTGTTTCTCTCGAGGTTCTTCAGCAGTATTTCGCCGGGAGCTTGCGAGATGCAGCTAAAAGCATCGGAGGTATCTCTCTCTATCTCTCTCTCGTGGACGTATCAACTTCATACGCATGATGTTTGTTTCAGTGTGCCCGACAACGCTGAAGAGGATATGCAGGCAGTACGGTATATCGAGGTGGCCTTCACGGAAGATCAACAAAGTGAACCGGGGAATTGTGAAGCTACAGGGAGTTATAGAGTCCGTGGAGGGGGTGGATAGGAAGGTGAAGCTGGACGCATTAACAGGGGAGCTGGCCTCTGCAGCAGCTGTTACAGCCGCAATAACAACGACAAGGAACAACAGCAGTGCCAACAACTCCTCGGAGACAAGCAAGAGTTCCTCACCGATGAGCTCCCCACACGAGGCTGCACCGGTTTCGAATGGAAGAGAAGGGGAACGTTTTCCAAACTCCCCGTAGCTTCAACTTGCAGACTGCAGTTAAGATTGAGCCGCGGGTGCACGGAAGCTCTGAAGCCATGTCAGTTCTGGAGAACATGTCCAAGTTTGACGGATCGTCTTTCACGGCTGAGTTGCCCCCAGAGATTTATTTCCCGCCTGTGCCGCCTGTGCCAGACTACATAGATTGGTCGGCATTGAACGCCAGGGTGATGAATCCGAAGCTCGAGGATGAACAGCAACACGTGACTGTCAAGGCCACGCTGGCGGCCGACACCATCCGGTTCAAGGTTCCTCTGGTGGGGTTTGGATTCTGCAAGCTGAGGGCGGAGGTTGCGGCGAGGTTCAAGCTCGAGCCGGACAGCTTTACACTCAAGTACATGGACGATGACTCAGAGTGGGTGATGCTCAACTGCGATGCCGACCTCCAAGAGTGTCTGGATGTGATGCGGTCTAGCAGTTTCCATGTCATCAAGCTGTTTATTCATGCCACCAGTGCTATGTCCAGCTCTCCCAGCCTGTGCAGTGTTAACTCTTAACTTCGTTTTGTACACATTTTTAACCGTTCGCTTGTTGTGAACAAAAAAAATTAGTACATTTGTCGTGAACAAAAAATTATTAAAGGGATGGACACGTGTAGGTAAGGGGCTTTAAGAGAACCAGTTAGGGTTCTTGGCGACTCTAGGGTACGAAGTCTTGCCGCGATGGACAGTCTTGTGGTCACTGGAGTGCATGCTATGCTGCACGATGACGATGCCGCAGCTGCATTTGTCAATTCGGGGGACTCGCTTATGACATGGAGCTGCGATGAGACGATTCGCATGGACAGGTTCGATGTGCGGCACTTGCTTCTCGATGCAAGCGACATACGCACTGCCGGGCGTCACAAATTCACGCCGGACGTATCCGAGGAAGTGCTCGACGAAGAGAGGTACAGAGATCTGCAAGAAGGCGGCCATGAGGATGGACAAGATGTTGAAGGTACCCATTCTGTGTATTTATCACTAGATAGATGTAGAATTGGTTTCACATATCCCAAACCAACGATATATGTCGCTTTCCCCAATTCGGATCCTAAAATCCGACAGTGTGTGTGTGTGGGGTGAATTGAGCAAGCTTACTGATTTGAGCTTAGTTCGTATGTGTATATTAACAATTGAGTTTTCTTCTGAAGAGTTTGGCTTAGTTCTAGAATCTGTGCTTAGCTAATCTAAGTTTGCTGGTTTTTTCTTTTTCAGATAATGCGATGGATGAAAGGCCTTCAACAGCTAAGTACGCTACCGTTCCTTTCAACTATGGTAGCAGCGATAGAACTGAGGAGAAGCCAGTGCAGGCTGTGAAGGTCGATAAGGATGAACCACCGTTTGTTCCGTCGTTTCCAGTTCCAGAACACTTGGAGCCACACTTGGTAGGTGATTACCATATACATATATATGATGCACAGATATGTTTATTCATAGATCTAAATTTTTGTCGAGTTGCAGTGGTGTTGTGCTTGAAGATAACTAGTTGGAGCTGTGTAGTGTGGTGGAGAGTTAATGGCTCTGAAAATACCGAAATGATAGTAACAGGTGTGTGAACTAACTGTTTCTGCAGGACCATTCCACACCAACGCATCATATAAGGACTAACTCTCTTAGTAGTTTCGCGATTTCTCTTCGGACTGTACTAACTCTTGTACTATGTTTTCTTTTGCAGCCTCCGTCACAGAAGATTCACCATATCATGTGCGGAACAGCGAAGTTTGTAAGGGAACGAGGTGGACAGACAGAGATCATACTGAGGGTTAAGCAGGCCAACAATCCCAACTTTGGATTTCTTATGCCAGACCATGTCCTTCATCCGTACTTCAGGTACCTTGTGGATCATCCAGAAATTAGTACGGAGGCTATTAAGCCTAAAGAAGCCCCAAAACCCGGCAATGCTTTAGTAACCAAACCTGCTGAAGGTTTGAGGCTTTTAGGGGAGGTTTACGGGGATGACGACGAGGATGACGACGGGTCTGCTCCTAAGTTTACTGTGGAAGTGAAAACTATAAAGGATCCACCTCCAAACTTGAAGTCTGTTATTCAGAAGATGGTGGAGTTCATTGCTAGAAACGGAAAGGCATTTGAAGATGTGGTTAAGGAGCGTGACAAGAATGATGAGCGGTTTCAGTTCCTTCATCCCTGGCACGAGTATCATCCTTATATTTGAGCAAGTTACAGATTGTTGATCAGGTATGCGTGTATATATCCTTATGCATTTATATGTAGTTATGACTATGTACATAAATACATAAACTACATCGTATTATTGTTTTTCTATATATGAGGTAATACTAATCCCTTGGCTTTCACAGATGAACCTGGCCAAGCCACAGGGAAATGCGACAGCAGGCAATCAGCAACCAGCGCGACGGAAAACTAGGTTTGATGTTCCACCTAGCTTCTTACAAGCTCCTTCAGCAAAAATATCTCCTATAGTGGTGGGGAAAACTTCTGCGACGAGCAGTCCTGCTATGGTGGGGAATACTTCGAGACGAACAGTCCATACAGTCTTATGGTGAGGAAAACCTCGGAAGTTACCAGTCCATTGGTGTTATCGGGCGGTGAAGAATTTATGGGCGTTGCTCAGCATGAACAGCCGGATATGTGCTATGATGCTGCTTATGCAGCTGTTATAGCAGCAACACGGACAGGGGTTCATGGGTCAGGAGTGGGAACTGACGAGGAAACAGGTTCTGATGTGGATACTGCTGGGAAAGCAGGGATACCTGGAAAGGCAGGGTCTGATGGGGAAAGTCATGAGAAAGCAGGTCCTGCTGGGGAAACAGATAGTCATGGAAAGCAGAGTCTGGAACAGAGAAAGCTGATAAGAAGGCAGAGAGGCTGAGGAAAGCTAGGATGCTTTTAGCTCAAATGGGTACAGGGGATCAGACCGAGGTATCCAGAAACAACATAATAGTGAACGGACTGAGTCCCAGAAGCAACAGGTGGATGAACCACAGAACGAAGATGGTGAGAGTGTCCGTCACCGTGGAAGACATCGAGAGAAGAAGAGGAAGAGGTATGATTATGAGGACGACGACGATCGTAGCCGTCGTCATAGAAGACATGATGGTGATGGATGATGATGGATGGGATGGGGATGGGGATGACCTCCATCGTAGTCACAGAGGCCATAGAAGTCATCGCGAGGATGATGATGGAGATGACCACCATCGAAGTCATAAAAGGTATGATGCTGATGATGTGGATGACCGTCATCGCAGCGGTAGAAATCGCAGAAGGCACGATGATGAGGATGGCAGGCATCGAGTCAAGGAAGACGATCACCATCGTCGACGACGGAGCAGATATGATGCTGGTGAAGCTGAGCACGACCACCGTGCACGGAGAAGTCGTCGAAGGTCCTATAGAGACCTCGAGGATGAGGATGGAGACTACAGGGGAGGCAGAAAAAGTCATAGAGAGGAGAAGAGAAGATCGAGAGAGGAGGAGAGTAAGAAGGTTATGATGTTTAAGGATGAGGATGAGATGAGAAGGACGAGAGTAATCCTGTGGTGTCTGAAGACATTAGAGCTAAGGTGAGGCAAATGTTACAGAGTATATGAGAGAATGATGTCTTCGTATGGGTATACCGTTGAGTATATTTTAAACTGAAATAATTTATTAGATCATTTTCGAGCGTACACACACACAACACACATATGAAATCTACGAAGGTCGTATAATAACACTGTCTATAAAAATCCTCCTTTGGGCTGTCCATCCATAAGAATCTCCTCCATGTAAAACTGCAAGTGGAGAGGGACATTTGCATTTTCCACCACAAACTCACCTAGACATAACTCCTTCCATTCAGCAAAGTTTTCCTCGTTACTCACGGTTACACGTGGCAAATCCTTCCACGTGTCCCGTCCAGTCACGCCCACGTCATCTTTACCCACGCCCAGTAGGAAGGGCCCTTCCATCCATGTGCATATTCTAGTACTTGAGCCTCAACCAAATACCATACTTTCCTATAGGCCAGAAGCCTTCAACCTGTCCTCTAACTTGGAACGTCCACACCAATTTTATATATGCAATCTCTTGAAAACTACTGCCCTTCACTTGTGTCGGCCACTCGCAACATTCTTGGTCGTCACCATGCAATTCTAATGGCTCGGGCTGACAGCGTTCGAGTTAGTGCTGCTGTGGCATTGTTAACCACGTATAGCTGCAATGTACAACTTAATTATATTAATGGTTTATTATTAATAAAATTTGTTAAAACATAAAAACTTGTAAAACTACAAATAAAAATATAATACATTATTATTTTAACATCAATATATATATATATCATTTTTATTATAGTTTAAATTATTATTAGTATTTTTATAAAATCCCCTATTTATTAATATTAAATTTTTAACCTTTGTTTATACAATCCATGTACTTTTATATAACAAAGGTGTGTGTGTGTATGTGTGTATTCATAACAAGGTGTATGTGTATGTGTGTAACTGTACCTGTTTGTTATTATTGTGGTAAATTCCATGGCAAAGTTTGTTGTAAATGTCCGAAAGAGAGGCTGACTCTTCACCAATAATATCTTGCCAACGTGGCGGAAGATATGTACGCCATACCTCGTTTGTTTTAGAGAGTTGTAGAAATGATTTGCTAACAGCTGCTAAGCGCCTTACATCCTTTGGACTTGACAAACTGAATATCAAGCAAACACACTCAACTGGCAGCAGATCCATATAAACCCTAGTATATTACGTGACTTATATAGTATAGGATATTACCTTTATTTATAAAATATTATTAAAAGGTTAAATGATTTTCTTAAAACAAGACAACCCTTTTCAATTTTTTTTTAATTATTAAAGTAAATAATTATTTAAATTTTAATTGAAGTAAACAAGTTGGTTCGAAAGCCTTATGTTTCACACCTGTATATTATATATGTTTATAAACATGTGTATTATATTTTAGAATAATAATTTTGTGTGATTGTTATATTTTAAACAGAATTAAAAAACACACATTATATATTAGAGCATAATTTAATTCCATTTCACATATTATATATAAAAGTAAACATATTTATATCATATCAATGTTATTTAATAACATGGGATTAAATTTTAACATATTTTTTAACTATAGTAGGACAATACAGACTACAATATATATATATAATATTTTTATATAACGTAATTTTAATATTTATTAAAATAATATAAATAATAACAATGTTTTTAAATGTTTATATTTAAAAATATTATACACATACATGTAATAAACTACAAACACATGATTTTTATTTTGCTACCTGATTCTTCAACACAGTCCTATATTGCTTTCGTGTGTGTTGCACATGCGTGCGTGGATTGGTGTGCGTGAAAAAGTATGCAAAATTCCAAGAGGACTATTTAGCTGGGAAAGATTTTGAGCAACTCTATATCAAATAAGAGAGTTTTATCAATGAGCCCCTGATTCTTCAACACAAAGTCCAATGCTCTTTGACCCTGCAATATCATGTTCAGCTCGCGTGCGTGCGTGCGTGTGTGTGGTACATATATAGGCTAAATCACATACAGAAAATGTCGTTGGCTTGGGTTGCTTTTTGTTGTAGTCGTTCTCTGGGTAGCCCAGTTCAGGTGGGACAATTATCCTGTTAGAAGACATTATTAGCGCGCGTACACACACACACACACACACACACACACACTATATATATATATTGTATAACATATATGCGTATGTGTATATACTATACCTCCTCACACCACCAACAGCCATCGATGAAACAGCTTCCTCGAATGCTGGAATTACCTGTTGTATTACAAATATTGGGCAAATATATCGTATGTCTAGAACACGAGAATATTGTATTACCTCGCTTTTGCCAATTCTGAATCTGAAAAGGTCTTTCTCATTTCCCTGTAAAACATAATCATCAGATTGTTTATGTGTGTGTGTGTGTGTGCGCATGAGAAGTTAATGCTAAAACTCTCAAGCTTAATAGATTCACTACAATACTCCTAACGCTGCTGCTGCTGATCCTCCTCCTCCTACTACACACACACACACATGCACACACGAACACACACACACACACACACACACATTTTCAGCAGCTGCGACTAGGTGAAAGGACATCTAGATGAATGGATTACACACCTCAAAAGATCCACCTTTGACCTTGTTTCGAGCCTCAAAAATCCTACCGTAGTAACCAATCGTATATCCAGCCCAATCTACCTGGTCAGTCACAAACATACAGCTCAAAAACTGTGTGTGTGTGTGTGTGTGAGAGAGAGGAGAGAGAGAGAGAGAGCGCTTTTAAACTACGCAGACCGTAACATACGTATGCATGTGCGGCTGTGTGTGTAACTACTGAATTATAATAGCTTATGAGTTTAACAAATGAGATATCTGTGCATACCACAACAGTTTCGCCTGGCTTAGGAATCGGACCAGAGCCTGCTTTCAAATCCTACAAATATAACATAAATTAATAAAACCTGTGTACATACGTGTATATACATACAAACACTATAAATGAAGTTGAAAATATGTAGTAAACACACCTTGTATTGAAGACCTGAGGGAGTCTCCTGAAAATCTGGATACTTCATTTTCGATTTGCCATAGTCCTTCCCCTCAAAGCAGGCACTGCATTCATAAAACACAATGGACTGACTAAAACTTCAAACATAATTACGTTAGTATAAACTTTAATAAAAACAACATTTAAGATATGCATACTGTCTGCAAATTCTGCTTCGGACATTCCAACTCCAATCAAAGGTATTAGAGCTCCAGCACCAAGCATCAGTTGTCTACGTGTAGACAGCATTGACCTCTCTGTATAAAATTAACTAGCAAATTATTAAATGATTAAATACTAATTATTTAACCAGTAAATTAAGTTAATTGTAATAAATCTAGTTCACTCACGAAGTTCATCTCCATAGCACATTTTAGTTGGATATATCCCTCCCTGCACAAACATACACAAATTAACCAAACAATTGATAACAATACAGAACTCACCTCGCATTTTAGGGAATATTTTCCTCGAATTTGTGTGTTTCTGTATAAGAGTCATAAGTGCTTTAGAGAATCCAAGTGATATATGTGAACTAACCACAGATTGGACAACACTTGTAACAGGAGGAACATGAAGAACCATAGCCATAGTTTTATCCACTTTGTTATGTAAGCATCCTTGCTTGGTTCTAAAACTAAATATTATGTGCAACCATAT
Organism: Selaginella tamariscina; assembly: GCA_003024785.1. Taxonomy (NCBI): domain Eukaryota; kingdom Viridiplantae; phylum Streptophyta; class Lycopodiopsida; order Selaginellales; family Selaginellaceae; genus Selaginella; species Selaginella tamariscina. The sequence goes on from PUQB01000708.1 coordinate 104,281, forward strand.
ACAATAGTATCAAAGGCTTTGCTAAGCAAGAAACGTATTAACTAAGTCATATATTAACCTCTGTGTTAACTTATAAAATACCATAATTAACACAAAACTACTGCAGTTTTGTGATGTTATGAAACACTTACAGTGGTTAAACCGCATGTTTGAAGCTGCTTATTGGTGGTTTACTGGCTCGCCATTCGGACAAGAGTACGAATCCCATCCCTGGCTCTTGGCCAAGTTTTTCGTCATAGTAGAAAATGTAAGCTCATTGGGTTCGATTCCCATCTCCAGAAACTTCTGCAAAAGCTCCTGAGCTTCATGGATTCTCCCAGCAACCCATATGCATTCACAAGTATGTTACAAGTGAACACATTTGGAGAGCATCCAATGGCTCTCATCTCCACTTCTACCACCTCTCGCGCCTCTTCCAGCCGTCCCATGTTGCAAAGTCCCGCATGAAGGATGTAAACGTCACCACATCTGGTTTGCCGCCTTTCTTAACAAGAAGCTCCATCACCTTCCTGAATAAAAAGATATCAACTATATGATAACAAGAGCCTCCTATGAATATATATCAACCAACAGAAAGTTTCTTTATCGATCCTAATATGCAGCTTACTGCATATAAGTTAAGATTATTAAGTTAAATCTAACCTGGCTTCATCGATTCTCTTAGCTTTGCAAAAGCCATCAATCACGGTCCATACGTGACAATGTCGGGCTTCTTTTGCCTCTCCCCATTTTCTCAAACACATCCTTTGCCTGTGATATCCTGTTACTCCTAAACAGACTATTCAGGAAGATGTTGTTCATAACATTGTTGAGAACAAGACCTCTACTCGTCATTAGCTCGAATATCCTGTACCCTTCCTCTAAGTTCCTCGTTTTGCACAGCCCATCCATGAGTGCACTACACATATAAACTGACGGTGACCCCCATCCCCAACAAACTTTGAGAAGATCTCCTTGGCACGATCGACCTTGTTCGACTTACAGAAGCCATCCACAAGTATACAATATGTAACCTCATGCGGGACAACCCTGTCTTTCAAAGCCATTCGGTCGAAGAACGCCTCAGCATCGTACGGCCTGTCCATCTTGAAAAGAGCATCAATGATGGAGTTGTACGGATGGCTTGTCAGGACTCCGCCTTGGGAGACAACCTTGTCGAGCAACTCCACAGCCTCGCAATCCTGTTGGCTTTACAGAGACCGTCGATGATAGTGTTGTAGGTGATAATGTTGACTCTCATGCCGGAGCCAAGTAGAGATTTGAAGAGTTGACTGGCCTCATTGACCCTGTCCCCTTTACAGAGACCGCTTATCAGAGTGTTATAAGTCGAGAGTGTTGGGGAAATCCTAGCAGAAGTCTTCATCTCCTCGAAGAGCGCGACGCCCTCATCGAGAGATCTCCTCTTGCACAAGGCGTTAATAAGGATGTTGTAAGTGATAACGTTAATTAGCCCGTGCTTCCGGAGATCCTGGAACCAGGAATATGCCTTGTCTATCATGTCGGACTTACACAGACAGTCAATGGTCGCATTCACCAGGTGCTGGCTATTAAGCTGCTTGTTTCCCAGCAGGTGTTTCACCACACGAACACACATTTCTGGCTTTCCGGCCACAGAAAGCTCGCGAACGAGCATGTCCCCAGCAATCATCACCTCCCTCAGAGTGGTGCTCTCGAAAAGCTCCACAGCTTCTTCGAACATCCCCAGCTTGCAGAGGCTTGTTATACCTCCAATAAACATGCTGGATGTCGGGACTCCCCCAACATCCAAGTACCCTGCCGAAATCTCCAGAGCTTCCTCATGTCTGCGTTCCCCCAGCAACCCATTGAAGATGAACCTGTAAACGGATGCAATCTTTGAAACCTCCCGTTATCAACAGCCTCCTGATAGATTGTGTAGGCCTCATCGAACCTCCGTCTCTTAACGAGCTCCTCGACAAACACACAGTATGTTAAGCAGCTCGGAGCCAGGTTATCTGTCTCCACGACTTCCTTGAGGAAACCCAGAGCCTCTTCCACACGTCCGGCAGAGACAAGATGACGTACTATAGTGTTACATGGGACTATATCCGGGCCATGAAGCTTCTTCATGTTTCTAGGAGGTCAATTGCAGAGTCTATTCTGTTGCTAATGCAGAGCTTCTCAATGACGACTGCGTATGACTTTGAATCGAACTTAAGTCTGTCCTTGAGCATAGAAGAAGATCTCTAGCGCTTCTTCCATACTGTAGAGCTTGAACATTGCTTGCACGATTGATACTGGAATCTCGCCCTCTGCTTGAGAAGATTGACCAGCATTGTAGCCTCTTCAGCTCTTCCTACCTTCAAGAAATCACCAGCTAGCTTTTCCCATGCCCTTGGAGCTCCTATTAAGTATTTCATCCTCCTTGGTACCCATGTTTCTAGCTTCATTGTCTGTTCCATTTGTATGGAGAATGCTTCTTCACTCGATTCTTCACCTGTTCTAGCCATACTCCCATCATGATCTGTTCTAGAGAATCTGCTATGTCTAATCCCAGAAAACATGTGGGTTTTCTGAATTCTTACCTCCTGAAGATTGCACACCAGTGGATCACGTAGCGCCTTCATTCGGAATCTCTGCTGCTTAAGCGCTACAGAATGCCAAGAGCTGCCTGACCTAGTGAAGCGCCTCAGCATAACCTAAAACCCTAAACCCCACGAGAATCGATTAACTGTATATATATTGGTACATAGCTTTAATGCCTTCTACTACTTTGATGGTGTTCTTGAGCACAGGCCAGTGGTTTCATCACAGAACCCATCTTTTGTCAAGCAATCTCTCAGGTGGTGCACTAAGAATTGGAGCAGACGGTGTTCCATATGCGTTTCTTCGTGCATTTCCACATCCTAAGCTCTTTCTTGTGTCCATTCCGTCACTGGATTGACTCCGCTCGCATATTTGCAAAGTGCCTGAACAAGAACCCATGTATCAACTTGACATCTGTGTACCTGTGTGTGTGTGTGTTGTTGAGAGAGAGAAGAGAGAGAGAGAGAGATTTGCGAGGCGCCTGAACATAAACCCATGTATCAACTTGAAATCTAAGTACCGTGTGTGTGTGTGTGTGTGTGAGAGAGAGAGAGAGAGAGAGAGAGAGAGAGAGTAAATTCGTATAGATAGAAATAATGCATATGTGTATGTACTTGCATATACACAGACAACACGCGCGCGCGCGAGTTATTATGTGTAACGATTACCTGCTTTTGAGATAGGTCTATGACTGCATCACTAAAATCAGCACCTTCAATCTTAGCACCACCAAGGTCGCTTCGGGTAAGCACAGCTCTCACTAGAACAGCATTTGTCAAATCTGCCTCATTGAGCACCTGTATATATAATTGTTGACGACTCGTGCGTGCGTGTGTGTATGTGTGTTAGCATCTTAATGTGTGCATACCATCCGGTCCATGAGTGTGTCACTTAAATCCGCACCTGAAATCTGGAGTTTAAGTGTTTACTTAACATGAAAACAGTTAAAGTGTTTACCACTGAAGTTAGTACGATATGCAACAGCCTTCTCTAGATAACCACCGGTAAATGTGCTTCCACTGAAATCTGCTTCCCTCATATCAGCTGCAGTGAAGTTTGCCCTCCTTTATCATACACATATTTGTTAGTATGTGTTAGTGCGAGTTGTGGTGTGTGTGTGGACTATCATGTGACATACCGACACACACACATACACACACCTGAAATTTTCGTTGGCGTGATTAGTCTTTCTGCAACAAGAACAAAATAACTGTAAGAAAACATTGTTCTTGTTTATGTGTGTGTTTGTGTTTGTGTGTGTGTGTGTGTGTCTGTATTTTGTAGTCTCTTTCTCTTTCTCTCTCTCTCTCACACACACACACGCACGCGCACGCGCACACACAGCGTGTAACGTACCTCAGATCTGCAGAACCAAATTGTGCTGCGGATCCAATACCAAATTCACCGCGAGACTCAGCTTCATACTTGTTCAATTCTGCTCCTGCATTCATCCCTGTTGCAAGTACAGTTGCTGCCAATGTAGCCGCAGCAGCTCTTCGCCAAAGACACCTCGATCCTACAGATTATGTAAGTTTAAACACACGCACGCACGCACGCACGCACGGACACACACCTCGCTGCCTTGATTGGTTTTTCTGGCAGGCTCTCTCTCTCACACACACGCACGCACACATACACATACACGCACACACACACCGCAATTGTACCTGTAGAATCATCTTCTCTGTGAGCTGCATTACATTTCACAGACTTCCTGCTCACATGTTGTGCCGATGAAATATTGGCGCCATGGCTACCCAAATGAAGATTTGAATGCACCAGGCAACAGATTGACGAAGGCATCGTGGGAGAAATCCAATTTGCCCTTAATCGCCCACCCACATAATTATTAAATTATATATGTAATACAAAAATATACATGTATAGACATGTGGACATACATACATACATATATATTATATATATATATATATGTATTGGATAAAATGTACAGTAATTACAGAATTATTCAAAACAAAAGCAAACATAAAAAAAAGGACTATATGTGTACCATCTTGTTTCTCAAAACCCAACTCGTTGAAAGAAAAAAAGCACAAAAAAAGCTTACAAACAAACGCATCCCAGATCAATACACACCCTCTCAAGGACCATACATAGGCTGCTGAAACAATCCCGGAATCCCCCATGCATCTCTCTACCCACCCATCTCTCTCCATCCCCTACAATCCCCTCGTTTCCCATCGGTCTATACCCCACAAATCCCGCTCCATACCTCGGCTGCCCATACGTAGGAACCTGTCCCTGAGGCGGGGTTGCGTGCAAACCATTCGGGCCCCCAAAGTAATGAGGATTCACCGGACGCTGCTTTGTCCCATACATATGCTCGTAAGAGCTCGGACCCAGTCCCGGATGCACAAACTGTCCGTGAACCTCCGGAAACTGCCGTGGTAATACAGCCCGAGCGTGTGTTCCTCGTCCGTATCTACCATCCGAGCCGGAAGTTAACCCATATCTACCGTCCGGACCGGAAGTTAACCCGTACGGAGTGTTACTTAACTCAGGCACTCGACCGTATCTGCCGTCTACCCCGGTAGCTACGTATCTACCATCTAACTCACCTTTGGGCAACTTGTTACCTTGAGAAGACAGAGCCTGCTGCAGCTGCTGTAGCTGTAAAGAGCTCGATTTCTGAAGCAACGGAGGAGAATGCGATCTGTAGAGATTTGCCGGAGCGGCAACACTGGTGGAACCGACGTCACAACCTCCGGTACCTCACCCTCCCTACCATCTTTCGTAGGCTTGCTTGGTGTCCTTGAATATGTTCCGTACATCGTCGAATGCTTCATGGCTGTTCGTGTACTTACCGTCTAGTACTGGTTGACTGAAGGGGCTGGCTGAATGTTGACGAAAGGTTGACTGAGGGTTGACCGGTTGTTGACCACACGTTGACTCACTGACTGCCTTGGCCGATAACGGTGTGTCCGTGGATCGAAGCTCCATCATAAAAGACATGCCAAAGAGGGCTTCCAGAGTGGCAACGCCCCTTCTGTAGGTGCCACTTTCTGTTCTTCATTTCTTTCTTTGCTATTTTTCGTCTCAATCTCCGCTTGTGCAATGCTTTCTGCACACAGACACACATTAAGTAAACAAGATACTTTATACACACACACACACACACATAGAGAGAGAGTTGCCTATTCATACCTACATATATACATACAATATTGTGATTTTATAATTATATGAACTACAAATCACACATATGTACATATCTATGCATATATCTGACTTGTGTGCGCGTGTACTATAATGTATACTGTACTATATAACTACGTGATATGATTAAATGATTCGTGTGTATGCAGACACACACACACACACTTACTGCAACAGAGAGAGGAGGTGTCGAGACGCGTCACTGTCTGCTTCCTGCTCTTGTTTCCACCCACTGGTGGTGGATTCCTGTGACCAACCTGTAGTGTTTGCACTTGAAGCTTCGGCTAATAGAGACTGCTCAATATCCTCACAAGTTAAGAACGTCTGTGTGGGTCTTCCAACATGTGGGGATAATGGTTTCACGCTAGTCTTCTTCTCCACGCCAGTGTTTAAATTTTTTTCTATGTCCTCCAGAGATGGTCAGCCGGCATTGGCAACATTACACCTTGCTGGGACCTGGTTGAGGAATATTACTATCTTGCGGAGTAATGCTATCCAGTTGAGGAATGTCAGACAGCTGAATCTCACCACTTGATGTAGCAGTGAAAGGAATTCCACAGATTTTTCTGAAAGAAAGTTATTATATATATATATATATAGAGAGAGAGAGAGGAGAGAGAGAGAGAGAGAGAGAGAGAAGAGAGAGAGACAGACAGACAGACAGAGGTACGTTATGGAGCCTCAGTATCATGGTGAATGCAAACTCGTATGGAAGAAATCTCAAATAATCACGGGCATGATTCAGACAAAGTGCATTATTTTAGTGCTCATATGTCCCGTTGAAGGACTTCCAGTATCAAAAATTCCCACATGGACAAGCCGTAAACTTAATTATCTAAACCATTTATATCTATAAATGACACCTACACACACACACTACACACGCACATCACAACGCACGCGCATGGTGAGCAAGTTCAGCTTGCAGACGGAAAACTATTAGAAACAACTGACACATGAATTTCCAAGTCATAAGTATATATAAAATACACACACACATGCACGCACGCACAGTACCTTCGTAGCCAAACAAGTGTGCAAACTTGGGTCTTAGGCAGGGACGTCTCAGTCTTTTCAACTGTCGTAGCCTTCGTAAAGAGTTTATCGATAACAGAGGTTCTCGAATCTGGAACAGCATTTGTATCTTCGATAGTGGAGTATGCAATCGTGAGCGATCGATCACATTAACTTGTTGCTCAGTATGTTGCATACTGGACTGCGTTTTGCTGTTACTTTCCTGGAGAGTTCAAAACATAAACATACACTCTTCTCTCTCTCTCTCTCTCTCTCTCTCTCTATATATTATATATATATGTGTGTGTGTGTGTGTGTGTGTGTGTGTAGATGCTGTATATATAATATGCTTGCGATGTGAAAGATGTCATAGGGTATTTAAGTAACAGAAATATAGTATAATCATTAAATACCTCTTCTTTCAGCTCTTTCTTGACATTCAACTTGTGCAAAGAAGGTTGACTAAACCAGGAGGCACCAAGGGTCTTGCAACAGGAGCTGGAACATCTGGTTTTGACACCGTAACTTGCTTTTTATCCTCATTTGCATTCTCCATTTTTTCTTGTTTCTTTTGCTCCTTCATTCGTTGCTGTTTCCTTCCGCATAGACTCGAAAGATTCTGATAAATAATCGTCATAAAACAACATATAAAAGAGATACGCACAAATAATAATTGTCGATATCTCATATCAGAGTCATGTATATGCATAGCATGCACATATAGACACACCTAAATCTACCCATCCTTGTAATATAGCATTCTTCCTATATATGCACACACGCACATATACACACACGGATTTGTATATACGTACATGAATTTACCACACACACACACAAATATACACATATACTAGTCCGTGACCCACAAACACATACACCAACCTCTTCGTTTTCGCTCTTCCTCTACTCTCTCTTCAGTGTGCTCTTGTCTCCGAAGGTCTCCCCGTCTAATGAATCAGTATCAGAGCGACCTCCCGCAGAAAACTGAGCAATCAATCGTTTTATCACCCGCAAATAAAGTGTATGTGCACGCACGTGCCGTTGTCACACAACACACCACACACACATACTCTGTTCGGACGGGAGTCATTTGGGCCTGATTTCGAGCTCCACGACCACCTCGAGCAGGGTAAGCCCCGTAAACCACCACCACTTCCAAGTAAACATCGTGTTCAGAACCATTCCAGCCAAAACGACGAGGTCCGGATTCTAATAAACAAAACACAGTATCGTCAATTTAGAAGTATGGGGAGCAGAGTCTGGTTGTACCTTGGTCAGCTCCCTCCCATTGTTGATGACCTCGACCACCTAATTCAGAACAAATAACTTACTAAAACACACAGTTGAATAAAACCAACTTTACTCGATCTCTTTCACGGTCAATGGAATTACGATGATCCCACCGCCCCTGAGCCTGTCCTTGCAATCCTGAACGAATAGAACTATTTCGTACATGAGGTAAGAGGCCCCACCATTTGCCGAGGGTCTACTACGCCATTCAGGAACCTCATTACTGTACTCCCGACGTGTAAACTTGTTCGCTCCTCCATCAACTATGTCCGGTGAAGGATTGTCCCTACAATCGTTTAAACTAGTTAGAAACATGTATGATAGCTTGACTTCATATTATAAGACACACATATATTGGGGCAAGTCTATTGCTATGTTTTGAGCATATACATGGATTTCAAGCTCAAGATTACAAAATCTTTGGTAAATGTGAATACAGATATCATACCTACTACACACACACACAGTGTGTGTGTGTGTGTGTGTGTGTGTGTGTGAGGAGAGAGAGAGAGAGAGAGAGAGAGAGAGAGAGAGAGAATACCAAGTATAAATATATATGATAATATATACTGTATAGAACAACAAGTATCCAACATATATAGATAGTTTGACTTCATAGTATTGGGCTACTCTATTCTATCCTTCCAGCAACGGGAGTGTAAACTATATATACATATATTTGAACCATTTATATAATTCTTCATGTACTTCAACTACATGCTACATGTTCTAAGTACTGCTCGTATCAGTTGGATATCCTACCTAGTAAATACATATATAAAGAACAAACCTCGAGAGAGCTGGGTCGAGGTCGTCTGGAAGTCGTCGACAGTTGGGCTCGTCCGCAAAAGACAGAAGAAACTCTTTTACTATACTGCTTCATACTTCGAAGTGCGAGCTTTATACCCGCATATACATAAAGTTTGGGGGGGGGGGAGATAAACAGATGGATTTATACAAACATACACATAGCAGCTGGAGGAAACTATATATACAAATGTAGGGATTTTGGCAGCAAATTAAGGAACACCGAATAAAGCACACACTAATAGACACTTCCGAAGACAGGGGAAAGCCCAAAGAGACAGTTTCCGGGACAAGTGGAGAATGGGATACAAACACTAGACCCTAAGAATCTGAACCTGGAACAGTATGAATCGACTCTTCTCCAAGGCGATCGAGGCGTGTTCGTCCTCCCCTCTCACTCCTCGACCGCCATCGCAATCCTCCGATCAACAAGCCCTAATCTACAAAATCATGTGAAACACAACATCAGTATAATCTTCACCTGAGCATATTCTGAATCATAGATTTAACATTAAGGGTAATTGCAAACGTTAATAGTCGAATCAGTTTATTTTCTATTTTTAAGGAGCCGGTTTTGAAATAACCGTAAATGAATTATTTTAATTAAAATACTGTCAGCATTTATTATTTCAAATTTTAAAATTTCAAATCATATAAAGGCTCTATAATTGCTGTCATGATTTCATTTGTTGAAACCATTTAAATTGATTATTATAGTATGATAATATATATTATTATCAAGCTGTATACTATTGTGAATCACATTTATACTCTCGACCGTTGATTTACGGGTTCAAACTTCTTTACTGCCGTTGATCTGACTTTTAAAAGAAAACAAATAATGAATGCGTATGTATTATCGCCACCCCACCTTGAGAGATAATAAATCCGGTGTTACAAAAATTAATTAATAATTAACATGTTTATAAATATGATTCATGATTTATTTACTAAAATGAATAATTATTTAATATAAATATAGATAGATCACAAAAATATAAGTATGCTTATGTTATATAAATGTATATATGTAATCTTTATATTTATATATTTAAAAATACGTATGGTATAATTGTTCTTTTGATTTATTAATATTTTAATTATAACTTGTAACCATTTATTTATCATACCAATATTACATGTAAATTCTTTCTTTATATTTAATGGTTTAATTTTTATTACTTACAATTCAAATACTACATATTCTTTGATACATTAAGAATTGATATATGTATGCAAGGCTTCTGCAAGGCAGATAGGTAAAAATAAACGAGGGGTCAATCTTACATATATGTGTGTGTGTGTATGTGTGTTATTTATATTGTATAATAAACCACATAAATGCGAATTAGAAGTATTTCCTTTTTGAGTATATAGTATATAATGTAGATAACAATAATTATATGCATGTATATATTTGTGTGCTGTGCGTGTGCGTCAGCACTCTCTCAACACACACACACCACACAACACACACAATATATATATAAATATAGATAATAATATTTACAAATACTTTTTAAAAGTATATACTTTTAGAATCCAGATGCAATGCAAATTTGATAGTCAAATTTGGACTTTGAATATGATTTTCGTACTGAGAGCACCATATCAAGTTTAATATTTTTTATTATTTATTTTGGATAAATATACCAATTATAATTTATAGTTCACATCACATTTAATGTATTAACTTCTATTTGTATATTGTATGTATTTACCTAACCTACACATGCATGAGATATCCATTAAGTTATTATTTTACGTAATGAAAATTCTTAATTCGAATTGAATGCGAAATGTGTTAATTATTATCTTAGCATCATAATCACAAACATTAAAGGGTTTTAAATGTTATTATTAAAAATTTATCATAATTCACAGGGGAATTTAAGAAATTTATAAACAAAGGGTTTTATTGATTTAATAAGTATGGGTTTTAACAATAGCTAAAATAAATAAAGGAGTAAAGTATATTTTTTATTTAAAACATGAGTTATAGTGAGAAAACATTTTCATTAGTAAGTAATAATGTAGGAATTTAGTATTGAATGGAAATAAGTGATTAACAAAGGATGTAATTATAAATGATGTAATCAATTAATTAATGTTATATATGTGAGAAAATCAAAGTTGAGTTTTAAGTTTTTTTTCCATAAATTTAAAAAGTTTTTTTATAAGGTTTAAAATAATTTATTTAATTTTTGAAAAATTTTATATTCTATAACTTGCATATGTCTTAATGATTTATAAAAGAATATATATGATTATTAAAAATTACTCATAAAATATTAAGACAAAAACAAATTAAATTACAGAAGTGTAGAATAATGATGATACTAATAATACAATACATAATTGCATTTCAAATATGATTGCAAGATACATATTTAATATACATATATTTGTGTGTTTTGTTGTATATATTAAGCATGCTATATTATAATATAAGGACATAAAGAATAGAATGAGAATAATAGGCATAACATCAAATGTAATACATACATAAATTATTTATAAATTATTTTATTTTACTTAAATAATTGTTATATTTTTAAGAAAAAATTATCAAAAACACCCTTGAACTTTTGCATAATTACAAAAATGTCCTCGGGTAGATTAAGGTATACAATAAAAAAAAGATATTTATAAAATGCCTTCAAAGTTTAGTGGAAATTATAAAGTCTTCTTTTATTTTATAAAACACAACAAAAAAACACAACCGCACAACCACTCCCTATAGGTCCCACATTAAAATACAAAATCTCTCTTTTTCTTTTTCCTTCGTTAACGAGTGAATACGTCGCTTTGGGCCAACCAAGCATGCCATATGTAAATGGGGTAACATATCCCTATTTTCTTCCTCATGCCTAACCCTAAATCCTAAATTAGTAATAATTCATTCATAAGTTACACAATATGTTTGAAAATGATAAAACATGTAAGTATAAGCTACACTTGCTCCCTCTTGTATAAAATACATGCTGCAACATGAACACAAAGAATATTTCATTTTTGTCACCTACATGAGCATATTCCAACTTGTAAATTCATAACATGCTCATGCTTTGTTGTTACAATTTGAAAAGATTTCAGCAGCAACCTTTTATAACAGTGACCATGAAAAATAACATCTTTAATGTTATCATTCACCTACTTTACAATAGCAAAATTGCTGTGTTATATAGTCACTCATGCTTCATTACCTTACTTTCTTTTTAAAAAAAATTCATGTCATCATTTTTTATATATCATGTTCACCATGGATAATATCAGGTTTACCAAACATTTAAGAACTCAATAGTATTAGATGTAAAATGTCTAAAGTATGAAGTAGGAAATTAGACTTTAGCCCAAAGTAAAGATGATAAGCCTGATTAAACATTCATGTTATAGCATCAAAATTCACCACTTGAATTTCCTATCCTCAAATTTGGTAATTATTTCAGCCATTTTTTCACTAAAGCTTCACAAATTCAGTACTTATTAAAATTGTTTACTAAGTGTCTCAAGTAATATCCATGTATACATTTTCCTCAAAAATAACAACTACACCTTCCATCACTCCTTTATTGTGATTAAATAAGAAAGTCACATGTCTCTCAAGTTCCAAACAACTCTAGAGACTTGTTAAAAACCAACTTCAATTGTTGTCATTCTCAATGCGAACCCAATCATATGTAAGAGGGAACAAGCTGCCATGAGAATCCATTGTTATTATAATCAACAATATATGCACTTGTAACTAAAGTGGGCATGATACGTGAAAATGGGAATATAAATAAATTACTAATTAATACTTAAGTTTTAATTATTAATTAATTATTTAATTAATATATAATTAAGCCTTAAATATTAATTAATTAATCCTTCAATAACCTTACTTAGTAAGGAATATTCCTAAAATATCTTAGAATATTCATATTATTTTAAAAATAGTTTTACAATAATGAAGAAATACTATCAAACATAATTACAAATGAAATCTTTTCTTATCAACATGTTAATTTTTTATAAATACTTTCTTTCTATCATACAAAGAAATCTTTTCATTTTGTCTAAATCATCACTCTCCGGATTAATCAAATAATTTTGGTTAATATCTTGATGTTGTTGCCACCACTTAACACTCTCACGAATGTAATTAGGAGTTGCCATCCTTGTTACATAAGATGTGATAAGAGAAGGTCTGTATAAAGGCTCATCTAAAAACTGACGTTCCTTAAGAATAATATTATTTAAAGCGCCCGGTTGCTATCCTTCATTTTATA